>CAUYUJ010003234.1:0-5000 GCA_963575745.1 Prorocentrum cordatum
TAGTAATTAGCCGCCCGAAATCCAAACAACGACGATCCTCGTGAGGGGTGCGCTCATGCGAGCCATGCGATTTTCCAGAGCAGTAATGATTAGCGGGGTGGCGTCGCATGAGAAGAACGGCGTTCTTCCCATGCGGCTTTTTTTTGGAAGCCGCCGAAAACACCCTGGCATCGCCGATGTGCCCCCCTGGGAATGCGGACGCCGCCCACGCCTTGCCGCCCGCTCCGAGGCGCTCGAGGGCTTGCCGACGCCACCGGCCGCGGAGCAGGCCGCCGCCAGCCGGAGGGGGGGCTCCGCTGCCGCGGTGGCAACGATAGCGGCGGGCCACGGCGTCGTGGCAGCGGCGGCGACGTCGGCGGGATAACGACGGCGGCGTCGACGCATGCGCCGCATGGGCGGCGCGCGGTGTGGAGGGGGGGGGGGGGTCGACATCCCCAGGCGGGCCTGCCCCCGCGCACCAGACCCGCCGCCCCCCCCCCTCCCCCCAAGGGCCCCAGATGCTCCAGCGGCCCACCTCCAGCCCTACCCCCTCCGCAGGATCCCCGTCGCAGCGCCTTTGGCGTCGGTGGCGGGGTCGGGGCGTCCGTAGCCCACCAGTGCCGAGCGGATCCTGCACCGCGCCCCCCCCGCGGATTCTGCGCCCCGCACTGGGCGCCCGCCATGTCGTCGCAATCTGGCTCGTCGCCCGCGGGCGCGGCCTCGTCGCGCGGCCCCCCCGACGCTGCGGCCGCCGCCTGCGACCGCAGGACCCCGACCGAAGAGAGCATCACGGACGTCATGCTGGACAATTATGGAGACGCGCCGAATGATGCCGACCGTGGCCCCGCCTCGTGGGCCCCCGTTGCCCTGCGCACCGACCCGCGGGTGCCAAATCCGAGAACGGGGTGCCCCGGCGCTTGTCACCCGTGGACCCGTCGTCGACAGACCCGCCCGCCGCGGAGTCCGACGAGGTGCCGCCGCCGCCTTCAGGTTGGCGGCCCCAGTGCATCCCTGGAGACGCCTGTTCGACCACGCTGCCCTGCCACCTGATGCTTCACTTCGGACTGATCCCCCCATCGCCGCCTCTTCCTTCTTCCCCAGCTCCTTTCCTGCCCCCTGGCGGCTCGATGCCCCACCTCCCGCGCCGTCCTCAGCATGCCTGGGCCCTGGCAGCGTGGGCGAACGGGCGCCTCGAGGCGCGCGGGGCGCCGATGCCTTCAGGCCCTGCGCCGCCAGAAGGGCTCTATGCGGTGGCGCCCGCTCCGCCCAAGCAGACCGTGGAGCGCGCGCTGCTCCGAGATGGCGCAGGCTGGGTGCCTGCGAAGCCGCCGCCAGGAGCCCCCGCTGCCGCGTGGGCTCAGCACTCGGCGGTGCCAGCGCGCGCTTGGCTGGGGGGCGCGCCTCGGACACCGGGCCCGCAAGGCCCGCCGGCGCCGACTGCGCTCCCGGCCGCGGCGTCGGCTGGCGTCGTCCACGGCCAGCCGCCCGCAGCGATGCACGGCAAGCCGCCCCCAGTGCTCCGCGGCAAGCCGCCGCCGGTGATCCACGGCAAGCCGCCGCCCGTGATCCGCGGCAAGCCGCCTCCAGCGCGCGCGGCTGAGGCCCCGCCTGCTAAGGCGGCCCCGAAGCCTGCGCCGCTCGCCTCGGGCGCAGGCGCACCTGCAGCCCATGGAGGGCACAGCGCCGGAGGACCAGCGTCGGACGCGCCCGCGGCGGCGACGACAGCGAGCCCATCGAGCCCAGATTCACCAGCCCCACCTGGGCCAGGGCACGCCATCGAGCCCAGCGTCGGCAGCCCGCCAGCGGCTGCCGCGCTGACGTCTCCGCCGCAGCAGCAGTGGCCAGCAGCGCCCGCCGCCTCGTCCGCTGGCCCTGGCCCAGAGCCGCCCCCGACCGTGCGCCCCCTGGCCGAGTCGCCAGCCGCGCTGGGTCTGCAGGCCGCGGGTGGCGTCGTGGAGTTGGAAGGAAGATGATGCTGTAGGTGGCGGCGGGAGGCAAGATGCGGAAGGACGAGGATGCAAGTATGGAGCAGGAGGATGACGACGATTCGAGGAGGCGTGGCGGCGTCGGCGATGGCGGCGATGCCGACGCCAGCGCGGCGACGATGTCTGCCAGGCGGCTTCATCATCAGGGGCCGCTGCAGCGTCGCGGGCGGCCATCCCGCGGAAGGGGCCGCCCGCGACCCCCCAGGCGGGCATCGCGACGGTGGTGCCGCCCCCCCCCCCCCCCCCCCCGTCTTCTCAACACCCGCTTTCCTTTCCTGTGGCAGCGCGACGGCAGTAGGGAGCGCCCCCAAGGGGATCTGTGGGGAAGGGAGGCGATGGGGGGGCCGGAGGAAGGGGGGGGGGGCGCGCCCCCCCCTTCCAAACCGTGTCGTGAAACAGTTCTCGGGCCCCTTCCCTCCAACTACCGCGTCGCGCAGCGGTCGTTGCCCCCCCTCCCCCATCCTGGAAGAGGCGGAGGAGGAGGGGGAGGACGAGGAGGAGGAGGCGCCCTGGACACGGCGCCCCCCCCCCCTCCCCCCTGGAGGGCGGAGGGGGGGGGCGACGGGGGGGGGCGCGGAGGAAGGGGCGGGGGGCGGGGGAAGGGGGGGGGGATGGGGGCTGGTAGCGTGCCTCTCCGCGTGCGGTCGCTGTCGCGCCACTCGTTCTTAGACTCCTCGACTTGCCGCCGGCCCCCCACCGCCCCTTCCCTTGCCCCTCGGTGAACCGCATCCATCAGCACGCGGCCCCTGTGGTCAACCAAGTCCACGGAGCTGGCTGCGCGCACGTGGCATTCCTGACCCGCGCCCAATACCTGGCCCTTCGGGCCCGATGTCGCACGGCCACCGTTATCTGGCGGACCCGAGTGGTCCTCGCGGTGAGCCCAGCGCTCCCTTGGGTCTTCTCTGGTCCGCCCAATATCAGGATCAGCGGTGCCACCGGGCCCAGACAGGACGGGCGGCTGGGCGACTATCTACGCCGAGGATTATTTGAGCGTGTATTTCGCCAACCAGCTGACTGGCGAGACGCAATGGCACCCGCCATCGGACAATTCGGGCACTGGCGGCTCCTGAATTGCACTGGCCACGCCCGCAGATGATAATTATGCCCGTGTCCGACGACGATGACGACGCCGACGGCGCATCGACTGCGCTGTTGATGACGACGATGATGACGATGTGTTTGGGGTTCGCGGGTCGCTAGGTGCCTTTAGAATATGAGCATTGGCCGTCTCGCTGCAGGGAGCTGGCTCTAAGCTAGCAGCTCCAGCTGGCCCGCGGCGCTGCGGCCAGCTTGCGCGAGCGCGCCGCCTGCCCCCTACCTCCAGGGAGCCCGTCTTCTCGCCCAGTCACCATCCAATCTTATCTCAGTCGTGCATCCCTCCTCGCTCCGTACCAGGCTGCCGCAGTCATCCGCGGCCGCTCAGTGCCCCCCCCACTCTTCTCTGCACTCCGCTGCCCGTGCGCCGATTTAGGGCGAGGCGCGCGATGGCGCCATGGGCGCCATGCCCCAATTCGTCGCCCCGCACATCGATCTTGCCTGCGGCCGGCCCAGAAAACCAGTGAGGTGCTGAGGAAGCGGGGCGCAGAGAGGAGTGGGGGTGGCCATAGCCGCCGATCCATCTGGGGCCTCAGGATGCCAAGAGGTCGCCAGGATAGGAAGGCGAGCGGGTTTGTGTACATAGGCAAACCAGCGAGAGACCAGGAGAGAGGAGGCGGATAGCGACGACTGAGGAGTGCAGAGACATGACTCAGTGACGGCGTCGCCAAATTCGTTGGTTGGGATCGTATCGGCCCCACGGGGCCTCAGGGTGCCATGCCTTCCTCGGGTCCGACTTCTCGGGCAGAGTGGCAATCCCCCTTGGGCCCCCGTGCTCCCGAGGGTTTCGGCCCCCTCTCCCCAATTGTCGTTCTTGTGTTTGTTCCGTCACCGCTTGCCCCGGGCCCCCATGGATCCGCTGCGGGCGGTCATTTCGAAGATGCACGATCAGATCCCGCCGCAGCACGTGCCCTCGCTCGTGGACGCAATCTCGCAGCGCCCCCTCCGGGTCGGGTCAGGCCACATCAGCAATCCCTGGTGCGGCTGCTGCGACCAGCACTCCCCCCTCCGCCCTCATTCCTCCCTTCCCCCCCCATCCCCCCCCCCCCCCTCCTCCCTTCCCTCCTCCTCCGTCAATTCCTCCTCCCTCCTCCCTCCTCCCTCCTCCCTCCTTCCTCCCCCCCTCCTTCCTTCCCCCCTCCACCCTCCGCCTCCCTCCTACGAGTCTACCACAACCCCGCCCCAATCACAAAAACCAGTCCACAATGTAATCCCCCAATGAAACCCCCCCCACAAGCCCCCGAACCCCCACCCCCCCCCCCCACACGCCCCCCCCCCCCCCACCCACCCACCCCACGCCCCCTTCCCACCCCCCCCCGAAACCCCAAACCCCCCCCCCTGACCCACCCCCCCCCCCCACTTGATCCCCTAACCACCCCACCCCCCCCCAGCCTACACCCCCCCCCCCCCACCCCCCCCCCCCCCCCCCCCCAACCCCCCCCCCCCCCACCCCCACTCCCCCCCCCCCCCCCTCCCCCCTCCCCCCCCCCCCGCCACCCCCCCCCCCCCCCCCACCCCCCCCCCCCCCCCCCCACCCCCCACCCCCCCCCCCCCCCCCACTCCTCTCCCCCCCCGCCTCCGAACTGCCCTTCTCCGCCTCCTCCCTCCTCCTCCGTCCTCCTCCTTCCCTCCTCCTTCCCTCCTGCTCCTCCTCCCTCATCTTCCTTCCTCCCCCCCTCATCCGCCCCCTCCTCCCTCCTCCTCCTCTCTGACTGCCGGGAGGTAAATCCCGAGCGCCACGAAGCACCCAGAAGTCCCGAGCTGTCAGGAAGCGCCGCGCCCACCACCGCCCCCCACCTCCGCCCCGCCCACCCCCCACGACCAGCGCCAGCGCGCGCTCGACAGCTCCTCTCCCGCCCCCCCCCCCCCCATCCCCCCCCCCCCACCCCGCCGTACCTCAATCAGCCTCGAGGTCAGCCTCGAGGTGGTTCCTCACCGCCC
>CAUYUJ010003234.1:10000-81041 GCA_963575745.1 Prorocentrum cordatum
TGGAAAAGGGCACCAGGTGATTATACATCACGGACATCAGTGCGCGCGGATTTCAAGAGATAGCTTGAGCGGGAAGAATCAGACATAGGGACTCAAGGAGTCGTCAGACGGCGCGTGCATCACACATCGCCATCATCGATCTTCGAAGGCCAGCTGGATCGCAGCTTCGCCAGCTTGACGTCGAGTCTGTCTGCTGCCTTGTCGCGGCCAACAGGTAAAGAAGCGCCCGGCATCTTTGCCGAGGCGGGCGGTGCCCCGCCCGCGGCCGGGGCCCCGCCGCCCGCTCCGGGAGTTGCGCCGGCGCCAGCAGGGCAGGCGCCCCCGAACGTCTTCGGCGGCTTCCAGGCCGCGTTCATCCCAGTCACGGTGCCTCAGGGCCCAGCGGAGCCCGCCCCCTCAGCGTGCCAGGCGAAGCCGAAAGCTCAGATGGGCAAGCCAAAGGCACAGCTGCGGACTGGCCGAGCACCCAGCAGCCAGTCCGACTCCGAAGGCGGGGCGCGCAGGCCCGCGGGGCGTCCGCGCGTGAACCGACGCCGGACTTCGATGACTCACCTGAGGGAGTTCCGCGAGTCCAACCAGGATGAGAAACACGTCGCCGCCCCGAACTTCCGCAGACAGATGGGGAAGGCGCTGAGCAATTTCGCTCACACCATCGCGCCCCCCCAGCAGCTGGAGGACGAGGTGAAAGCTGCCCATGAGAGAGGCCATACGGACGTGGAGCTGCACGCAGACAGCGACGAGGTCCAGGCTCTCCGCAAGCATGGGCAGGAAGCGGCCAACATTTCCAAAGCGTGAGCCACAAATTCTACGTTCGACAGAGTTTGCGAGGGCGCACCGCATGTCCTTGACATTTTTAGCGACTCCTCCAGTCGCCGAGGTGTCATTTCCAGACTGGATGCTCCAGGAGTGCATCGCGAAGCAAGTGGAGGCACGAGTGCGAATGACCCGTTGACGCCCTAGATGTTAGCGTCGCCCGACTGCCCCGTTCGCCCGCGCCTTCCCCCCCGTCGAGCCCAGCCGCTCCAGCAAGGCGGGGCTCGTCGGGTGTCTTCGAGTGGCAGCGCGGTCAGTCTCGGCGTCGACCGTCATCTGCGGGTGGTCGACGGTCATCCGGATTAGGCCGCGACCCCTGATGATGCTATGTGGCGCGTTTTGGAGCCGGCGAAACTGTCCGAGGCGGGCTTCCCGACGCCAGCTTCGCAGACGTCGATGATCATTGACATGGTGAAAAAAGATCAGCATGCTCGCCCAGGGCAGCGTTGACTTCGTGCGAAAGGATCTGCTTCGGCTGGCGTCCACGGCGCCGTCGTGGGCAGACGCGGCAGCGACGGCGGACATGAACGCGCTGAAGGCTGCCATGGGCGTGCTGCAGGAGGACGCGCTACTGGATGCTGTCGAGATTGAGAGCGCCGGGGAGGCCTTGGCAGGTATCCTGCGCAACCGCTGGCCCATGGCTGGGTCGGCAGCGCAATGGCCGAGCGCCAAAAAGCTCCTGCGCGATGCGGGGGATGCTCTGGCGGGCTTCACGAAGGGCCTCGAGTTGTCCAAGCGGGCGAAGGCTCTCCTGCGGCAGGCGACCGAGAGTGCGAAGCAGGATGAGACGGCGAAGATGGACTTGCGTTTGCGCCTCTCCAGCACTTTGGGCGATTTGAAAGGGGCATCGGCCGTTCTGGAGCAATCGTCGCCGCTGTCCGAGAGGTACTTGACCACCGAAGACGTTGACACGTCGATGTTCAACTACTGCGTGATCGCTGGGGATTTGGTGTTGGATATGTGCACGGATCGGCGCTCTGCCCGTCCTTCTCCTTTCTCCGCTCCACCTCCGTTTCCAGGTCCTCCTGCTCCTCCTCTTTCTCCTTCTCCTCCGCCCCCTCCGCGCCCATCCCCGCCTCCACCTCCTCAGCTCTTCCTGCTCCTCCCTCCCTCCCCATTCAGCCCCCCCCCCTGCCCCCCCCCCCCCTCCTCCGCCCTTCCTGCTCCGGCCCCGCCCAACCCCTTCCACATCCCTGCTCCTCCTCAGCAACGCCCCTCTCCTCCACGTCATCCTCCTCCTCATCCTCCTTATCCTCATCCTTCTCAGCCTCCTGTTGCCCTCCCTTGCTGCGACTGCCCGCTGCTGCTGCTGCCGGGAGCTCGTCAACTCGAGCATCGGAAGGATGGATTGCCCTCTCGAGGAAGCGCATTGGGAAGACCGGCAGTGGGCTACTGGGCATCAGCTCGTTACTGAGATGATCGCGGCCATGGCTACGCTTCCAAGGCTGTCCACCAAGATGAGGGAGGTTGAGATCGACGGCTACCAGCGCACTGCTACATTGGTCTCTGAGTCGTTGGATATGTTGAGGGTATTCCACCTTCGCCAGGACCCTGCCACGGCGATCTCCCAGGTGCCCGAATATTTGGACAAGATGCGCGGGGAGATCGCCGACTTACTTGAAGTCTTCCTGGGTGGCCACTCCGTCTTCGCGGCCATCACCGCGCTGCAGGAGAAGATCAAAGCGTCGCCCATGTTCGCCGACATCTCGGCCATGCTCAGCAATAGGCTTGTCGATCGCATTCAGATGTTCGCTCGCATCGCGAACGGCGTGATTTTCCTGAACTACCCGAGCGATGCATTCTGGCAAAGTGCGCGGGCTGATGCGATCTGCACCCGGAACGACATCATCGGCGAGGGCTGTCTCATCTGCGGTTCTGGATATGATGCGACGTTGACTCAGGATGCCGTCCAGGCATTTGAGCACGCCGCGGATGCCGCGCGGCATGCTAACGATGGGCTCCGTTGGCGCATCGGGGCCATCACAAGCATCGGGCGGGCGTGGCTGCGCGCAGTGCCGTTCATTAAGCGCCCCCCTGGACTTCGATCAGCCCGCGGCGCGGGCGTGGCTGCAAAGCCGGGGCGCCTTGGACAAGCTAGTCACCACGGTCGATCACATGTTCCGTGCCTGTGACCTTTTCCGACTGGGACTTGGAGTTGAAACAGCCAGGAGGATGAGGATGGGGAGGCGGGGGGGAGGAGGAGGTGGGGGGGGGGGGGGAGGGGGGGGGGCGAGGGGAAAACGTCGAGCCCAGGAAGCGCAACGGCCGACGCAGACTGGATGGAGGAGGAGGGCGCGCCAGCGAAGGATGAGACGAGCAAGGGCGGATGGATGGAGGGATATTGGGGGGGGGGGGGGGCGGGGGGAACGTGGGGGAGGGATCGCTCGATGACTGGCGACGCGGTAGATTTGGGGGCCCTTCGCTGGGCTGCGCGGGGGGGGGCTGAAGAATCGCTGGAACAGGTTGCCCCCCCCCCCGCCCCCCCGCCCCCGCGCCTCCAAGTCTCGGACATGTTTATGTGTTGCATGGGGTTCTGCGAGTTGCAGCGCTGGGGGGTTCGGGCTGGACCTCTCCTTCCGCTCTCGCGCACCTCGTGCGCGGGTCCCCGACGGGACTTCAAGGGCCCGCACTTCGCGCAGAACATCGAGACATGCTTCGCAGCCGTTGGCGCGTCGCAGCTCGACATCTTCGACGGGCTGCCGATCCCGAGAGCCATCCGGGATACTTTGGTGTCGTTGGACGGCGCGCTGCAGGAGTCGAGGGCCCGCTGGTTGGCCGGCTTCGATCAGGCGCTCGCCCAGATCATGAGTTGGCAGCCGTGCTGGCGCCCAGTCGCCGAGCAGCTCCTCGCGAGCCCACCCCGCCCCATGACGCGCGAACTGGGCGGCAACACAGCGCTGAAACAGCTCGTCCAGCTCTGTTCCGACATGGGCGCCCGCCTGAAGCTGGCGCGGCGCGCCCTCGGCGTCGTCGACCCCAGCGTGCTCGCGAAGCTCGAGGCTGGTGCACAGGGCGGCATGGTGACCATCTCCTTGACGCACGCGTTGTTTTCTATGAAATACGCGCTCAAGCAGCTCAAGGGCCCGAAGAAACTCAAGGCTGCGGGCTGAAGATGGCCACGAGAACGAGGACGAGGATGAGGATGGCGACGCAGATGAGGGGGGGGGGGGGGGCCCTGGCACCAAGCAGCAGCGGGGCGAGAACATGCGGAGAGCGATCACGAGATAGAGGGGGCGAGGGAGCGAGAGCACGCCGAGGAAGCGTTTCCGGAGAGGGACTGGACAGGAGGCGGAGGAGGAGGAGGC
Organism: Prorocentrum cordatum; assembly: GCA_963575745.1. Lineage (NCBI taxonomy): Eukaryota > Dinophyceae > Prorocentrales > Prorocentraceae > Prorocentrum > Prorocentrum cordatum. The sequence continues at coordinate 14,119 of CAUYUJ010003234.1, forward strand.
GCGGGAGGAGGCGGCGGGGTTGGAGGAGGAGGAGGAGGAGGAGGAGGAGGAGGAAGAAGAGGCAGGAAGGAGGCGGGCCTGGCCCCTGGCGAGGAGGACCTGGCTCCTGGTGAGGAGGATGCACACGAGCAAGAGAGAACCCCCCCCCCCCTCGCTGCCACCCTTCAGACCGCGGCCGAGAAGCTGAAACTCGATCAGGAGCAGAAGGGGGCGTGGAATGCCCTCCCAGCCTGCGTCACCGAGGCATTGACCAAGGGCGGGGTCATCTTAGAAGTCGGCGCGGACGAGGTCCCCACGGACGCGTTTGCTGCGGGCGCTGGCGCTCTCAAACCTCGCATTCTGCACGTGGCGCAAAGACGCGCCGTCGAGATTCGATGTTTCCAGAAGCGCCCCCCGATCGCCAAAATGATGAAGCTTAGACAGGGTCTCGCGCGGAAGCAACATCGCAATATCCATCAGCTGCTCTGTTTCAGACTTGGGGTCCCAATCCCTCACCTTGCAGCGATGCAGCGAAGGCCGCCGCTTCTTTAAGGATTGGCGCCTGAATCTCCTGGCAGCGCTTTTCATGCCCGACGTGGTCTCAGAGGTCTGCAGGTCGGCAACGCATGTCGCAGACGCAGAGACGGCGTCATTTATCAACTGAACACCGCGCTGCCCGCTGATCACGTTGCTGCTGATCGGGTCCTCCACGTTCGCTCTCAGCCGCCTCTGCGGTGGCAGCAGCAGCCTCTCGTAAGGCAACTTACGCTTGGAAAGCATGCCAACGGCCCTCGAGCCCCCCCGCGGGAGGCGAGTGCGACTGCGGATATGCCTGGGGCCAATGCTACGGAAGCGAACGGATGAGCATCTCTTTGCACCGCGCCCCTCCTGGAGGGGATCCTTCAATCCCGCGGCTCCGCCTCCTCAGCCGCGCGACCTTCCGCCCCCCCCCCACCCCGTCCTCCACCCGCCGCCGCCGTCTGTCCTGCCCTCCTCTCCTGCAATGCCTCCATTCGCGTGGCCGCTGATGTCCGACGCACCCCTCCACCCCCCCCTGCGGCGAAAGGATTTTTCGAACCGGGGCAAGCAGAGAAACGCGCGGCCCCTCGCGAGGGGGACCTCTGCGGGAAAGAATAGTGGCGCGTTATGTATTTGTATGTGTCGACGCACAAGTTGCAATGAACGTGATAGCTGTGTCGGGCGAGGCAGTACTTCCCACCCTACATATGGAAGTAACCGTGGATATGTATCGAGGCCCACAGATCAGTTGAGGAACTTCTTGAAGCGCTTGAGCGACAGCTGAATTCCCTCGCACAAGTGCTCCATCGTGCTGTGGGCGGCAACGGCCTCGCCCGTCAGCTTCACGTACATCTCCGTAAACTTGCCGACAGAAGCAACATTGTCAATTTTGGCAATGAGGATCTCCATTTTCGTCTCGTGGCCATCCGCATTGTCCACGCACTTCTTGCATTCAGCCGCCCAGTTCTGGAACTGAGTGCGGCCCGCTTGATCCTGATCCCCAGCCTTCGCGAGCAACTGGTTCTTCGTGCGTTTCAACTTCTTGAGCTGCTTCTGATACTTGAGGAGCGTTGACCTCAGCAGGGGACAAACGACAACGTCCGCATTGATGAAACAAACGGGCGACCCCCTCCAGGAGGGGCACCATGCGAGACGGAGGAAACCACTCCCCATCAGCGAGGGGTCTGGCGGAACAGAAGAGGGGCAAGTGCCGAGGGAGCGGCTGCCGAGGGCCGCGCGCGATCTCGTCCTTCTCGCCGACGATCTGTGGCCAGCGCGGGTTATCGAGCTTCACCTCCCCCTCCGCCGGCCCAGCAGAGCTGGGCGAGGGAAGCTGAGCCATCCTGGGGCCCGCGGCTTCGAGCTACTTCATGTTCTTCAAGTTGGATGATCCCTTGAAGGTGCGCGAATCCTTCGCCGCGAGCTCGTCATCGCCCATGTTGCGCACCACGAAGTACCATTGCTTCCAAAGAGGCCTCTTCTTTCCATCTTCCATTGCAGGATATTCTTCTGCGGTGCCATGCTCAGCGCTATTCTCCTCCCGCCTGTCCTGCGCGAAGGCCATGGCCTCGATGTTCTCAAGATCTCTGATGCTGAGGCTCTTCAGAGCCAGCGCCTGCGATGCCTTCTGGTACCCCCTCTTGCTGGACCGGGCGTGCACCTCCTCGTTCGCGCAATTCTCTTCGAAGGTGGCCATCCAATCTAGCGTCTTCCCCTCATCACTTGCGATGCTCTGCAAGAAGCGTTTCCGATCGCTTGGGTCTTTCACCCCGTTCCACATGGCCTGCGCTGCTTGGGCTGACTCTGCAGTGGACGAAGGTTTGCCGTCGGCGTCCCCCCTCTCGGACTGGTAGCGGAGCCACGCCCTCATTGTGTCGGCCTCGACCTCGTCGAGCCCGCTGCCCTTCGGAGCGGCCTTCGATTTCTTTGCCGCTGCGGGGCCCGGCTTGCCATCGGTCTTCTTCTTCGGGGCCATGCTGCGCAACGACGCGATGAGAGCGCCCATTAGGGGCAGAGGGGCGACGTTGGCAAGGCCGCACATGGCTGCCGCGAGCGCAAACGCACCCAGCACATGCACTCGCGAAAGCTTCGGCAAGCCCGATTGCCTTGCAGCTTCAACAGCTGCGAACGAATTGCAAGTTCATCGTCGCCGTCGTCGGCGTCGTCGAGGCACCCCCCCAAAGAGGGGTTCGCCCCTCTCCCCCTCAAGGGGTTCGACGCCCTCGCGGTCGTCTCCTCCCCCTCCCAGATGGGTCGTTTCATCGCTCATGGGGGTGCGGGTTCCCCCGCAAAGGGGTAGCGCGTTCCTTCAAAAAGGAATCCAATCCCCTTGCGCTCCTTCTCGCAAGGGTGGACCCCCCCCCTCCCCCCTCCCCGGCCAGGGGTCCGTCATGGCTGCGTCGCGCTCCGCCCCCTTTCAGAAATGATCACCTGCCCCTCGACAATTGTTCTCAGGGGGTTGGCCCCAGATCTGGACCCCGCTGCAAGCGCATCATGCAGGAGAGAATTCTCTCAAGAGAACTTTCTTGAGAGAACTCTCTTAAGAGAATCGTTGGCTTCGCCTGAGACATCCCCACAATTCTATTTAAACAATTCTCTTAAGAGAACCCTCTTAATATAATCCCTCCTTAATAGGATCGGCATGGCCTTCAAGTTGCCCCTCTGACAGGGGCTGCCGCGCGTTCCCCTGCGATGAAGGGCGTGCAATTCTGATCGCGTCTTGTTCTGTTCTGGCGCGAGAGATCGCACTCCTGTATATGCGTGCATGGGCGTCGTCGGCCGAGGGCGCGCCGACCTCAGAGCTCAGCGCCCTGGGGCGGATGAAAAGACAACACATGTGAAATAAGCAGCGAGGGTCGGCAACAGCAGGAAGCACGGCGATGGAGGCGCTGGCGACGAGCAGGAGCAGGGGGAGGGGGCGACAAGGACGATGATGAGAAAGTGTCCTCGCTCTTCTTCTGCCGCTTCGACCCCGAGCCCCTGCTCTTGTCTTCGTCTTTGTCCTCGTCCTCTCTGCGCGCCTTTTTTGCCGGCTTCTCGATTTGCGCCTCGTCCTCTTTGCCTTTTTTTTGCTGCCCGCTGCTGAGCTGCTGCTTCCTCACCTGCTCGCTGCTGAGCTGCTGCTTCCTCGGCTTTTGCTGCCCGCGCCGCCGCTTCCTCGGCTGCTCGCTGCTGAGCTGCTCGCTCCTCCGCGGCCTTCGCTGCTGCCGCTGCCCTCGCGGCCTTCGCTGCCTGCGCTGCTACTTCGGCATGCTCGGCTCGCTCGGCGGCCCCCGCTGCTTCCTGGGCCGTCTTCTCCGCTTCCTCTCTCAGCGCGGCTTCCGCCCTCAATCTCTGTTCCGCCTCCGCCCTCAGCGCATCATTCCGTAGCTTTTGTTGTAGCCGCCTCTGGCGGGCGATCACTTGCTGCGCTCTCATCTCTGTTGCCCGCCTCACGCGTTCCTCTCGCGCTTGCAATTGCCCCGCAGCCGCTCCCGCGATCTGCAGTTGCCGACGGAGCCTCGCGCGACGGGCCTCCAGCTCTCGAATCAGCCTGCGACGCTCGTCGTCGCCTCCCTCTTCCGCGTCTTGCCCCCCCGGCCCCCCCCCCTCTTCGGGGCTCGTTTCCTCGCAGTGCTCTCCTTCAGAGGATTCGATATGTTCAGCCTCTTCCTCATATTCTCCCGCGCGCGTTTCTGCTGCGGGCGGTTATGCTGCTGCTGCTGTCGTTGCTGCGGCTGCTGCTGCTTTTCCTCCTGCAGCTGCGTCGGCTGCTGCTGCTGCTGCCGGCGTTGCCTCGGGTGGAGGAAACGGCGGTTGCCTCGGCTGCGGCGGATGCTGCGCTCCTCCTGCGGCGTCGCCCATCTCCTCGGGGCGCAAACGATAACTGCCCCCCTCACGAGAAGGGCGCCTCTTTGCGTTAACCCCCCCCCGCCCCACCCCCTCACGAGAGGGGTTTGTCCTCGCGTTTCACCCCTCGCACAGGGGATCGGAGGGGTCGACCCCTTCTTGTCCGCGCGGAGGGAAGGGGGGGGCGGTCCGTCAGCATGTCGAGCAGCGCGTTCTCCCTGCGATCGCATCTGCGCTGCCAGCGCCTTCAGGGTGTAGAAATAGCATGGGCGAAACAAAAAATCAGAACGTCAAACTTCAAAAACAAACAATCTTTCCACGCTGAGGGCCCTGTAGATCCCCGCCCCCTCATTGGGGGGCGTTTCGCCCTTGAGTCGCCGTGCTCTGTCCACTTCGCTTTTGCCGCCGCGCCACCTCCTCCCGTTGCGGTCTTCACCCCCCCTCTCGTGGAACCAGCGGGCGGCGCGGTGCTCTTGGCATGGGCGAGAGATGCACGCTGGGAAGTATGATCTCTGCCCGCATTGTCAGCGCAGGCGGCAATTCGCTTTCCTCGGCCACAACCTGTGGGCGCTCCGCGTGCATTTGCGCCGCCGCGCCTTCGCGCCCTTTTCGAACCCCCCCCTATCGTCAGAGTCGGCGTCGCCAAAATGACCCTCCTCCTGTGAAGGGGGGGGGGGGGGGCATCAAATCGTCATCTGCCTAAGAAAACAAATCGATCCGCCCCCTCTGACAAGCGTCTCTGTTTGCGAATCTCCTCATGGAGGGGTAACTTTCACAATTTGCAGCCCCCCTCCCCCCCCTCGCTCGCGCCCTCGCGAGGCCGCTCGCCGCCGCCGCCGCAGGCGCCAGGCGCCACCATGGAGGATGCCTGGGAGTCAAGAACAACTGCATTTCCGAACTGGAACTCCCCTTCCCCCTTCCCCCCCCCCCTCCTGCGCCAGCTGCCCGCGCTGCAACCGCGCTGCCTGGGGCGCCGAGAAGCGCAGGATGAGCGCCCGCATGGCTGCGAGCTCGCGTCGGGTCGGGGCGCGCCCCCCCAGGCGTTGCCGGTCGTCAGCACTACCAAGCGGCTGCGGATTGCGACAAGGAGATCAGACGGAAGAGGGATGGACTTGAGGAGGGGGCGCCATGCCGAACACATTGCCCTATATTATGTTGCGCCGCCTGTTTCACTTGCATCTCGCGGCGCCCCCCCCCCCCCCCGGGGGGGGGCCTTCGTTGAGGGGGGCGCCGCTAAGGCTCTGCTGAAACGCCCTCGAAGGGTTCCCCTTCTCGCAATAGCGCTGCAATATGTCGCGCCATCGCGCCTTCCAAGGGGGCCCCCTCGCGACGGGGCGCGCGCCCCTGCGATGAGGGGGCGTCGCCTCTCACTTCCCTTGCCAGAAAACCGGAGAAGACGACCATGGCGACCGTGATGTTGATGGATGTGATGATGATGGATGTGATAATGATGATGCGTGTGCTGATGATAGGTGCGATGGTGATTTTTGTGTTTAGCCGTCTACGCGCAATGCCACTAAGCGGTCGGCCTCCGTTTTTGCCGCCCCCTGGGTCACGGTGCCGACGAGCAAAGCCGCCTTCAGCTCTTCCCCAATCTCCTGGGATGTTAACGCCCCCCTCGACTCAAGTTCAAATTCGTAAATTAAAAAATCGCCTAAATTAGCGCCGGGCCCGTAAATTCTGTTCGCGGACGCGCGCGACCGGGCTCTTAATTTTTGAACTTGCGCAGCTGTTTTGACAAAGGATTGACGACTTGTGCAGCTTTGATGGTGGGGAACCGTCGGGTCGCGCACTCTTTTTCGTTTGGTCGGCTGGGCTCGGTTTTCCAACTTGCGCAACTTTGTTGACCAAGAATTGACGACCTGTGCAGCTTTTGAGATGGGGAACCGACGAGTTGTACAACTTTTTCGTTTTGTCGGGCCGTGCTCGGTTTTCGAAGTTGTGCAGCTTTTTTGACAGAGAATTGACGACTTGGGCGACTTTTTGATGGGGAATCGACGACTCATGCAACCTTTTTCCGTTTTGTTGGGCCAAGATCGGTTTTCGAACTTGTGCAGCTTTCCTAAAATATTAACGACTTGTGCAATTTTTTTGATGAGGAATCAACGACTTGTGCAACCTTTTCCGTTTTGTCCGGCCAGAATCGGTTTTCGCACTTGTGCAGCTTTTCTGAAAGAGAATTGACGACATGTGCAGCTTTTTGATTGGGCACCGACGGTCTGTGCAACCCTTTTCGTTTTGTCGGGCCGGGCTCGGATTTCGAAGTTGTGCAGCTTTTTTCATAGAGAATAGACGACTTGCGCAGCTTTTTTGATTGGGAACCGACGGGTTGCGCAACCTTTTCCGTTTTGTTGGGCAGTGCTCGATTTTCGAACTTGTGCAATTTTTGTGATAGAGAATTGACGACTTGTACAGCTTTTTGATTGGGAACCGACCGGCAGTGCAACCCTTCGACAACTTTGAAAACCGAGCCCGGCCCGACAAAACGAAGAAGATTGTAAAAACCGTCGGTTTACAATCAAAGAGGCTGCGCAAGTCGCCAATTCTCTGTCAACATAATTACACAAATTCGAAGATCGAGCGCGGCCCGGCAAAACGAAACAGGTTGCACGGCCCGTGGGTCCCCAAGCAAAAAGCTGCAGAAGGAAGTCATCAATTCTCTTTCAAATAAGCTGCACAAGTTCGGAAACCGAGCCCGGCCCGAGAAATCGACAAAGGTTGCACATGTCGTCGGTTCCCCATCAAGAATGCTGCGCAAGTCGTCAATTCTCTGTCCAAAAAACTGCACAACTTGGAGAACCGAGCCCGACCCGACAAAACGGAAAAGGTTGCGCAACCTGTCGGTTTCCAATCAAACAAGCTGCGCACTTTCAGACAAGCTGCACAACATCGGAAACCGAGGCCGACCCGACAAAACGGAAAAGGTTGTGCAACCCGTCGGTTCCCCATCACAAAAGTTGCACAAGTCGTCAATTCTCTCTAAAAAAATTACACAATTTCGAAAACCGAGACCAAGCCGACAAAACGAACAAAATTGCACAACTCGTCGGTTCCCAATCAAAAAACTGCACAAGTCGTCAAATCTCTTTCAAAATACTTGCACAACTTCGAAAACCGAGCCCAGCCCGACAAAACGAAAACGAAAAAGGTTGCACAACCTGTCGGTTCCCAATTCAAGAAACTGCACAAATCGTCAATTTTCTTCCAAAAAGCCAGACGAAACGGAAAAGGTTGCGCAGCTCGTCGGTTCCCAATCAAAAAGGCTGCGCAGGTCGTCAATTCTCATCCAAAAAACTTGATAAGTTCGAAAACCGAGCGCAGGCCGACAACGAAAAAAAACACGCGTGCTTTCGAACATGCCCGCCATTTTATCTGATTTCATACACGATCAACGGTTGATCTCGTTGGCATGCATAAGTTTTAACTTCTGCCGTCTGGGTCGTAAGTCTAAGTTTGTAAATTTAGAACTTATTGCTGCCATCCCAGATCTCTCTGAGCGCATCCTCATCCAAGGTGTCTTTGTACCTCTTACCGCCGAAGCTCGCGAGATGGTCATTCTGGCCGCGCTTCCGCCTCAGCCCGATGGCGCGGCCCTCTGTGGAACGCATCGCGCCGCGCCCTCGGGGGCCGCCGACCGCGGGGGGGCCGGCGTCGACGGCGTCTGCTTCCACGGGGGCGTCGGGCTCCAGCTGCTCTTCCTCCTCCCCCTCCTCGCCCGCGTCCTTCTCCATCGGCGGCGTCGGTTTTGCGGCTGCTGTTTTTTTCGGTCCCTGCGGGCTTCCTGGGCGCCGCTGCTGCTGGCCCACCCCTCTTCGCCGCCGTCGCCTTCGCCTTCGACGCCGCCGCCTTCGCTGCAAGCAGCGCGTTGGGCTGCTCCGTGTTCTCCACCCTGCCGTCGGGGGGCGCCGCGCTCAAGAAAACGCCGTCTCCTTTGGCCAGCCCCCCCCGTTCCTCCCTGTCCGCGAACTTCAGCGCCAAGCGCGTCGGACCGGAGTTGAAATCGAAAAACTTCGTCGGGGGATCCTGGGGCGGGTCGCGCACTTCTTTGCCCCTCCAGAAAGGGTCCACCCAAACTCCCACGGCAATGAACGGCGCGACAATCTATTGCCCCGCCGGAAGGGGATCAAACACAGGTGCGTTGTCATGTGCGAAAAACAAAACAAAACTATCATGCCGTTCCTCCCCCCCCCCTCCTTCCACGTCCTCCTCCTCCCCCCAGTCTGCCCGCCCCCCCGCCGATCGATCCTCCTTCGGGGCCGCCGCGGCGGGCGATTCAACGAACTCGCCCTCCGACGTGTCGACGTCATGCGACGACAACGCCATCGCGGGGCTGATGGCAACCTTGCAAGTTCCGGCTCTGGGGTGGGCCGCCGACATTTGCGTCGGGAGGTCAGGGGTTGGAGGCGCCGCCGACGGCCTGGAAGGACTTGGGTGGGGGGACAAGGAAGGAGGATAATAAGAGAGGGCGAGGCGAGAAGAGAAACAATAGAAGGGATAGGAGAAGAATACAAGGAATTCGTAGGACGATACCACGAGAGATTAGATAGCTCAGGGAACATATTCAGAATTGTTCTCTCGATGCGTCGCCGATGCGTCTTGTTTTTTAGTCGCGCAGAGAGAGATTGAGAGAGAATCATCATGCTAAGAAGGACAGGCGCGGTAGAGAGGCCGCAACCGTTTCGACAACGCCGATGCTGATATCATAATTTATGTTTCGTATTTTGACGCACTCGAAACCTCGTCGGCCCAGTCGCCAACGTCGCCACAGCTGGGATAGCAGCATCGGAATCCTGGCCGAGGACGCGTGCGTTCCATCCCGGGACACGCGCGGAGTAGCAGCATCAGCATCGGCAATATCGGTTTCTCGGCTTCGGTTTCTGACTGACGATCTGACGATTGTTTTTTTGCTATTCTACCTGAGCTGCGCTGCTTGCAACGCTCGCGCACAGCTGGCTCAGCCGCGCGCTCGACCATCCCCACCCCTGGGGACGGCGGCCAGAAAGCACGGCGAGCTCGGCCAGCGCTGCCGCCAAGGCCCGCGACGGCGGGAGCGCACTGCAAGAGGGTAGCGACTCGACCTGACCTCGGCCCGGGCCCGTCCTGGACTCCTGGATTCGCGTTTGCCGTTCGGGACCCTGCACATTTCAACGTTTGTATGCTGTCCGGTCGGGTCGAGCCGTCGCGCCCTGGGCGCAGACAGGCAGAGGGGGGAAAACTGAATTTGCGCATGTGTGATTGGGGAGAGATGGGCAGGAGATGGGAGGATGAGGATGTGAAAGAGTAATCTGAGGAAGGGATAGCAAGAGACGGGAGGAGTGAGGAGAGGCAGAGGCGAGGAGAAGGAGAGGGGGAGAGGAGGAGGAGAGAATGAGGAGAGGAGGAGGAGGAGGAAGAGGAGGAGGAGGATGAAGGATGAGGGAATGAGGAGGAGTAGGAGTGGTGGAAGGAAGAGTAGGAGGAGAAAAGAAAGACGGCGGACCACGGAGCCGCCGTCCCTAGGGCCAAGCAAGCCTATTTAATAAGGTGCTTGTTGGACGGCAGATCCTTCTTGGCCTTCGACTTGCACTTCGCCTTAGGCTTCGCCGCCGCGCTGCCCCCCTTCGCCTGCTTCTCGGCGTGGTCCGCCAGCGCAGCGGCGACGCCAAGCAGAGGGGTCGGTGAAACAGCGCCTCCTTGGGCCTTGAGCAACTTCACGCGGGCCTTCGCCGAGCGCTCGGCCTCCGTCATCTCGCGGGGCAGGAGGGCGCGAGCACCCGGATCGGCCTCCATGACCTTGGCGCCCTTTACGACGAGGCTCGGGATGTGGAGGGCGATCGCGATAGTGTCCTCCTTGATGGCTTGATTGGGGTATGTCTCCCACTACCGCTACCAACAAGTAGGAGGAGTAGGAGTGAGGGAGGGATCCGCTTCCTCTCCTCCTCCCGCCCTCATCTTTTCTTCTTCCTCACTTCTCCTCCTCCTCCTCCTCCCCCTCCTCCACCTCCCGGAAACAAGCCCATCGCATCGCCCACCGCTCGCCGCCTGCCTCTGGGGAGGGGGAGTCCTCCTTCTCCTCCTCCACCGCCTCCTCCTCCTCCTCCTCCTCTCCTTCTCCCCCTCTTCCTCCTCCCCTCCTGCCTCATGGTAATGGCAATGGAAAAACATACCCATCACTCCTTGCCGCCCGCCTCTTCGCGATCGTCGAAGAGGTAGCCGTCCACGTCCATGTGCACCTCGACCTCGTCGCTGACGTTGTAGAGCGTGGCCTTGTCCGCCTTCGCCTCCGCCTTCACGTGCCGCGCGAAAGCGGGGAAGTCCGCGGCGACCATGCTGCCGCCCGGGTGTGTGCAAGGCCCCATCCGACTCGATCGGCGTGAAGATCTCCTCGACCTTCGGCCCCGACGTGACGTGCGCCGACTTCCCGTGCATGCAACCATGCGCGCGGTACCGGACCCACAAGTAGTGATTGAGCGATGTCTCGATACTCTTGATCAGGAGGCCGTCGACGTTGGCGATATTGAGCTGCTTGGCGCCCTCGGAATCATTCGGCGACGCGCCCATCTTGCTGAAGTTGTGGACGTCTGACATCTCAAAGTAGACTTTCTTCGAGGTGACCGTCTGCGTCTGCGTCTGCTCGGCCTGCTCTGCTGCGGGCGGCTGCTGCTGGTCCGGGTTCGGGGCGAGCGCGTCGCAATCGCCAGCCGCGGCCGTCGCGCCATCGTCCTTCGCCTCCGCCTCCGCCTCCGCCGCGTCAACGGCGCCTGCGCCCGAGCTCTCAGGCCTCTTCGCAGCGCTCTTGCCGTTGACAAAATCCTGACAATACTCAGTGAGGGCCTCCTCCGTCTCCAGCTTGAACACGTGCTGCCAAATCCCGACCCAGTCACTGGGCCAATTTGTGAAAAGATGCAGACGCCTCAATTCCACAGAGCAGGCGCATCGGCAACATCGACAAGGCGTCCTTCTTGATAATGAAGTGCTGCTGCAAGAGTTTGAGCATTGGGTTGGCCTGGTCGTCCGCTTTCAACTTCCCGAACTCTGCCAGAGTCTTGACTCCGTGCAAGGTATACATCACGCGAGTACTGATGAAGCTCTCGAGCGACTCAACGTTCGGGAAAACAGCCTCAGCAAACGCAGGGACGCGGCCCAGCCGACTAGCTATGACCGAAATAGCAGCAACCGACTCGATCATCTTACAGGGAAGGTGCTTATCCATCACGTTGCCGATGGCCACGCAAGCGTACCGGATGTCCATCTCGTACCCAAGCATGGAGAGCTCGCGCGCCATGTCATTGCAATTCTTCTGCAACGTGGGATGCGTGTTGGCGTTCTCGTTCAAAAATGTGCGGATCTCGATCTCCTGGGCCTCGAACATCCTCTCCGCGTCGGCGCTGGACACGTCGTCTTCGTGCTCAATGTCGTCTCCAATCGTGATCTCGACTGGCTTGAGACAGATGTCGAGTATGCGCTGTGCCACGGCGTCGGGGTCGTCTTCAGATGACTTGTTGTCACAGTCAGTCGTGCCGAAAGTTCCGGTAGCGCGCCTGGTAGCAAGCGACGCCATCGATTGCAGATCTTCGCGGAGCTTGGAGTAGATCTTGAACGCCTTGCCGTTCATCGAGACCTTATGGAGAGCGCGTGGGAGCGAGCGAGGATGAGAGGCAGTCTCGAGGCCCTCTTGGACCCCAGCCTCAAGAGGGCTCCGAGGGCCCCTCAGGGGCCCAAGGGGGGGCCCTTGACAGCCGACAGCAGGGGCAGGGGTGCTATCTTGGGGCCCCACCTGGCCTCTGGGACTGGGCCCCTCTTTTGGGCCCCTCCGACGTCCTTGATATAGACACGACGGCCACAAGCCCTAGAGAGCTCCACTATGCACCCACGGGCCTCACGATCGGTTGCTCAAAAGCGCCCAAGGGGCCCAAGGTGGCACCACTACCAAGAGTCTCCAAGAGGGCCCGAGGGCCCCACCCAGCCCCGCCCCGAAAGGCTCCAAGACTCGAAGGGGCCTCTCAGCCTGAGCGTCCTGGGCATTGGGCCCTCTAAACATCTGAACATCTGAGGGGGGGTGGAGGGCGCGGAGGGGGGGGGGGGGCAGTCGACCTCCTCGGCGAAACAGAACTGCAGGAAGATCGAGTAGGCCTCGCAGCGCGTCCTCCAAGCGACCTTCTCATCATGATCCTTCCCGAGTGAGTGCTCGACGGCGCGAATCACGTCGTCGAGGACCGTGGCCGGGCGGCCAACTGCAGCGTTCCCAGTGAGCGGAGTGACGATCGCCACGAGCTCCTCGGCCGCGCACACCACGCCAGCAGGAAGGGCAGGCTCACCGTTGTCCTGAGGGGACGGGGACGCGGACTTCCCAAGGTTGCCGCGGCCGCGACCGCGACCGCGACCCTTCCCGCGGCGCTGCATCTTCAGCGGCGGCTCCTCCTCGGGCCCTGCAGCAGCCTGGGCATCATGGGTTGCTCTGGCGTTGGCTTCCTCCATCTTCTGTGCGTGTTCAGCGATGGCTCTCGCGACCGCCTGAGACCGCGCCGAGGCCACTTTCCTGCCTGCGGTGGTCCCTGCAATGGGCATGTTCAGCAAGTCGAACATGTTGAGCGTGTGCTGGCCCAGCTGCTTGAACAACCACGGCAACTTGCGCTGCATGTCTCTCAGCTTCTGGCCATCCTTGCGCTCGGGCATTGGGACGCACAGTTTCAGGCCCTCCAACAGCATGGCACCCACGATCTCCTTCGAGTAGAACTTCCCAAGCACGCCGACGACCTTGAGCGTCCACGCGTGCAGCACGTTGATTGCTTGGAAAGAGTTCAGGTCATCATTCAAGAAGTTGACGTGCTTGATTCACCACTTCTCGAAGGCTTCGAACACTCCAGAGTTCTCCCATTTGTGTGCAACGGACTTCGTGTTCACAAAGTGTCTCCAAGATACCATTTTGATCGGGCTGTCCATCTCTCCATCAATGATTTCCGTGACGAACTCTTCGCACTGCAGCTCATATGAAGGGTTACCAGTTGCAACGATTCCCCATTTGTGACAATACGCATGCCAGCGGGATTCCCACGCGAGGGCCTTGTGAATGGCCTGCCAAAACGTCGGTTTGGACCCTCCATGATAATGATTGTGAAAGTCACATATCCATGAAAGAGAAAAATCTGGAGCCTCCTCGTTGATCATGCGGCACTTCAAGCCGTTCTTCAACGCAGCCTGAACAAAAATATTAGTTGGTTGCTCTTCATGTGCTCGGTAGAAAGCCTGGCTGAGATGGTTATACGTGCAAGCGAAAGCTGGCAGACTGCGCTCCTGCGGCCGCATCTCCAAACCAAACCACCCACATCCCTCCCCTCAAAGATACCCCCGTCTTGACGCGCAAGGCGGCGCCACCGCCGCCCTCCGCCCTGCGCGTCCAGACGAGGATAACTTGATGAGTGGTGGGTGATGGTTTTGTTTGCGACCAGATGTCCTTCGAAGAGTAATGGAACCAAGGCTCACCCCTGGTGCCGGTCGACAGGCCAGAGTTCAAAATCCTGCACTTGTACTCCTCCACCACTGTCTCGGAAATCGGCCTGTTGCGCGGCGAAGGAACAATAGACGGCTTCGTGCATGCCTCGTCCAGAAACCACTGTAAATGCAACGGCCCTGCGTCGAACTTCCCCCAGAAGCGATCGAGCATGATCGACCCGTCGACCGACGCTGCCGAGGAGGGTCTTCATCTGATTCTTGAGAGCCTGCCTATCTGCCTTCTGCGCCTCCACCACATTCCCCGCCGGCGCCGACGTCGGCGTCCGAGGAGCCCAGGGTCGGATGTGGCGCGGGAGCTGACGAGCGGACGAGCGCAGCTTGCGACCTGCGGCAGGTTGCCGAGCTGATCGAGCCAAAACTGGCTGCCACGGAGGAGTCGGAGGAGGAGTATGGGGGAGTGATGCACTTATGAGCAAGCAGCTTGAGCATCGTTTAACCGATCCCCATCATCCCCAGCGGCGCCGTGGCCTGTAGATGGTGGTATTAGGCCGTTCCCTTGGGTTTCGAGGGGTGTGTCCGACGTGTCCCCGGCTTGGGGGTCTTGGTTGGTGGCAGTGGGGGTGTGGGGGTCTCGAAGGCGATGTGATGGGCGATGGTGATTGGGGATGGGGGGATGGGGGGATGGGGGTCGGATAAACGATACCAGACTGAGCTTAGGAACTCAGGATATGTGAGGGCTCAGGAGTCTCAGGAGCCCCATTGCACTGCAGCTTGCAGCATCGCCACGGGGTGGGCTGACTTATCGAGCGAGAGAGCGAGAGGAGAGGGAAGCGTCCAGCATGGCGCGGACGACAACAGTTTCCCCGGCGAGTGCGGCCCCATCCTGGCCCTTCGATTTGGCAGCGGCAGGGTCGACCGATCTACTAATCAAGAATCAAGGGTCAAGGGCCGGGCCGACTGCGCTGGCCCCGACAGGCAGCCCCAGGCCCCAGGATGGGGATATGGCATATGGGCTGCGGCTGCAAGAGTTTGTGTGTGCGCGTGTGTGTGTGTATGTGTGCGTGCATGTTTGTTTGTTTGTTTGTTTGTTTGTTGGTTGTTTGGTTGTTTGTTGGCCCAAAGTTGTTGGCTTGTTCGTTTACTTGCTTACTTGTTTGCATATGCTTATGCTTATGTGATTGTTTGTTTGCTTGTCATGTGTTGTCACGTTGTCTTTGTCTTGCTTAGCTTCTTGTTTGTTGTTTGGTTGTTTGGTTTGTTGTTTGTTTGTTTGTTTGCTTGGGCCCGGGCTGGGCTCCTCAGATCCCCCCGCCCCTATCCGACCATATCACTCACTTCTTTGTATTAGGTCCGGAGTCCTGCTCCTTCTCTGTGGCGAGTCGTCAGCGTACTTGACGAATCCAATCCGCAATGAATTCGAGTCGGTCGGGGCGGCCGCCCCACCGCGGCGACCAGCGGCGGCGACCAGTCGGGAAGACAGGCTGAAGACAGGCGCCGCAGTGCCTACACACTGCCACTGCCACTGCACTGCACGCTGCACAACTACACGCTCGCCCGGGATCCCAAACATTGCAGCGCTAGCGTTGTTTAACAGGAGCAAGGGAGCAAGGGCAAGGCCGCAAGGTCTTCTATACTTAGACTTAGACGTGCTGTGTGGGGTCCGCTGGCGCATCTCACGATCTCACGACCTACCGGCGGGCGATCACAACGCCGCCGTCGCCGCCGGACCCCGCGGGCCCTGGAGATGACTTCCCATGATGGCGCTTGCGAGTGCCCCGGCCCTTGTCCCTGGTATCCTTGATCGGCTTAGGAACGTGCATGCTCATGGCAATCGCAGTCAACATCGCATTCTCCCTAAAAGCTAAGTTGCAATAGCCAGCGAGGGCAAACACGCCAGCGACCGATACGATCATCGTGTTGCCCGCCTGGCCAGCCACAACCCGATGCTTACGCTCTGCACGCGCGTTGAAAGAGCACAGCATGTCACTCTGAGATCGTTGTGGGTATACTGGGTGGATCGGGAAGCCCTGCGACACCAGCGCCTCGGTCGGGCTGAGCCACCGCCGGGGCGACTCGGCGGTCTCGCCTCCAGCTGCCTTCGCACGCCAGGCCGCTGGGGGGCCAGGAGGATGAAAACAAACTCAACAGAGAATCAGAGAAACAGAGATTCCTTCCCAGTGATTCTGTAAGGGACCAGGTGACCAGGAGGAGGAAGAGGAGGAGGAAGAGGAAGAGGAAGAGGAAGAGGAGGAGGAGACCCGAGGTGGCTGGAACATATTGAACATATTGTCGCCTTAAGGCGAACATCTGTTCCAGTCCAGCGTCTTGGAGGTAGGGGGGGGAGTAGTGAGTAGGAGGAAGATGAATTGCTGGCACAGATTTTCGCCTTAAGGTGAAAATCAGTTCCAACCACTCGGCCACTCGGCCGATCTGTTCAAGGAAGTTGCGAGGTTAAGGTTGGCCTCGGAAGGTGACCCGCAGGCCTCCTGGCCCCTATGGTCCCGAGGCCCCCTGGACGGGAAGGAAGAAGGGGGAAAGAGGGAAACGCCCAGGGGCCCAGGCGCCTGACGCGATCCGATGCTGTCAGCGAAGATAATGTGGTTCCGAATGAGGGTGTGGAGGTCCGTAGAAGTGCTCGCAGTAGTGTGCGAGTTGGCGTCCTGGTTGATCTGCCAGGCGGCGTAATCGAGCAAGTTCGACTTCTCCCAGATGGAAAGGGTTTTGAACCACGCATCTGGCGTGCGTGCGTTCACTGCAGCTTCGCCTTTCATGCACGAGGAAGGGCGAGCCTGCGCCCAAGCCAAGTCAGTATCCAGCTCGTTGTCGATTGCTCCACGGTGCAGGTCTGCTGAATCCTCTATCCCATAGAACATATGTTGGAAAAAGTTCTCCCTCGATGAATACGTAGCAAGCCTGTAGAACCTTTTACAAAAACGTGACAGCGGCGATATCTGCGGAAGCGCCTTGTACTTGTGCGTCAACTTGGTCCATTTCCTCGTCCGGATCGATGGCCGCCCGAACATGCGAGGGTCTAGCAAGACGCTGTCTATCCAGTAGGTATCCCCCAGGAATTATGATCGTATAGCTAGGTGGAACCCCTCTACGTCTTCCTGCTCCACTTCCGCCTCCTGCAGTAGCAATCTGAGGCCGATCCACGCGAGAAGTGGAACAATCGTCCAATGGTGGATGCCTGTCTGCGGTCCCTGTTTGCTGAACGCCGTGCAGCTCGTCCCAGCCGCGTGGTGTCTCGCAGGTTTCAAATAGCAGTACTTCTTGTGGACGAGGCACCACCCCTTGCTGGTCACCGCGCCGCCATTGCGGATCGCGGGCCTCAAGACCTTCAGAATCTCAAATCAAAAGAAATCTGACCGATCGGCAGATCGACTCTGACCGACGACTGGCTGGTCGACCAGATCACAGGCCGACGCGGAGTCAACGTCGGCCTGTGATCTGATCGACAAATCAATCGGTCGTCAGCCTAGTCGATGAGTCGATCGGATATCAGCGATCTCGATTCGAGCAGGCCTTGTAAGCATGTTGAGGATCCTCCAATAGAGCGTTGACCTGGTCCTGCAGTTCTGGGATGAAGAATTGCGTGATGTCTCCGAACAGACAGCCTCCAGTCGGCGCTAGGAGGATCTGTAACTCCTTCTGCGCATCCTCGTCCCACTCTATGGCATACAAAAACCGAGGTGGGTGAATGATCTTCTTCTTCTTGCGCCCAAGGGCCTGGCATATACAGTTGATAGCGACCTCTGGTGCCCCGATCCCCGAGTAGGCAGTCGAGCGCGTGTCCCACGACAGCTGCTCCTCAAGGTGATCTAACATGTCCATGCCCTCGGGGCCCTCGGTGCGCTCGAGCTCATTGATGAATCAGTGGCCCATTCAAACGAGTCGCGAAGATCACGGCATACCTTGGGGTCGCCGCGGTGGTACTCGGCGTAGGCTTGCGCGATGCTGGTGCAGATGGGGAGCATTGCGCCGGTGAGCTGCCACTCGTCCGCCAAGGAAGGCGCGGGGGGAGCAGTCTCGCCTGTCTGGACACGGGTCGAGACGGGGGCTGCGCGGCGCCTGCGACGCCGACGGGGCAGATCTGCCAGCGTCGACTCCGCATCGCCATGCTGACCAGGCTGCAGCCGCGGCGGCGGCGGTGGCGCAAGGGCCCCGTCAGGCAGCAGTTCTTCTGGCAGCGCGGCCGCCGCAGCCAGCGGCGCGGAAGAGGAAGCAGCCAGCAGCGCGCCAGCGGCCTCGGCGCTTCCCTCGGGCCCCTCGGGCTCGGGTTCGGGCGCGAGCGCGGCCACGGCGGCGCCGCCCACGCCTGTCACGCCTGTAGTAGTTGGCTGCTCTGTCAGCTCTTGCCTCGCGCCCACCTCGCGGTGCTCAGCGTGCTCGGCGATGGCCGCGGCCCCCGAGCCGTCTACCGAGGGCTGAGGACCTGGAGCTGCTGGCGCCGCGGCCGCGGCGACCTCTGCCGCGGGCGCCTGGGAGCCGTCGAGCTGGCCATCAGCCGCGGCCTCCTCTGTCTCAGCCTCCTGCGGTGGCAGCGGCTGCGGAATCGGTTGCTCCTCTGGCGCCACGCTGGCAGCACCGCAGCCAGCCGCCAATGGCTGTTCGGGCTGCTCTGCATCTGCATCCACTGGCTGCGGCAAGCCCGCAGCTGCTGGCGCTGCAAAGGAGGCAGAGGTGGCGTCGCCGCACTCCGCCGCGGGCGCCAGGGTTTCCAGCTGCAGCGGCTGCGGTCCATCTGCGGCGGCATCATGTTTCTCTGCTGCAGCTGCATCTCGAAGCGGCTGCGGCAGTTGCTCTGCTGGCGGCGCGGTGGTGATATCCTCCGCCGCGGGCTGCATGCCTGGAGGCGGCGCAGCGCTGGGCAACTCAGGCAACGCATTGTCGGAGCTGGCGAACATTGACTGAATGGTTTTCTGTGCCACTTTCCCCAACGATGGTTTCGCTTTCGCTGCTGGTGCTTTCTTGGGCGTAGGTGCTGTCTTGGGCGTAGGCGCAGGCTTCTTCTCAGACTCAGGCTCCGGCGCTGTTGCCACAGTCGCCCGCGAGCGTTTGCGTTGGCCATGTGGTTGGTCAGTGGCATCAGCTCGCTTCTTAGGAGGCATATGTGGCTGCCGTGGCTGGTTGACAGACCTGGGAGAGTGCGCGTGCAATTGCACTGGTATAGTTTGAGCCAAGATGGTGGTGAGATGGATGATCGTGTTGTTGATGCAGATGGCAATACATGTTCCCCCCCCAAAAAAAAATGTATGCGTCATATCTCGGTGGTCGGGGCCGCACAAATGCTGGATCATTGTGTGGTAACACCGATGGTGTGTACTTTCAATCTGCTCGAGTGCGTCATCGACCCTGTTGCTCACAGCGTTCTATGTCCCCGAAACAGTTGCAATACTCCTGGCGGGTATCCCCGCATGGCACATAATTATGGCTGACATATGCCCACCTTAGCTGCACAGACAAAACGTACGACGTGTTGAGAATGATGACTATATCGATGGTGCTAACGAAACCTATGATTGTCAGGCTGGTTTGATATGATGATGTTGCCGAAGGGCGACGTTCAAGTTAGCAACGAAACGCATGGTGTCGGGCATTCGACAAGTATCTGATCAATTAAATGCGCATCGGCCGACAGCAATCGGGAAGCACCCCCCGACGGCCCCAAGCGAGCATGTCGGGGGGCGGTTCCCAGACTGGTACCAGAGAGCTCGTCGGGAGATGCTTCCCGACTGCAATCAGAGAGCTCGTCGGGGGGCATCTCCCGACTGCTCCCAGAGAGCCCGTCGGAAGGTGCCTCCCGACGGCACCCTGAGAGCCCGTCGGGAGGTTCCTCCCGACGACTCCCAGAAAGCCCGTCGGGAGGTGCCTCCCGACGACCCCCAGAGAGCCCGTCGGGAGGTGCCTCCCGACGGCCCCTTCGAGAGAGCCCGTCGGGGAGGTACCTCCCGACGAGAGAGCCCCCACGAGAGCTCGCGTGCCTCCCGGGAGAGCTCGGGAGGTGCCTCCCGACGATCCCCGGGAGGCGAGAGCCCGTCGGGAGGTCGACTCGGAGGTAGAGTCGGACCCTCCCGACGCCCCCAGCTCCCTCCCGACGAGAGCCCGTCGGGAGGTGCCTCCCGACGGAGAGCCCGTCGGGAGGTGCGACCCCCAGAGAGCCCGTCGGGAGGTACCTCCCGACGAGAGAGTCGGACCTCCCGTCCCAGCGGGAGGTACCTCCCGACAACTCCCAGATCGATCGTCGGGATGGGCACCCCGATAACATCTAGAGTGCCAGTCGGTAGGTGCTTCCCGACTGCACTCATAGATCATGTCGGGAGGTGTTTCCCAACACATCGTATGGAGCTCGTCGGGATGAGCATCGCAACAACCTCAATGACCTGGTGCGGTGCAAGAAGGATTCAAGTCGTTTTGCCGAATTTACAGTAGTGGTCTCATATGTGGTTCCAAATGGCGGACCCCAGCATGATACCGACCATATTGACGTGTGCACACGTGAGTTCGAGTTTCGTTTCGGAGCACTCTTGGGGCAACCCTTGTTTCCCCATAGGGTTCTTTGGGGCCCCGAAACAACATGGCGATTAGAGATCATTGACATGGGCCTCCCAACTGCCACAGGGAACATAACTAGTTGTTGGTATTGATTGGGCACGTTGTGCTCGTCAACTGGGCGCTGGCACGAACTTGGATGCATGGCCGAACCCTTCCCGCGCATAGGTCACGAGTTAAGCGAAGGACGCATTCGGGCACAAGGATTGATTTGATGGCCTTAGAAGGGCCTGTGACGTTCTGATGTCTGCCAAGTCAAAGCTGAACCCCACTCGGACGGCCAACATGATCCTGCTCGTCGTTCTTAGCCCTTTAAATCATCCTCAGTGGATTCATTCCTACATCCTCAAGAACTCCCATCCCGAGGCGGCGGCGGCGCCTGTCCTGGCCCTGCCGCGGATGCCCCGCTGCTGCGCTGGGCGCTCGCCCGAGGCGCTCCGACGGGGAGAGCGCGAAGGAAGAGGGGAAGGAAGGGCGGGCGAGGTGAGGAAGGAGGAAGCAGTGGAGCAGTGGAGGACCTGAGGAGCCTGAGGAGCTGGAACGGAGCGTGGGATGCCACATGGAGGCGTGCACTTGATGATGGGTCTTGGTAAGCCATGCGAGACCCTCAGACTGACCCTCCAACTGACCTGACTGGCTGTGGGGGCTCGAATTGTCCGGGGCCCCCGTCTAGACCATCTCTGGCATTGGAGTCGTCTCGCGCCCTCTAAGGGCCGCGAAAGTTCCGATGTCTGCCAAGTCAAAGCGGAAACCAATCATCCTCAGTGTATTCATACCTACATCCTCAAGAACTCTCATCCCGAGGCGGCGGCGGCGCCTGTCCTGGCCCTGCCGCGGATGCCCCGCTGCTGCGCTGGGCGTTCGCCCGAGGCGCTCCGACGGGGAGAGCGCGAAGGAAGAGGGGAAGGAAGGGCGGGCGAGGTGAGGAAGGAGGAAGCAGAGGAGCAGTGGAGGACCTGAGGAGCCTGAGGAGCTGGAACGGAGCGTGGGATGCCACGTGGATGCGTACATTTGATGATGAGATGTGGTAAGCCATGCGAGACCCTCGGACTGACCTGACTGGCTGGGTGGGCTGAGCCACCGCGGGCTCACGCCCGTCTGCTTGCGCCTCCATCCGACGACAGCGACGGCGACAACGACTAGATCTTTGCCCTCGAGATAGCAGGATAACCCAAGATGGCCCAAGATGCCAAAGCGCCCGGATCTGGAGGCCGTGGGAACTCACACGCTGGGCACCATGGAAGTCAGGGACCGGGGGGCCAGGAGGATGCGCAGGAGGTGAGGATGTGAGGATTAGGATTGATTGTGTTGCAAATATATGAGTTTTGTTATCTGCTAGCACATGTTGAAGCAATAAAGCATACGTGCACGTCCACCTGTGCTGCGCTGCTGCGTGAGTGAGTGGTCAATACAAACTAATTACAAACCACTGATTATTATCATCGACGCGCCGGATCTGCACCCCGATTCCAACTGGATGACACATGCAACCTACAAAACTACAAAACTAAAGTCAGGACTGAGTCAGGCCCCAGGCCGCCAGTAAGGGGCGACACCCCTGGCGTTCCTGTAGGGCTGGGAGCCAGAGAAGAGACGCTCAAGACTCTTAGAATAGTACTTGTTGATCAACATGCCTCGGCACTCCTCAGACAGATACTTCCCGACATAGGTGGTTAGACCCCTTCAATGCCGAGGTTTTTCTGATCCTCATCCGATCTTCTCGACGGAGAGCGGTGACCTTTGCCCCCTCCTTCCTCCACCTCTAGAGGTTCGGAGGTAACGGGCCAAGGTCAAGGCCCCCGCCCTCCGCCGAGGAGGTGGAGGGGTTCAGAAGATAACACCTCGGCCGGTTCCACGCGCCGCACGCAGTGCACACGAGAAGGACGCCTCGTTGCTGAGGGTTGACAGGATCGTTGTCCAGGGCGTCTGGGATCCCCCACAGATGATGCGTCACGTGGACGTATTTGTTCATGTACGTCAGCAAGCCGCCGCCTCGCTGCCAGTTGCTGGGGATCGGCGCAAACAGGACGCCTGGGATGTCGACGCTGTCCTCAAACCTGAAGTAGCCTGCGTTGGAAACCATGCGACCTTGGTGACGCACCATCCTGTAAGGTTGCGGAGGGCGGTCAAGGGACCCAGGCCGAACCTCAACGAATAAGTAGCCGTCGTCGTCATGGGCGCCGGCGGCGGCTGCGGCTGCGCCGTTGGCAAGTGCGAGAAAGGCCATTGCCGACTGCGAGGGTTCGCCGACGATGCTAGCCAGGGCCAGAGTCCACACGCAGGCTCTCTGCAAGGCATCACCTGAACAGGAACGCCTGCAAGTGCAGAGGGTGGAGGAGGAGAGGAGGGTCAAAGGGCAGGCCCTGGATGCCAATCCAGTTTGCTAAAGTTGTTGTGTTGCTCTGAGGCTCATGTTGACCATATTTGGCTCGTGCTGTACATCGTGTGCAGTATTTGGCCCAGTTAATCTCACGTGGCCCCCACCGCTCCAGGCGAGGGGGCTGCTGAGGAGGAGCGCGAGGGGGGCTGGGGAAGCGGGGGGATGGCCCTTCGATCTACACTGCACGCAGGCTCATGCATAACCAGCCCATGGACGCCACCTGCCAAGATGGCGATTGATCGATAGATCAATGATTACGCAATCATGGTATGATATGATTATGTTGTGAAAGTTAGCGATGGCGCGTGGGGAACCGTTCTGAAGTTCTGGAGCCTCTTTTGGACCTCTTGGAAGCCTCCTGGAGTTAAACGAGCCCCTCGTTTTCGCCGCGTGTGGGCTTTTTGTGATTTTGGTGCCCGTTGGGGCATCTTTGGTGCCTCTTGTGCCTCTTTGGGGTCAATTGGGGCTTTTGGGGCCTCTTGGCTGCTGTGACGATAGCGGCCCGATCTTGGCGTGATCCTGGGACGCTGCATGACCCACAACACGTCCCAGTGGGAAATAATAATAATAAAAAAAACACACAAAAAAAAAACGCCTCGGCGGGCGTCCACTGCAAAAACATGTCATTCGAGCGCCAGAGTGCACAGCGCGCATGCCCACGCCCTGATGGCAGGAGGCGTCGCGCCGAACGTGGAGCGGCACCGCTCGATGTGACCCCGCGTCGATCTGCTGACATGTTCGCAACAAGGTAAGTGCCAGTGCCCCAGGCACAGGCTGCGCTGCAACGCAGGAATGGCATGGAGCGAATTGCACGCGGAGCACTGGGGCTGGCCCACTGGCGCGGACCACTCGTGCAGGGAAGGTGCGGCGGCGTGCTGGCGGTCCATCGACGCGGACCACTCGTGCAAAGAAAATGTCGGCGCCGGGCCATCTGCAGCTCGCTCGGCCAAATCGTGGGCCACATTGCCAAGTTCACGGCTAAGCGAAACAGACCACATCTGAGCTGCGCGCACTATTTCAGGAGCAACTGGCGTGACCCCGCGGTCTGAAGCCCGCATTGTGACACCGATTGCTGGCCACACTATGCCAGACGTTCTTAAATGAACAGGCTTGCTTGTGTTCACAGGCGGCTTGACTGCGCGGTCTGGTCGGAAGCTCGTCAAGCGGCCGAAGGCCGAACGAGGCTGAACCCAATGCACGACCGCAACTGCTCGGGGGACGTTGCCTTTGCAAGCATCCTTCTCCGAGATCGACATCACTGACAGTTGGCCGTTTTCACCGATGTCTCGAGAGCACGCGGCATGCCGGATGCGAAGCGCATCAACGCCAGCTTCAAATCCCGAAGCCCACACAGCGACGGCGACTTCTGCCGCCTCAACTGAGAGCACTGAAAGCGGCGAAAGCGTTGGCGGTGGACCTGCACTGCCACCAAACGTGGCGAGGTCCACAAGTGCGTCGGTAACCTCGTCGGGTCCACTGGCGACGTCGCCAGCAAGCTCAACGGGCCCACCTACTACAGAGGCGCCACCTGCCAGCTTCTTCACAACTGGCTCGATCATCTTCTGCTCTGTGCGCTCACGGGCAGCGTCAGCAGCGGCCGTCGCTGCGTCTACCGTGAAAACGTCATCGCTGTCGACGTCGCGGGCCTCGTACTGGCTCTCGACCTCACTGCGCAGAGCTGCGTTCTGGAAGAGATCGTCCTCTGCGATCTCTCCCCCTGCTTCAATCAGCCGTTCCAACTCGACCGAGAGGGCGTCGTAGCCAGCAGCGGCGGCGTCAGCAGCAGCGGCAGCGGCTGCGTCTGGCAGCGCGCCGCCGCCCGGGGCCGGGGCTGCAGGCGCTGGCCCGGCGCTAGCCGATGATGAGGAAGCCGCTGCCGCTGCCGCAGCTGCCGACTTGTGCTTCGCAACCCTGAACAGTTTGAATGACACGTCTGCTGCCAACGCCACCGACGCAACTGCAGTATTCTGCCGATCCCACATGAGGCGGACGCAAGTCATGGGCGCGTCGCCGACAGCCTAGGGCGGAGGGAGGAGGAGAGTCAGGAGGAGGAGGAGGAAGGGAGGAGGAGGCGGAGGAGGGAGCTAAGGACAGTCAACACAAGTGCGTTTCAAAACAAGGGTTATCGGGCCATCGATCCGAGAGTCTCAGAGTCTCCTCCTCCTCCTTCCTCCTCCTTCCTCCTCCTCCTCCTCCTTCTCCTCCTCCTCCTCCTCTCCTCTCCTCTCCTCTGATCTCCTCTCCTCTCTCCTCTCCTCTCGTCCTCGTCCCCCACATCCGACCTCCTCCCTTCCCCTCCTCCCTCCTCCCCTCCCCTCCTTCTCTCTCTCTCTCTCTCTCTCTCTCTCCCCCCCTCCCCTCTCTATCTCTCTCTCTCTCTCTCTCTCTCTCTCTCTCTCTCTCTCTCTCTCTCTCTCTCTCTCTCTCTCTCTCTCTCCTCTCTCCCTCTCTCCTCTCTCTCCTCTCTCTCCCCCTCTCTCTCTCGTCTCTCTCTCTCTCTCTCTCTCTCTCTCTCTCTCTCTCTTCTCTCCTCTCTCTCTCTCTCTCTCTCGAGTCTCGGCTCGAGAGTGCTCTGCACTCAGACCGCAGCCACGACGCGAAGCGCCCCGCCTCGGAGTCAGACTCCCAGGCCTCGCGAGACCGGAGGGGTCCCAGCAGGACCCTACTGATTCGCGTCACCTCTCCGCACCAGAGTGCCCGCAGCAATGGCCCCCAAGAAGCCGGAGCGCCGTCGCTCTTCAAAGCAGCCTCCGAGCTCCCGTCCCACGCGCCCTGCTGCTGAAGGGTCCCTCCTTCAACGCAAGCAGGACTGCATCGCAGCGTTCAGGCAAGCGGGGTCTGACCGCCCCACGGCCGCCTATAACGGGCTAGCCGAACTGAACGCGGACGAGCTCCAGGCAAAGTACGACATGCACAAGTCCAACACGAAGAAGCTTGGCAGCGCCCTTATCCGCATGTGCGCCGCCAACCAGATCAGCTACACGCTCGACCACTACCAGCGCAGCAAGCCTAAGCGCACTGGCGGTGACACATCGCACCCACCATCGGGCTCCGCACGTCTTCAGGCTGCGGACACCCAATTCATTGCCTTGGACCCTGCCTTTTGGAAGGTCCCTGTTCTTGCCGAACCCACCTCGCCTGACGACGGCAAGACGTACAAGCCCAGCATCAGCCTCCACGACTTCGAGAGTGGCGAACGGCTGCTGCAACACCACCTCGGGCAGGGCAAGCGAGCCACGGGCCAGCTCGCGATTGCTGTCATGGGCCCGAAAAACGACAACTACGTCGGTACCGAGCTCGCCGTCCCCGTCCTGAAGCGCCACCCCAAGGCGCCCAAAGTGGTCCACACGCACGCCCCCGTGATCGTGTACCAGCTGGGCACCAAGGAGGTCGCCTGCACGGAAAAGGTAGCCGTCGCCACCATCGACCCCGCCGACCACGTCTGCTGGATTCGGGCGACCATACACGAGACCGAGGCCATTGCCGCAGTCCCCTCCATGCACCAGGCCTTCGAGGACCAGTTCTCGGGAGGTGCCCCCGTGAACGGTGGTCCACGCGCCAAGGGCCCTTTTTCGAGGCGACTCCGCTCCACAGGACAAGGCGCGCCAAAAGCACAAGGAGTCCAAGAAAGACGCTCGCCGCCAGGAGCTCGATGGCCAGCTCCAGGACACCTTCAAGGCCCTCTTCCACGGCAACTTTAAAGCCGTCACCATCCTCGAACCCTGCAAAATCCTAGGCAGGTTTGGATCGGGCGTCGGAAAGAGGTCCCTGGCTGCCACCTTCGGCGTCAGTCTCCAAGCGGTCGACAAGGTCCTGGCGGGATCAGGGCAACTCGGTGCCACCTACGACCTCAGCAACGTAGGTGCAGACGAGCCCACCGCCGACAAGTATCAGACTGTGTGGTTCCCTGAGGACCAGCCCATCACGATGGCAGACGCGTTCCAGAAGTCGGTGGAGCTCAAGGCCCTGGGAGTCGTCAGGCACGGCAAGTCAGGCCTGCTGGGGATCCGTGTTCCGCGGGGGTCTGACGTCGCCAAGGCCGCCGCTGTCAGCATCCGCGGCTGCGAGGCCACCCTCGCCAAGACGCGCTACCGCATCACTGGCATTGCGTCACGCCACGCCGCGCTGACCCAGCTCGCCAAGACTCTCGCGGGCCCGTCCGTCAAATGGGACTGTGAGGTCTACCACACCGCCTGGGGCCCAGCCGCTGCGGCCCAGTTTGCCCTAGTGCGCGCCCATCGGCCCCCACTCACCTATACGGTGCAGGTCGCGGGGTGCTCCATCCCGTGGAGCATCGCCGAGGCCCCGCTGGCTGAGGTGGCGCCGAAGCGGGACAACGTTACCATCGTCACACCTACCACCATCACAGAGCCTGCGACGCCGCCAGCCGGTGGTGGCGGCTTCAGCCCCGCCACCGGCACACTCCTCACCAAAGCGGCCCAGAGCCCCTACCTCCACGACCTCATGACTGCCACGCCCAAAGGCAAGGGCGTCGCACCGCTCCTGACCCCCAAGGAGGAGCCTCTACCCAAGCGCCACCGATCCTCCAGCGGGAAACGAGACGCCACGCCGCCCGCAAGGCCACCCCGCGCCCCAGGCCGCAGCTCCTCTGCGCCCCCCCACGGCACGGACGGAGCCGCTGAACCGACGGCCGCCCCAGGACCAGGTGGCCACGACCCCTGGCTTGGCACGGCCGCGGCGGAAGGAGGGGGCCACACCGAAGGCGCCGCTGTCACAGCCGCCGAAGTACCAGGTGACGTCGTTGACGTCGAGATCCTCTCATCAGGCGATGAATACAGCGAGGCCTCCCGCGAATTCAACACCTTCGGCGAGCGCTTCGCATCGGCCTCTAAACCGCCCGATGCTGCCACGACCCGCATCCAGCACATGGAACAGCAGCACGAGCTACTAGCCACCACGGTGGATAACATGCAGATGCAGCTTGCGGGCGTTCTCTCCTCCCAGGCCACACTGTTTCAGGGCTGGAACGGGGGCTTGCCACCGTCGTCACCCAGCAACAAACGGCAACCGCCGACGCCGCTGCACTGCGCGGCGATATCCAGACCCTCCTCGGGCACCTCACGGGAGGCACCATCCACCTGCCACAAGCGGCCACTCTGGAAGTTAAGAAGGAGGAAGCCGCAGCGGCCGCCGAGCCCACGGCAGCCTGCAGTGCGACCGACCAGCCAGGCCAGGCCACCCCAGGGACGGGGCCCCCAGGGGCCGACAAAGGCAAGGACAAGGGTCGGGCCACCCAGGACCCATATTGAAGGTGCCTCAGAGAGCCCGCCTCAGCCCTCCGAGGAAGCGCCTTCAGAGGCACCGCTCCCCTCTTCGCGTCGTATCACTTTCTTGTTACCTCATGTCTGTTTTGGCAGCAGCACGCGCAAGCTCTCTGGTGTAGGGACACCCGTAGTCTTGCAGGGGGCGTGATTGTAGCGATGTACATGAGCATTCAGGGGTGTATGAGGACGCGTGCTGCCACGCAGCTTTCGGCTCATCGCTCGCGCCGCCCGCCAGGCCTCGCCATCATGCGGCGCCTCGCCTGCGGCCTGGCCCTCCCCTCGCTGGCTGGAGCACGCCCGTCTTCAGGCGGTGCGCCCCGGCACGGAGGAGAGGCTTTCCTGCGACATGCGGAGCGTTGGACGTTCTTCTACCTTTACGATGACAGCATCTACAAATACGATCACAGCGCCATTTTGGACCCGATCGTGAACAGCACCGCCGCCGCTGGTCCGTGCGGCACCGGGCTGCTGGGCGCCCCCGCGAGCGCCTGGCCTGAGCAGCGCCAGGGGCCCTGCCCCACGCGCTGCCCCCCTGGGACTTCGACGGCTACTACTATGCCTACGCCGAGTACCAGCACGTCTCCTACGAGCACGCCCTCGTCAACTCGACACATGCATCGCAGTCGACCGCCGATTTTGCCGCAGCTGAGCTGACTCCTGCGCCCTCCGGCCACGCCTCGCACCGCATGCAAGTTCAGCTACGAGGGCTACCATCACTCAATGCGACGCCTGCGGTCGACCGTCGTACAGCATATCCTCGATGGCACCCTGTCTTCAGCTTGTCCTCGACCGTCGTGCAGCATATCCTCGACAGGGCCGCTGGCAAGGCCCAGGCACGCAGTGGCGGCTTCAGCCCCGCTGCAGTGCCCTGGCTGCCACCGCCCCCGCATGAGGCAACGCACGCCGCGCACGACCACCTGCGAGTGTTACCACCGACCACGACGCCTGCCGCCGTACGTCGCACCGTGTGCCCTCCAGAGTGTCGCACCCCCACAGCGTGCCGACCTGACAAAAATAAAAAAAAACAAACACAAACAAAAATAGAAAACAATACGCCGTGCCGACCTGACAGCTTCGACATTACTGACAGCGGTGGGCCGTGCCACGCTGGAAACCACGCCGTTGAGCCAGCGCCGCAGACGACTCCACCGTGGCCCCCACAGACCACAGGCGCCTCGCTGCGAGCCATCTGGCTCCTCGCGCCCTACCTGTGCATCACCGTGGAGCCCAACACGCTATGTGGGCTGCTAATTATGGCCGTGCTTAGCACCCACGCACACGGCCTGACTACCAGCAACACAGAGAGTCCCGCTTCCCCTCTGTGCGCCAGGGGTGAACCTGATGAGGACCCCGCCTTCTGGCACCTGATGAACATCCGAGCACGGCTCATCCCGTGCGCCGCGGCGTGGGCACCAGGTGAGGACCATCAGGACGTTTTCTGGGCATGGCTCGAGGACTGCGTCCCGCACGTCCTGGCGACGCTCCATCTGCCACAGTACGACCACCTTTTCCAGGAGGACTCCGCGGAGAAAAACGACGCCCTGCGCCACCGCACCGCGGTCGACATGTGCGACGATATCTGGCACAGAGCGGGCCCCGACAGACAGCGCACCAACCGCAACCTCACTCGTATTCAGGGCAGCCACGAGTACCCCACCCGTTACCTTGGCCTCCTTCTGGAATACCAGTGCGCTCGTGCCCAGCTCGTCGGCCCTGAGGCTTTCGCGGCACCACTGCCGCCATACCTCTCACGGGCCCACGCCTTGCTGCCAAGAGGCCCCCCTCCGCCCGACCAAGACGCCCTGGCGTATCTCGTGGGCGCGATCCCGCACCACCCGCCAGACCTGCAGCCGCTTGTCGAGGCGGAGCTCGCCGCGGCATCGATGGAACCGCTAAACCTACCACCGCCCGCTGGCCCCCCGCCCAAAACGCCACGTGTGACCAGCCCGCGGACGACGCTGATCCGCTTCTGCTCCAGCACACAGCTGCCAGCGATATCAGCAACATATCCCTGGGCTCGTTCCACGTGTCGGACGATAGCCAGAACGACTCCATCCACGACACGGAAACCCAGGACCCCGACGGCACGCCACCGCCAAGTGACGCTGCCCAGCGCGACCGTGACAGCGATCCCCACACAGGGCGCTCCCTGTCGCGCAGCAGTGCGCCCAACAACTCGGGCCAGGCCGACCCCAGCGCACAGCTCAGCGACGCCGAAGGTGCCACCGCCGCCGACGAGCCAGGCCATGCCACCGCACCGCCAGCTCCCACCAGCCCGCGCAGTGGCGGCTTCAGCCCCGCTGCAGCACTGGCTGACCTGGGCGTCTTCAGACCTCAGGTGGCAGGACCCCGTCCCGCACCCTTGTCCGCCGAGCTAACTCGACTGACTCCAACTCCAGCCCCGTCGACCACTGGCAGGCTGGCCTCGACAACGATCCCATTGAGGACGCGGACCCCGACGCCAGCGGCTCCCATGAGGCCCCGCACAGCGCAGCGGCCTCTCGACGCTGCGGCTGTCTCATCTGCCTCTTCGTGGTCACGTACGCCAACTTGGTAGCCATGCCGTACCAGGACCAGATCGACGGGCACCTGCCGACACCGAGCCGAGACCCCAGCTACCGGCAGCGACGACGCCGTGAAGCTGCGGCACCAGGCCCAGCCGTGTCCACTACGCCCCGACGCACAATAGCATACGACGCCGCGACCGCCCTGTGGGGTCTTCTCAGGTGGACCAGCGCCAAACTCAGAGACACTGCCTCGGGCGGAGCCAGCGCAGTCGGGTCTGGCCTCTGGGGCGCCCTGAAATGGGCCAGCGGCAAACTCGGAGCTATCGCCACAGGCGGAGTGGTTTGCGGTCTCCTCCTGGTCGGCGCCAAACTTCTCGCTCAAGGAGCCGTCGGACACGTAGGAGCCCGCATCTGTGCGCGCGTCCTGACTCACCCACGGCCCAGTGGTGCCTCCGCTGTTGCCAACCGATCAGGAGCCCGCGCGATGAGGCCCCACACACGCTTCCGCGCACGCATCCCGACGACCCCGAGAGCCAGCACGTGCATCCCCTCCGACACCCGCTGCTACAGGAGCACTACGCCGCTGTAGTTGCCGCCGCAGTCGCCGATGTCACCACCGCCACCACCGCCGCCATCGCTGAAGTCACTGCCGCGGTGTCGCGAGCCTCGTCTGTCACGCCACGGTCGACCAGCCCGTCCCCGCGAGACGGCCCCACACGCGGCGCGGCCTCTGGCAACCCGCCGACTCACGAAGCCGCCGCAGCTCAGGCCACCGACGCCGAGGCAAGTGAAACACGTGAGCGCACCCTCGACGGCGACGGCGTGCACGGAGCGCCCGACGACGAAGCGGATGCAAGCAACGCCCGTGGTTCCTCTTCCGACATGGACACCCAACCACCACGACGGCGAGCACGCTGCGCATCACCCGCCAGGCCCCAGGCGCCTTCAGGCCCTGGTACGCCCCACCCAGCCCTCTGGCCACCGACGCGCAACTTACGCAGCACCATCCAGCGCGACCCAGCGGTCCCCGTGCCGCCGACGAGCATCCTCACCTCCCTGTACCAGAACGGCTTTGCGCTTGGTAACAGTGGCGTGACCACGGAGGACATCGAAGACGCCCTGCGACTCTACGACCATCCTCGATTCACCCATGCCCCAACGCTCCAAGCGTTGGCGCCGTGGACTGACATCATGCAGAGGCCCCCGAACCGACTCACTTGGGTGCTAGAAGACTCGGGCGGGAACTCAGGCGAGACGATCTTCCCCTACCTCACGTGGGACCTCCGTGCTCCTACCACTGACACGCCCACGGTCTTCTGGCACGGGACCCGCGGCGACCTTGCGGCCCGTCTTGCTTTCAACGGAGGTCACCTCCTGCCGGGCCCCCGCCGAGAAGCGAAGGGCCGAACCGCCACAAATGTCGACCGCACGTACGTGGGTGTGCACCCGTCGCTGGCCGCGTGGTACGCGGTGCCGCCTCACCCGCCCCGCAGCCTCGAAGACAACACCCTCGCCTGGGGACCCATCGCGCTCTGGATGTGCGAGGCTACCAAACCGCCGCGCGGTGAGAACTGGCACAACTTCGTGAACGGGGAGGCTCACGGAGCGCGCCTCATCTACCCACGGGTCCTGGGCCTCCTCATCCGCATGGACTGGTGTGCCCCCACCGAAGCTGCCTCCAGGTGCCGTGCCCTCCCGCACACCTGTGGCATGGGCGACTGCACGCACGCCCTCCACATCGCCGGCTTCGATCACCCAGACCTCCGCGAGGCGGCTGAAGCCCGCGACCAGGAGGCAAAGATCTGGCGCCGGCTGGACACCGTGGCAGCGTGGCCACCGCCACAGGCACTATACTCGCCAGAGGCAGCGCGAGCATGGGCTACACAGCACTACGACACCGAAGCAGCCACCAGGGCCGACCCAAACCAGCCCCGTCCGCGTGCCTCGCTTCGCAAGCTCCAGCTGGACCCGCAGCCACTGATCGACCTGGTGTACACTGCCACGGCGCAGGCTGTACCCGAGCGGTGGCAGTCTGACGTACGAGCGCCGCGCCCCAGCGGCTCCAGCCCTGGGGCCGCGTCTGGCCCATCGCTCACCTCTCAGCCAGGTGCCGCCTCGGGACACAGTCCAGACCGCTCACCGACGGCATCGGGAGCCGACGACCGCCGTACGCCGTCCCTTATCAGCGCGGCCGCCGCCCTCGCCCGATGCCATGCTCGCTCACGGCGCTCCGGCACGCAGTACACCGTACCAGGCGTTGCGGCAAACACCGCCTTCTGAAACAGCAAAGCAAAAATAAAAAGTGCAACACATCAAAAAGAACATACAGAACAAAAAAATCAAATTAAACAGCACAACAATAGCAAAAACACAAAAGCAAGAAATGAGAGCACTTAGACAAATAACAAAGGGCAAAGCGACATCGAGACGTGGGAGCACATCGAGACGGAAGAGGAGCCGACCGCCTACCACGTCCTCGCCTTCCACGTCCGCGATGTGCGGGCCCGTGTGAACGCCCCTGGCGTCGAGGTCTGGCTCGACCCAGGCGAGCATCACGATGGCGCCTACCTACCGTGGGGGGCGACCGTTGTGGGCCACCGCGTCACTGACCCTGCGGTTGCGGGTCGCGATGGCTGGGTCATCCTTCACCACGACCACGGCGACACTACCACCAGGCTCTGGGCACCGACCCAAGTCCACGTCAAGGCGGACGACACTTGGCGCACAGTCATGATCGCAGCGGACCTGGGGCCCCAGTGGATCCAGCGCCATGCTGACGACGCTCGCCTCCCCGCGGAGGCGGTCCGCACTACAGGCCAGTCCTGGTTCGCCGACGTCTGGCCTTTGTGGGGTCGACCCCGACCCCACCCAGACGACGCAGTCACCGACGAGCAAGCGTTCCCGCCCCTACCAGGACGCTGGATTTGCCTACAGTGCCGATTCCAATGCTGCCAGTATTGCGCTGCCCGCCGCAACACGCAGCTCGGCACCTCGGGCCATCCCACGTGCCCGGACTGCTCCCTCAGCGGACTGCGTGCACCTATGGACTGGTCCACGGACTACTCTTGCAACAGCTGGACGTGCGTGTACAGCACCGACGACAGGGCCACCGACACATGCTGCCTCTCCAGCAGATGCCCGCATCCGCCTCGTCCGCACAGCCTGTTCGACGTCCGTGCCACAGGGATGCCTCCGCACATCCTCGCCCGCCAATACGGCAACGCGCCAGCCCAGCACGACCTCATGGAGCCCCCCCGAGCGCCTTCAGGCCCCGGGGGGGAGCCTCCGCAACCAGCCCAAGCAGGATACCAGGGCCAATGGTATCTACCACCGAGGCCGCGTCGCGTCCCCAAGCAGGGATTGCCCGACGGCACGAGGCGGCCACCAGGGTTCACAGGGACGGGGATGCCTGAAGACCCGTCTCCCGACCAACCGCTGTGGAAGGAAAGCTACGTGCTCTTCGGCCCGCACCAGGCCCTCAAGGAGGATTTCATCTTCAACAAAGCGGTGCGCCGACCTTACTCCCTAGCCATCACCAACCTGTATAGGGATCGTGTCACAGTCAGGACCGTCTGCGAGTCTATCGCCGAGCGCATCCACACTACCCGCACGCGCTGGCGGGATGTGGTACTGTACTGGGATGCCGAGGGCGGCCCTGGGCCTCAAGCTCTCGACTACGACATGCGCCTCTGTGACGCCTTGGTGAGTCGTGCCACGACCGAAGCCGAGTTGAACCACGACCGCAGCAACCGTGGTAGCTTCTGTCTCTATGGACCAGCGCACCAGCGGGCTGTGAACATCACGGTGCTCCCCGAGCCGCAGAACATTGACTTTGTGGAGCATGTACGGCGCTACTCACCTGACGGGGAGACTTACCCAGACCATGCCTTCGAGCACGTCTACCAGGGCTGGCGGCGGCCCGACGTGCCGCCCATCCACCCCGACACCCGCCCGCTCTCGAGAGCCGACCAGCAGCGCTACCAGCAGCACCAGCAGCGCACCCAGCAGCGCGACCAACGCGACGCAGGTCAGCCGTGCACGCCACGCAACCGCTCTCCCGCGCGCGTCCCGACAGGCGACAGCGCGGTGTACGGCGGGGGCGCCGCCTATCACCGTGGCCCCATTGGTGCCAGGCCCGCGGCGGCAGGAGCATCCGCCTCCAGCTACGGCCACGCCCCCCACGCCAGGGTGCACCCAGCGGTCGTCGGCTACCCGCGCGCACTCGGGCAGGCTCCCCCACGGGCCACCTCGCCCGCGCCAGGGTCCACGCGTGCCTGGGGCCATTGCCCAGGCCGCCACGACAGCACCGCCAGCAACCAGTCCGCAGCGGCACCCCCTGCGGCTTCAGCCCAGGGGGCTGCACCAAGCCGCGGCAGGACAGGGCGCCCCGCAGGATGGCGCGAGGCGAACGTGCGCGCCCGGCAACCGCGCCAAACACACGCCCCCGCCAAACGTGGCCGCAGCGCAGCGCCCTGCCCAGGCAAAGCCCGCCCCCCCTGAGCGCGAGCGGCAGCCGCTCGTCCCGCTCGTCCTCACGCGCACCCAGGCACACCGCAGCGCCTCCCCGCGGCACAGCGAGGGTAGTGCCCACCGCGTCAGCCCCCGGCCTGACGCCGCCGACCCTGCCCAGGCTGCAGCCTCGGCGGCGGGCGGCACAGGCGGCTCCCGCCCGCCCAGCCCAGCACCCAGCGCAGCGCCGATCCGCTCCCCGAGCAGGGCGGACTCTGCGCGCGCCAACGCCCAGGCGGCCTCCGGAAGAAACCTATGACAACAACTGAGAAAAAAAAAAAAGAAAGATGCAAGAAGCAAAGAAAAACAATACTTACGCTAAAATGTAAAAATAAAGTAAGCCGAAATGAGAGAAAAGCAAATCACCAAAATCTTTGATAATAGACAAAAAGTACTAGAAGAAAACAAATTTAAAGGCAACTACACAACCCAATCAAACGACATTAAACAGTCAAACCCCAGCACCACACCACAACGAATACCCGCGCACACCCCTTGCCCCCTTTCGCCCGTGCGCCACGTGACCGCCACACGGGCGGGCGCGTCCCGCGCAGCCGGCCCAGCAGCCGCCACAGCTCGCGCAAGCCCCCTGGGAGTTCCACGCGCTCGCCGCCCCGCGAGACTCAGGCTGACGCCCAAGCCCCCGAGGTGATGCCACGTTTCGGTGCCGGCGCCAAAGACCCTAACGAGGTCGACCTCGAGCCGACGCCGTCCACGGATCAGGAGCTGCCACCGCCCACCCGCGTCGCCCCCCCTGACGAGGCGCCGACCTTCGACCCCTTCAAGAACAAGTACCGCGTCAAGGACCTCGCGGCGGGCTTCGGCGGCGGCTCACCGCTGTCTCCTCAGAGCCATGGCGGCGCCCCCGCCACCTCAGCCGCTGCCGCGGCAGCGGCGGCCCCGCGTGGAGTCAGCCCTGTCCGCAACGCGAGCCTCACGGCAGCGGGCATGGACGAGGCTCAGCGCCAGGCCACCGACCGCGCCGCTCGCCACGCCCCGCTAGTGGCTGACGCGCTGGCAGGGCGTGCGCCGCCGCAGCCACAGGGCCCACCGCCCGAGGCGAGCGCGGAGGGCGCACATGAACAAGCTGTTCCAGCTGATGCTGCTCATCACGGCACTGACGGGGCGGGCGCGCCGCCGCAGGACGGACCAACGGTGTCGCG
Source organism: Prorocentrum cordatum (assembly GCA_963575745.1). Classification (NCBI taxonomy): domain Eukaryota; class Dinophyceae; order Prorocentrales; family Prorocentraceae; genus Prorocentrum; species Prorocentrum cordatum. The sequence goes on from CAUYUJ010003234.1 coordinate 50,273, forward strand.
TGCGCAGTATTCGCGCGCGCGCTGCGCCGCTGCCGCGCCGCGCTGCCGCCGCTGGTTTGCTTTTGCTCTTGCGCTCGGCAGGATGGATCGTGGAGTCGCCTCCCTCTCCCCCTGCTGCCGTCTCACCTTTCCTCCCTCCGCCCCCCACGGTACAGGAGTGAGGAGGTTTTTTCGAGGCAGTTTTACCGATGTTTATGACCCCCCCCCCGGCGCAGCGTCGACCATGCCTTGCCTACACTTTTGGCCCGACGGCGGCTTCAGCCCCGTCCAAGCCAATCTGCTGTGACGCTATGAGCTCCTACTGTGGCCAAGTCTCCTACCTGGGTGATGGCCAGGCCGCCCTCCACCGTGCGGGGCGTGCTAACCCCAGCTCCACCGACGGAGATGGGCCAGGGCGCTCCATCCACCTCGTCAGCCTCAACATCACGAGTCTTCCAGCGAACTGGCCAACCATTACCGCCCTAGGTGTCGACCACAACGCCGCAGTCATAGCGCTGCAGGAGACCCGTCATGCCAAGCCTACCAGGCAAGCCATCGTCACCAACGCCGCCAATCCACACCACGGAGAATACCAGGCCAGTCTGGGACCTGACCTGGACCTGGCGCGTGCCCAGCGCAAAGCTGCTCACGGTGGCACGGACCACACGGTCGAGGGCAACACCGGCGCCTCGGGCGGGGTTGCCATCCTCTCTAAGGACGCCATCGTCGACTCCACCGTCGACGACATTGCGACCTGTATCGCCACCCTCAAGGCCAAGAAACGATGGCACGAGGCCTTCCTCCCGCTCTGCACCCAGCACCGCCGAAGGCGGCGACGAAACAACCACGGTCCCGCTGGGATCTACATTGCGAGCCTCTACGGGGTCGCTGGAGGGGACAGCACCGATATATTTCGGCTTGCTGATTGCGCCGCCGCGAGGGTCGGCTCAGCCCCGTATTTCAGTTGTATGGACGCCAACACGAACATCGACGACAATCCACACCTGCTGCACATGATGCAGCACGGATGGTCCAACGTCGCTGAAGGCACACCAGACCACACCATGCACACATATGGCAATATCCCTGACTGGGACCGCGTCACCAAGTGCACCCGCACTTCGCGCATCGACTATGTCATCGCCAACCAAGCTGCGCGATCCCTTGTCACCGACTTCTGCTATCTGCGTGACTTGCCAGCGAAGTCCCATGTTGGCCTGCAGGTCACACTCGACCTAAGCCGCCTCGATCACACGGCCCCACGCCTTTTGGCCCCCACGCCATACCCTCCAAACGACGGAGCTCATGAGGACCACGAGCTCCAGGCACTAGGGACCCACATCGCCGGACGATACCACGACCGCATGGAGCAGGCTGACGCACGCGACGATGTGGAACGCATGTTCGCCCTGGCAAACGAGGCCAGCCATGAGTACCATCTCGCCCGGCTGCGGGACCTGCCGCCCCCACCGCCAGACCACCCAAAAAAGAAGGCCCCCACCATGCACGGGCTCACACCCACGTTCGAGGAGCGACCCGCTGTCCCCCGCGCCTTTCCCACCTACGGAGCTTCCACGATTCACATGAACCGCCTTCGCAAGCTCCATCGGCAACTTTGCGAGCTTCGCTTCATCGGACTGCACCATCATATAGACTGCCGTGCTATCCCGCCGCGCCTGGCGCAACGCATCGACTGCACGTGGGCCGCGGCCCGCCTTCTCTGCCACAAGCCGCGCCCCACGGCCCTCCTGGCCTTTCCTGACGCCTGGACCCCCGACGTGCCAACGCCACGCGGAGAGCAGCTCGATCGTCTGATCCAAAATCTAGACTCGGAGCTGGCGCGACGTGCAAACCGAGCCAAAGCCGAACGCATCAAGATCTGGTCTGAGGGCGTCCGCGAGCCAAGCGGGCGTAAGGCGGCCATATACGCACGGGCTGCCGACTGCTCGCCCACGACGTATCTCCGCACGCCTACCACTCCCGACGATGCACAGCTCCACTGCGACATCACCGCCTTCCACCCTGACCAAGCTAGCACGGACGACAGTGATGCCGACACCGACGCCGGCGGCTTCAGCCCCGGCGACGGTAGCTCGCCCGACACGGACAACGACGACGGCCCCATTCGTGGCCCACTACCAGCCCAGGTCCCCGACGCCCTCCCCGCCAACGCTATCGTTGCCAACACCAAAAACATGCTCAAGCTCATGGTCGACACCTGGGAGCCCATCCTGGCCACGCACCGCGCTCGCGCGGGCCATGACGCCGAAGCTATGCCGACGTGGGCGGACTTCTACGACGAATACCGCCAAGAGCTGCCTACGCCATCACCAGCAGCCCCCTTCCACCTTACCGACGACCAACTCAACCACTTCATTCGCACCCGTTCACCGCGCCGCGCGGGGGGACTCGACGGCTGGACGACCAAGGAGGCAAAGGAGTTACCCGACGACATCCTTCGCCTCTTCGCCAGCGTCTTACGTGCTATGCAACGCACTGGCACCATCCCCGAGCCCCTCCTGCACGTGCCAAACCCGTGCCTCCGAGAAGGCCGAGGGGAACTCCCGACGGACCAACGGCTTCTCTCGGTTCTTTCCGTGTGGATGTATGCGTGGGAGGCGCCGGCCTACCGTAGCCTCACGACCTGGCGGCAAGGATGGACCCATGCCACGAGCTTCGGCGCCGTTCCCAAAGCCACCATCGGGGATGTCAGCACTTCTCTCGCCCTGCGCATCGAACACGCCAGGACTTTACTCCTCCCCTTAGCTGGAGCAGCCCTTGACCGACAGAAGTGCTTCGACGACCTCATCACGGACATCTGTCTAAACCTTGCGCTGCACGCGGGGTGCCCACAAGACATCGTTACTGTCCGCCGAAACTTCTACAGACACCACAAACGCTACATCCTCATGAACGGAGCGTACTCCAGGGACCTGGCCAGGACAAACGGTCACCTCCAGGGCAGCTCGTGGTCCCTGGATGACATCAAGCTGCTCATGTGCGTGTGGACAAAGAGGCAGCACCGATACGTTCCTCGATAACTCAGCACTACCTTCGTTGACGACAGCAACTCCACTACCCACACCGCTCCTGAGCTGCAGAAATCTCTCGACGAAACCGCCAAGTTTGACCGATTCTCCGGTCAACGCATTCACCCTGGTAAAGTGGCAGGGTGGGCGCTCACCGATGAGCTGCACGCCGCCGTCACCCATCTCACACTGGCGGATCGCCCCCTCCGAGTGGTCGATTCCTTCAAGCTCGTCGGGAGTTACATCAACGCCGAGGCAGCGCCGGCTCCAGCCGCGCTTAACCTCACGGCCACCGCAGACGCCCGTGTGCGGAGGGCGACTATCCGCCTGCCGCGCATTGGCAAGCTCCCGTCGCCGATGCTTATCCAAGGCGCGGCACGCCCGATCCCTGGCCGCCAGCGTCTGCACCACGGGCACCGACATCCAAGCACCATCAGGCCCAGCCAAGACTGCCTACAACCACGCCCTCAAGGCGGCTATCCGCCCCAAGGGGAACAAGTGGGTCGAGTTCTGGACTCTCATGGCCGTGTGCGTGCCGGGACACGCCCTTGAGATCGACGCCATCACGCAGCGTGAAGCATTCCTGTGCCTGCGGCGTCAGGTTAACCGCGACGTCACACTCTGCGGGCTCGCCAGAGACCTCCAACACCACGTCCAGACCCTGTTTGGTGGAGGACCCGTCGGGCGACTCGTCCAGTCGCTCCAGCAGCTCCGATGGACCTGGCCCACATTTGGCATCATGTACGATGACTGGGGCTGCCCGATCAGCTGGCTGAATCTACCCCAAAACGCCTTCCTGCACATGCTGCGGGCCTCACAACGCAGGGCATTTCTGCGCAAGATCAAACCACGGCGACACGACCTTGGCTACCTCGCCTCGGTCAGACAGGGCCTTGACCTCTTCGCCAGCACGTGGCTCGCCCGAACCAAAGGAGCAGCCACATGCACTTCCTGGCAGCTGGCGCTCCTCCTAAACTACCTGTCGGGCGGGGACCACACCCAACAGCGACGATCCCGATCCAACACGTCGGCAGACTTCAGCCCCATGTGCCGCTACTGCGACGAGGAAGAGGAAACTCAGGAGCACACTGTCCGCGACTGTAAGTGCTGGGCCCGAGAAAGAGTTCCTCTCACCACCCTCATCAGTGACGACCAGTGGGCCCGTCTTCCGCCGCACACAAGACACTGCGGGCTCTTCGACGAAGACCAAGCCCTCCTCGACCTGCAGGCCGACCTCGCGAGGGACCCGCTGCCACAGCCCATCCCGCGGCCCCCCCCTGAGGGTGATCCTGCGGCTTCAGCCCAGGACACCTGCACCACCTACCTTGACAACGACACTGGATGGACATGGGTCTATGCTGCCACGGACGGTGCGTGCACCAACCAAGCCATCCCACTCCTAGCACGAGCGGGCTACGGCGACTACTACGGCATCGACCACCGCATGAACTACAGTGCACGCGTTCACGGCCTAACGCAGAACGCCCAGGTTGCGGAGACCCTTGCCATCGTCCACCTTACGGCGTGTGCCGAACGGCCCGTGCACGTCTTCGTGGACAACCAGGCGGTGGTCGATGGGTTCCAAAGCATCATCGACGGACATCCAGCGCCGCAGGGCACGCACGCGGAGCTCTGGGCAAGATTCACCGATGTGTCATGGCCAAGCCCGACATGTTTCGCGTCGAAAAAGTCGCCAGCCACCTGGGAGACCTGGGCATCGACCTTGGGCTCATCGGGCCCATCGCGGAGGAGTTCAACCGTCAGGCCGACGCCCTTGCCACAGCGGCGGCACGCACGCACAACCTCCCCGACGACATCGTTGAAGCTGCCAAAACACGACATCGCCAAGCGACCGTGCTTCACGGGGTCGCTGTCGCCATCTACGAGCGCAGACACCGTACTCTGCCGCTCCCACACCGCAGGGCTGGGTTTACAGCGGCTGAACTCAGCAAAATGGAACCAAACCCCCTGCTGTCGGACCAGGCACCACCTGCGGCTGGACCAGACATCCCGCAGAACCCTGACGAGCTCTGGGCCGAGGCACAACGGGCGATGTACGACGAACAGGAGGACGACCCGTTCGGCTTCGGCGGGGGACTAGACTTCCTGGACGACGGGCCAGCCAGCGCCAACCTTGCCCCGTCGGGCATCCGCACGACGCCCACCTCGACTCCGCCACCGAGAGCGGCACCGCACCCACATGATGACGTCGCTCACCTCCAAGACGCCGACGAGGACTTTTATGATCCCCTCGGATTGGGCGGCAGCATAGACGACGTCCCGCCGACACCCCACGCTGCCGACGATGCCGCTTCATCGAGTCGCCACCCGGTCACGCGGCCGACCTCTGAGCCCTCGCACGGCATCATGATTGGCCCCTCCGTGCCACCAACCCCGTCCCCCCACCAGCGCCAGCCCGCGGGGGCGGCTTCAGCCCCCCCGCAGGGCACTGAGCCAGTCAGGCCGTCGCGCCCCGTCCACGCTCCTACTGTTGCAGGCTGCGAGGCTGCGGCTCCTCCGTCCTCATGGGGCGTGGCCCCAGCGGCTTCAGCCCTGGGACCGCGCGACGCCCTCCAGTCGCCTCGCCACGGCGACGGCCGCCAGCGCACGGACCGCCGCACTGCGCTGGTCCACCACCTGGCCAGGCGCACCGATGACCTCGTCCCCGCCGCGAGGCCTGCGGCCGCGGGCACAGAGCAGCCGCCCCGCACCGACCGCGAAGCCGAGCTGTCCCAGTCTATGGCCGCTCTCCAGCAGAGGTGCGCAGCTCTCGCCGCCGACCTTGCCGCTGCCCAAGCCCGTCAAGGCCCTTTGCTCCAGCGCCTCCACCGCGCCGGTCGTGCCTTCGCCGAGCTGCTTACACCCCCGCCCGATGGTGCTGCGCCGCCACTCACCCTCCATGCTATGCTGTCATCGCTCCGCGGCGCTCCGCCTGGAGCCCCGCGCTAATCTCCGCCATTCTGCCTGCCCGTGTGCACGCGTGGCCCCGCGTCCACGGTGTCAGGGCGCGGGGGCGGGGGGTGCCCCGTCCCTGCGCGCCGCGCTGCGGCCAAGCGCCCAACTGGCGGTCTGCCAAGCCGCCTAGCCACGTGTCCGCACGTCGCCTTTCTTGTTGGGGCCTTCTTCGTCACGCGGTCTGACACGTGAGATCTTCACAGTCTGCCCGCCGTCCGTAGCTTCAGACGCAATGCGCCGGGGGAGGGGGTCTGTTGCCCGCCCTCGTATCTTAAGGCTGCACCGCCGCTAATAGTGTTTTGCGGGTTGTCGCACCGCAGTGCGCCTCGCGGACGGACCCTGGTCCGCCTACTTGTCCGATCTCTCTCTCTTTCTCTCCCTCTCCCTCGCGCACACACGCACTCTCTCTCTCTCTTTTTTCTCTCTCTCTCTCTCTCTTTCTCTCTCTCTCTCTCTCGCTCTCTCTCTCTCTCTCTCTCTCTCTCTCTCTCTCTCTCTCTCTCTCTCTCTCTCTCTAGTCTCGGCTCGAGATTGCCCTGCACTCAGACCGCAGCCGCGACGCGAAGCGCCCCGCCTCGGAGTCAGACTCCCAGGCCTCGCGAGACCGGAGGGGTCCCAGCAGGACCTTACTGATTCGCGTCACCTCTCCACACCAGAGTGCCCGCAGCAATGGCCCCCAAGAAGCCGGAGCGCCGTCGCTCTTCTAAGCAGCCTCCGAGCTCCCGTCCCACGCGCCCTGCTGCTGAAGGGTCCCTCCTTCAACGCAAGCAGGACTGCATCGCAGCGTTCAGGCAAGCGGGGTCTGACCGCCCCACGGCCGCCTACAACGGGCTAGCCGAACTGAACGCGGACGAGCTCCAGGCAATGTACTACATGCACAAGTCCAACACGAAGAAGCTTGGCAGCGCCCTTATCCGCATGTGCGCCGCCAACCAGATTAGCTACACGCTCGATCATCACCAGCGCAGCAAGCCTAAGCGCACAGGCGGTGACACACCGCACCCACCAGCGGGTTCCGCACGTCTTCAGGCTGCGGACACCCAATTCATCGCCTTGGACCCTGCCTTTTGGAAGGTCCCTGTCCTTGCCGAACCCACCTCGCCTGACGACGGCAAGACGTACAAGCCCAGCATCAGCCTCCACGACTACGAGAGTGGTGAACGGCTGCTGCAACACCACCTCGAGCAGGGCAAGCGAGCCACGGGTCAGCTCGCGATTGCTGTCATGGGCCCGAAAAACGACAACTACGTCGGTACCGAGCTCGCCGTCCCCGTCCTGAAGCGCCACCCCAAGGCGCCCAAAGTGGTCCACACGCACGTCCCCGTGATCGTGTACCAGCTGGGCACCAAGGAGGTCGCCTGCACGGAAAAGGCAGCCGTCGCCACCATCGACCCTGCCGACCACGTCTGCTGGATTCGGGCGACCATACACGAGACCGAGGCCATTGCCGCAGTCCCCTCCATGCACCAGGCCTTCGAGGACCAGTTCTCGGGAGGTGCCCCCGTGAACGGTGGTCCACGCGCCAAGGGCCCCTTTCGAGGTGACTCCGCTCCACAGGACAAGGCGCGCCAAAAGCACAAGGAGTCCCAGAAAGACGCTCGCCGCCAGGAGCTCGATGGCCAGCTCCACGACACCTTCAAGGCCCTCTTCCACGGCAACTTTAAAGCCGTCACCATCCTCGAACCCTGCAAAAGCCTAGGCAGGTTTGGATCGGGCGTCGGAAAGAGGTCCCTGGCTGCCACCTTTGGCGTCAGTCTCCAAGCGGTCGACAAGGTCCTGGCGGGATCAGGGCAACTCGGTGCCACCTACGACCTCAGCAACGTAGGTGCAGACGAGCCCACCGCCGACAAGTATCAGACCGTTTGGTTCCCTGAGGACCATCCCATCACGATGGCAGACGCGTTCCAGAAGTCGGTGGAGTTCAAGGCCCTGGGAGTCGTCAGGCACGGCAAGTCAGGCCTACTGGGGATCCGTGTTCCGCGGGGGTCCGACGTCGCCAAGGCCGCTGCTGTCAGCATCCGCGGCTGCGAGGTTACCCTCGCCAAGACGCGCTACCGCATCACTGGCATTGCGGCACGCCACGCCACGCTGACCCAGCTCGCCAAGACTCTCACGGGCCCGTCCGTTAAATGGACTGTGAGGTCTACCACACCGCCTGGGACCCAGCCACTGCGGCCCAGTTTGCCTTAGTGCGCGCTCATCGGCCCCCACTCACCTATACGGTGCAGGTCGCGGGGTGCCCCATCCCGCGGAGCATCACCGAGGCCCCGCTGGCTGAGGTGGCGCCGAAGCGGGACAACGTTACCATCGTCACGCCTACCACCATCACAGAGCCTGTGACGCCGCCAGCCGGTGGTGGCGGCTTTAGCCCCGCCACCGGCACACTCCTCACCAAAGCGGCCCAGAGCCCCAACCTCCACGACCTCATGACTGCCACGCCCAAAGGCAAGGGCGTCGCACCGCTCCTGACCCCCAAGGAGGAGCCTTCAGCCAAGCGCCACCGCTCCTCCAGCGGGAAACGTAACGCCACGCCGCACGCAAGGCCACCCTGCGCCCCAGGCCGCAGCTCCTCTGCACCCCCGCACGGCACGGACGGAGCCGCTGAACCGACGGCCGCCCCAGGACCAGGTGGCCACGACCCCTGTCTTGGCACGGCGGCGGCAGAAGGTGGGGGCCACGCCGAAGGCGACGCTGCCACAGCCGCCGAAGTACCAGGTGACGTCGTCGACGTCGAGATCCTCTCATCAGGTGATGAATACAGCGTGGCCTCCCACGAACTCAACACCTTCGGCGAGCGCTTCGCATCGGCCTCTAAACCGCCCGATGCTGCCACGACCCGCATCCAGCACATGGAACAGCAGCACGAGCTGCTAGCCAACACGGTGGATAACATGCAGGTGCAGCTTGCGGGCGTTCTCTCCTCCCAGGCCACACTCACGGAGCACGTTTCAGGGCTGGAACGGGGGCTTGCCACCGTCGTCACCCAGCACCAGACGGCAACCGCCGACGCCGCTGCACTGCGCGGCGACATCCAGACCCTCCTCGGGCACCTCACGGGAGGCACCATCCACCTGCCACAAGCGGCCACTCTGGAAACTAAGAAGGAGGAAGCCGCAGCGTCCGCCGAGCCCGCGGCAGCCTGCAGTTTGACCGACCAGCCAGGCCAGGCCACCCCAGGGACGGGGCCCCCAGGGGCCGACAAAGGCAAGGACAAGGGTCGGGCCAACCAGGAACCCTATTGAAGGTGCCTCAGAGAGCCCGCCTCAGCCCTCCGAGGAAGCGCCTTCAGAGGCATCTCTCCCCTCTTCGCGTCGTATCTCTTTCTTGTCACCTCATGTCTGTTTTGGCAGCAGCACGCGCAAGCTATCTGGTGTAGGGACACCCGTAGTCTTGCAGGGGGCGTGATTGTAGCAATGTACATGAGCATTCAAGGGTATTTGAGGACGTGTGCTGCCACGCAGCTTTCGGCTCATCGCTCGCGCCGCCCGCCAGGCCTCGCCATCATGTGGCGCCTTGCCTGCGGCCTGGCCCTCCCCTCGCTGGCTGGAGCACACCCGTCTTCAGGCGGTGCGCCCCAGCACGGAGGAGAGGCTTTCCTGCGACATGCGGAGCGTGGACGCTCTTCTACCTTTACGATGACAGCATCTACAAATACGATCACAGCGCCATTTTGGACCCGATCGTGAACAGCACCGCCGCCGCTGGTCCGTGCGGCACCGGGCCGCTGGGCGCCCCCGCGAGCGCCTGGCCTGAGCAGCACCAGGGGCCCCGCCCCACGCGCTGCCCCCCTGGACTTCGACGGCTACTACGACGTCTACGACGAGTACCAGCATGTCTCCTACGAGCACGCCCTCGTCAACTACGACACATGCATCGCAGTCTGTCCTCAGCTTGTCCTCGACCGTCGTGCAGCATATCCTCGACAGGGCCGCTGGCAAGGCCCAGGCACGCAGTGGCGGCTTCAGCCCCGCTGTCGTGCCCCGCTCTAGCCCCACGAGTCCCACTGCCCCTCTGCGCGCCAGGGGTGAACCCGAGGAGGACCCCGCTTTCTGGCACCTGATGAACATCCGAGCACGGCTCATACCGTGCGCTGCGGCGTGGGCACCAGGTGAGGACCATCAGGACGTGTACTGGGCATGGCTCGAGGACTGCGCCCCGCACGTCCTGGCGACGCTCCATCTGCCACAGTACGACCACTTTTTCCAGGAGGATTCCGCGGAGAAAAACGACGCCCTGCGCCACCGCACCGCGTTCGACATGTGCGAGGATATCTGGCGCAGAGCGGGCCCCGACAGACAGCGCACCAACCGCAACCTCACTCGTATTCAGGGCAGCCACGAGTACCCCACCCGTTACCTTGGCCTCCTTCTGGAATACCAGTGCGCTCGTGCCCAGCTCGTCGGCCCTGAGGCTTTCGCGGCACACTGCCGCCATACCTCTCACGGGCCCACGCCTTGCTGCCAAGAGGCCTCCCTCCGCCCGACCAAGACGCCCTGGCGTATCTCGTGGATGCGATCCCGCACCACCCGCCAGACCTGCAGCCGCTTGTCGAGGCGGAGCTCGCCGCGGCACCGATGGAACCGCTAAACCTACCACCGCCAGCTGGCCCCCTCGCCCAGAACGCCACGTGTGACCAGCCCGCGGCCGACGCCGAACCGCTTCTGCTCCAGCACATCGCGGCCAGCGATATCAGCAACATATCCCTGGACTCGTTCCACGAGTCGGACGATAGCCAGAACGACTCCATCCACGACACGGAAACCCAGGATCGCGACGGCACGACACCGCCAGGTGACACGGCCCAGCGCGACCGTGACAGCGAACCCTACACATGGCGCCCCCTGTCGCACAGCAGTCCGCCCATCAACTCGGCCCAGGCCGACCCCAGCGCACAGCTCAGCGACGCCGAAGGCGCCACTGCCGCCGACGAGACAAGCCATTCCACTGCACTGCCAGCTCTCACCAGCCCGCGCAGTGGCGGCTTCAGCCCCGCTGCAGCATTGGCTGGATCTGGGCGTCTTCAGACCTCAGGTGGCAGGACCCCGCCCCGCACCCTTGTCTGCCGAGCTAACGCGACTGACTCCAACTCCAGCGCCGTCGACCACTGGCAGGCTGGCATCGACAATGACCCCATCGAGGACGCGAGCCCTGACGCCAGCGGCTCCTACGAGGTCCCGCACAGCGCAGCGGCCTCCCGACGCTGCGGCTGCCTCACCTGCCTCTTCGTGGCCACGTATGCCATCGTGGTAGCCATGCCGTACAAGGACCAGATCGACGGGCACCTGCCGACACCGAGCCGAGACCCCAGCTACCGGCAGCGACGACGCCGTGAAGCTGCGGCACCAGGCCCATCCGTGTCCAGTACGCCCCGACGCACAACGGCATACGACGCCGCGCCCGCCTTGTGGGGTATTCTCAAGTGGACCAGTGCCAAACTCAGAGACACCGTCTCGGGCGGAGCCAGCGCAGTCGGGTCTGGCCTCTGGGGTGCCCTGAAATGGGCCAGCGGCAAACTCGGAGCTATTGCCACAGGCGGAGTGGTTTGCGGTCTCCTCCTGGTCGGCGCCAAACTTCTCGCTCAAGGAGCCGTCGGACACGTAGGAGCCCGCATCTGTGCGCGCGTCCTGGACTCACCCACGGCCCAGTGGTGCCTCCGCTGTTGCCAACCGATCAGGAGGCCGCGCGATGAGGCCACACACACAATGCCGCGCACGCATCCCGACGACCCCGAGAGTCAGCACGTGCACTCTCTTCGACACCCGCTGCTACAGGAACACTATGCTGCTGCAGTTGCCGCCGCAGTCGCCGAGGTCACCACCGCCACCACCGCCGCCATTGTTGAAGTCACTGCCGTGGTATCGCGAGCCTCGTCTGTCACACCACGGTCGACCAGCCCGTCCCCGCGAGACGGCCCCACAAGCGGCGCGGCCTATGGCAACCCGCCGACTCACGAAGACGCCACAGCTCAGGCCACCGATGCCGAGGCAAGTGAAACACGTGAGCGCACCCTCGACAGGCCGTGGTCCATCTTCCGACATGCAGATGCTCGTGGTTCCTCTTCCGACATGACACCCAACCACCACGACGGCGAGCACGCTACGCATCACCCGCCAGGCCCCAGGCGCCTCCAGGCCCTGGTACGCCCCACCCAGCCCTCAGGCCACCGACGCGCAACTTACGCAGCACCATCCTGCGCGACCCAGCGGTCCCCGTGCCGCCGACGAGCATCCTCACCTCCCTGTACCAGAACGGCTTTGCGCTTGGTAACAGTGGCGTGACTACAGAGGACATCAAAGACGCCCTGCGACTCTACGACCATCCTCGATTCACCCATGACCCAACGCCCCAAGCGTTGGCGCCGTGGACTGACATCATGCAGAGGCCCCCGAACCGACTCACTTGGGTGCTGGAAGACTCGGGCGGGAACTCAGGCGAGACGAACTTCCCCTACCTCACGTGGGACCTCCGTCAACCCACCACTGACACGCCCACGGTCTTCTGGCACGGGACCCGCGGCGACCTTGCGGCTCGTCTCGCTTTCAACGGAGGTCACCTCCTGCCGGGCCCCCGCCGTGAAGCGAAGGGTCGAACCGCCACAAATGTCGGCCGCACGTACGAGAGTGTGCACCCGTCGCTGGCCGCGTGGTACGCGGTGCCGCCTCACCCGCCCTGCAGCCTCGAAGACGACACCCTCGCCTGGGGACCCATCGCGCTCTGATGTGCGAGGCTACCAAACCGCCGCGCGGTGAGAACTGGCACAACTTCGTGAAAGGGGAGGCTCACGGAGCGCGCCTCATCTACCCACGGGTCCTGGGCCTCCTCATCCGCATGGACTGGTGTGCCCCCACCGAAGCTGCCTCTAGGTGCCGTGCCCTCCCACACACCTATGGCATGGGCGACTGTGCGCACGCCCTCCACATTGCCGGCTTCGATCACCCAGACCTCCGCGAGGCGGCTGAAGCCCGCGACCAGGAAACAAACACCTGGCGACGGCTGGACACCGCGGCAGCGTGGCCACCGCCGCAGGCACTATACTCGCCAGAGGCAGCGCGAGCATGGGCTACACAGCACTACGACACTGAAGCAGCCACCAGGGCCGACCCCGACCAGCCCCGTCCGCGCGCCTCGCTTCGCAAGCTCCAGCTGGACCCGCAGCCACTGATTGACCTGGTGTACACTGGCTTGCAGGCCGTTCCCGTGCGGGGGCAGTCCGACGTACGAGCGCCGCGCCCCAGCGGCTCCAGCCCTGGGGCCGCGCCTGGCCCATCGCACACCTATCAGCCAGGTGCCGCCCTGGGACGCAGTCCAGACCGCTCATCGACGACATCGAGAGCCGACGACCGCCGTACGCCGTCCCTCATCAGCGCGGCCGCCGCCCTCGCCCGAGGCCATGCCCGCTCACGGCGATCCGCCTCGCGTTCGTCACGGCAGAGCGGCGGAAACTTCACCTCTCACAGCAGCGACATCGAGACGTGGGAGCACATCGAGACGGAAGAGGAGCCGACCGCCAACCACGTCCTCGCCTTCCACGTCCGCGATGTGCGGGCCCGTGTGAACGCCCCTGGCGTCGAGGTCTGGCTTGACCCGGGCGAGCATCACGATGGCGCCTACCTACCGAGGGGGGCGACCGTTGTGGGCCACCGCGTTATTGACCCTGCGGTTGCGGGTCGCGACGGCTGGGTCATCCTTCACCATGACCATGGCGATACCACTACCAGGCTCTGGGCACCGACCCAAGTCCACGTCAAGGCGGACGACACTTGGCGCACGGTCATGATCCCAGCGGACCTGGGGCCCCAGAGGATCGAGCGCCATGCTGACGACGCTCGCCTCCCCGCGGAGGTGGTCCGCACTACAGGCCAGTCCTGGTTCGCCGACGTCTGGCCCTTGTGGGATCGACCCCGACCCCACCCAGACGACGCAGTCACCGACGAGCAAGCGTTCCCGCCCCTACCAGGACGCAGGACTTGCCTACAGTGCCGATTCCAATGCTGTCAGTATTGTGCTGCCCGCCGCAACACGCAGCTCGGCACCTCGGGCCAACCAACGTGCCCGGACTGCTCCCTCAGCGGACTACGGGCACCTATGGACTGGTCCACGGACTACTCCTGCAACAGCTGGACGTGTGCGTACAGCACCGACAACAGGGACTCCGACACATGCTGCCTCTCCAGCAGATGCCCGCATCCGCCTCGTCCGCACAGTCATTTCGACGTCCGTGCCACAGGGATGCCTCCGCACATCCTCGCCCGCCAATGCGGCAAAGCGCCAGCCCAGCACGACCTCAAGGAACCCCCCCGAGCGCCTTCAGGCCCCGGGGGGGAGCCTCCGCAACCAGGCCAAGCAGGATACCAGGGTCAATGGTATCTACCACCGAGGCCGCGTCGCGTCCTCAAGGAGGGATTGCCCGACGGCACGAGGCGGCCACCAGGGTTCACAGGAACGGGGATGCCTGAAGACCCGTCTCCCGACCAACCGCTGTGGAAGGAAGGCTACGTGCTCTTCGGCCCTCACCAGGCCCTCAAGGAAGATTTCATCTTCAACAAAGCGGTCCGCCGACCTTACTCCCTAGCCATCACCAACATGCACAGGGACCGTGTCACAGTCAGGACCGTCTGCGAGTCTATCGCCGAGCGCATCCACACTACCCGCACGCGCTGGCGGGATGTGGTACTGTACTGGGATGCCGAGGGCGGCCCTGGGCCTCAAGCTCTCGACTACGACATTCGCCTCTGTGACGCCATGGTGAGTCGTGCCACGACCGAAGCCGAGTTGAACCACGACCGCAGCAACCGTGGTAGCTTCTGTCTCTATGGACCAGCGCACCAGCGGGCTGTGAACATCACGGTGCTCCCCGAGCCGCAGAACATTGACTACGTGGAGCATGTACGGCGCTACTCACCCGTCGGGGAGACCTACCCAGACCATGCCTTCGAGCACGTCTATCAGGGCTGGCGGCGGCCCGACGTGCCGCCCATCCTCCCCGACACCCGCCCGCTCTCGAGAGCCGACCAGCAGCGCTACCAACAGCACCAGCAGCGCACCCAGCAGCGCGACCAACGCGACGCAGGTCAGCCGAGCACGCCACGCAACCGCTCTCCCGCGCGCATCCCCCCAGGGGACAGCGCGGGGTATGGCGGGGGCGCCGCCTATCACCGTGGCCCCATTGGGGCCAGGCCCGCGGCGGCAGGAGCATCCGCCTCCAGCTACGGCCACGCCCCCCACGCCAGGGTGCACCCAGCGGTCGTCGGCTACCCGCGTGCACTCGGGCAGGCTCTCCCACGGGCCACCTCGCCCGTGCCAGGGTCCACGCGTGCCTGGGGCCAGTACCCAGGCCGCCACGATAGCACCGCCAGCAACCAGTCCGCAGTGGCACCCCCTGCGGCTCCAGCCCAGGGGGCTGCGCCAAGCCGTGGCAGGACAGGGCGCCCCGAAGGATGGCGCGAGGCGAACGTGCGTGCCTGGCAACCGCGCCAACACACGCCCCCGCCAAACGTGGCCGAAGCGCTGCGCCCTGCCCAGGCAAAACCTGCCCCCCCTGAGCGCGAGCGGCAGCCGCTCGTCCCGCTCGTCCTCACGCACACCCAGGCGCACCACAGCGCCTCCCCGCGGCACAGTGAGGGTAGTGCCCACCACGTCAGCCCCCGGCCCGACGCAGTCGACCCTGACCAGGCTGCAGACTCGGCGGCGGGCGGCACAGGCGGCTCCCGCCCGCCCAGCCCATCACCCTGCGCAGCGCCGATCCGCTCCCCGAGCAGGGCGGACTCTGCGCGCGCTAACGCCCAGGTGGCCTCGCCACGTGACCGCCACACGGGCGGGCGCGTCCCGCGCAGCCGGTCCTGCAGCCGCCACAGCTCGCGCAAGCCCCCTGGGAGCTCCACGAGCTCGCCGCCTCGCGAGACTCAGGCTCACGGCCAAGCCTCCGAGGTGGTGCCACGTTTCGGTGCCAGCGCCATCGAACCTGGCCAGGTCGACCTCGAGCCGACGCCGTCCACGGACCAGGAGCTGCCACCGCCCACCCGCGTTGTCGTCCCCTTCGACGAGGCGCCGACCTTCGACCCCTTCAAGCACAAGTACACCGTCACGGGCCTCGCGGCGGGCTTCGGCGGCGGCTCACCGCTGCCCCCTCCGAGCCACGGCGGCGGCCCCGCCACCTCAGCCGCTGCCGCGGCAGCGGCGGCCCCGCGTGGAGTCAGCCCTGTCCGCAACGCGTGCCTCGCGGCAGCGGGCATGGACGAGGCTCAGCGCCAGGCCACCGACCGCGCCGCTCGCCACGCCCAGCTGGTGGCTGACGCGCTGGCAGGGCGTCCTCCGCCGCAGCCACAGGGCCCACTGCCCGAGGCGAGCGCGGAGGGTGCACACGAACAAGCTGTTCCAGCTGATGCTGCTCATCACGGCACTGACGGGGCGGGCGCGCCGCCGCAGGCCGGACCAGCGGTGTCGCGTGCGCAGTATTTGCGCGCGCGCTGCGCCGCTGCCGCGCCGAGCTGCCGCCGCTGGTTTGCTTTTGCTCTTGTGCTCGGCAGGACGGATCGAGGAGTCGCCTCCCTCTCCCCCTGCTGCCGTCTCACCTCTTCTCCCTCCGTCCCCCACGGTACAGGAGTGAGGAGGATTTTTAGAGGCAGTTTTGCCGACGTTTATGACCCCCCCCCCGGCGCAGCGTCGACCATGCCTTGCCTATACTTTTGGCCCGACGGCGGCTTCAGCCCCGTCCAAGCCAATCTGCCGCGACGCCATGAGCTCGTACTGTGGCCAAGCCTTCTACCTGGGTGACGGCCAGGCTGCCCTCCACCGTGCGGGGCGTGCTAACCCCAGCTCCACCGACGGAGATGGGCCAGGTCGCTCCATCCACCTCGTCAGCCTCAACATCACGAGTCTCTCAGCGAACTGGCCAACCATCACCGCTCTAGGTGTCGACCACAACGCCGCAGTCATAGCTCTGCAGGAGACCCGACATGCCAAGCCTACCAGGCAAGCCATCGCTACCAACGCCGCCAATCCACACCACGGAGGATACCAGGCCAGTCTGGGACCTGACCTGGATCTGGCGCGCGCTCAGCGCAAAGCTGCTCACGGTGGCACGGACCACACGGTCGAGGGCAACACCGGCGCCTCGGGTGGGGTCGCCATCCTCTCTAAGGACGCCATCGTCGACTCCACCGTCGACGACATTGCGACCTGTATCGCCACCCTCAAGGCCAAGAAACGATGGCACGAGGCCTTCCTCCCGCTCTGCACCCAGCACCGCCGCAGGCGGCGACGAAACAACACGGTCCCGCTGGGATCTACATTGCGAGCCTCTACGGGGTCGCTGGAGGGGACAGCACCGATTTGTTTTGGCTTGCTGATTGCGCCGCCGCGAGGGTCGGCTCAGCCCCGTATTTCATTTGCATGGACGCCAACACGAACATCGACGACAATTCACATCTGCTGCACATGATGCAGCACGGATGGTTTAACGTCGCTGAAGGCACACCAGACCACACCATGCACACATATGGCAATATCCCTGACTGGGACCGCGCCACCAAGTGCCCCCGCACTTCGCGCATCGATTATATCATCGCCAACCAAGCTGCGCGATCCCTTGTCACCGACTTCTGCTATCTGCGTGACTTGCCAGCGAAGTCCCATGTCGGCCTGCAGGTCACACTCGACCTTAGCCGCCTCGACCACACGGCCCCACGCCTTCTGGCCCCCACGCCTTACCCTCCTAACGACGGAGCTCATGAGGACCACGAACTTCAGGCATTAGGGACCCTCATCGCAGGGCGATACCATGACCGCATGGAGCAGGCTGACACACGCGACGATGTGGAATGCATGTTCGCCCTGGCAAACGAGGCCAGCCATGAGTACCATCTTACCCGGCTGCGGGACCTGCCGCCCCCACCGCCAGACCACCCAAAAAAAAAGGCCCCTACCATGCACGGGCTCACACCCACGTTCGAGGAGCGACCCGCCGTCCCCCGCGCCTTTCCCACCTACGGAGCTTCCACGATTCACATGAACCGCCTTCGCAAGCTCCATCGGCAACTTTGCGTGCTTCGCTTCATCGGACAGCACCATCATATGGACTGCCGTGCTATCCCGCCGCACCTGGCGCAACGCATCGACTGCACGTGGACCGCGGCCCGCCTTCTCTGCCACAAGCTGCGCCCCACGGCCCTCCTGGCCTTTCCCGATGCCTGGACCCCCGACGTGCCAGCACCACGCGGAGAGCACCTAGACCGTCTGATCCAAAACCTAGACTCAGAGCTGGCGCGACGTGCAAACCGAGCCAAAGCTGAACGCATCAAGATCTGGGCTGAGGGTGTCCGCGAGCCAAGCGGGCGAAAGGCGGCCATATACGCACGGGCTGCCGACTGCTCGCCCACGGCGTATCTCCGCACGCCTACCACTCCCGACGATGCACAGCTCCACTGCGACACCACCGCCTTCAACCCTGACCAAGCTAGCACGGACGATAGTGATGCCGACACCGACGCCGGCGGCTTCAGCCCCAGCGACGGTAGTTCGCTCGACACGGACAACGACGAAGGCCACACTCGTGACCCACCACCTGCCCAGGTTCCTGACGCCCTCCCCGCCAACGCCATTGTTGCCAACACCAAAGACATGCTTAAGCTCATGGTCGACACCTGGGAGCCCATCTTGGGCAGGTACCGCGCTCGCGCGGGCCATGACGCCGAAGCTATGCCGACGTGGGCGGACTTCTACGACGAATACCGACAAGAGCTGCCTACGCCATCACCAGCAGCCCCTTTCCACCTCACCGACGACCAACTCATCCACTTCATTCGCACCCGTTCACCGCGCCGCGCGGGGGGACTCGACGGCTGGACAACTAAGGAGGCTAAGGAGTTACCCGACGACATCCTTCGCCTCTTCGCCAGCGTCTTACGTGCTATGCAACGCACTGGCACCATCCCCGAGCCCCTCCTGCACGTGCCAAACCCGTGCCTCCGAAAAGGCCGAGGGGAACTCCCGACGGACCAACGACTTCTCTCGGTTCTTTCCGTATGGATGTATGCGTGGGAAGCGCCGGCCTACCGTAGCCTCACGACCTGGCGGCAAGGATGGACCCATGCCACGAGCTTCGGCGCTGTTCCCAAAGCCACCATTGGGGATGTCAGCACTTCTCTCGCCCTGCGCATCGAACACGCCAGGACTTTACTCCTCCCCTTAGCTGGAGCAGCCCTTGACCGACAGAAGTGCTTCGACTACCTCATCACGGACATCTGTCTAAACCTTGCGCTGCACGCGGGGTGCCCACAAGACATCGTTACTGTCCGCCGAAACTTCTACAGACACCACAAACGCTACATCCGCATGAACGGAGCGTACTCCAGGGACCTGGCCAGGACAAACGGTCACCTCCAGGGCAGCTCGTGGTCCCTGGATGACATCAAGCTGCTCATGTGCGTGTGGACAAAGAGGCAGCACCGATACGTTCCTCGATCACTCAGCACTACCTTCGTTGACGACAGCAACTCCACTACCCACACCGCTCCTGAGCTGCAGAAATCTCTCGACGAAACCGCCAAGTTTGACCGATTCTCAGGTCAACGCATTCACCCTGGTAAAGTGGCAGGGTGGGCGCGCTCACCGACGAGCTTCACGCCGCCGTTGCCCAGCTCACGCTGGCGGATCGCCCCCTACGCGTGGTCGATTCCTTCAAGCTCGTCGGGAGTTACATCAACGCTGAGGCAGCGCCGGCTCCAGCCGCGCTTAACCTCACGGCCACCGAAGACGCCCGTGTACGGAGGGCGACTATTCGCCTGCCGCGCATTGGCAAGCTCCCGTCGCCGATGCTTATCAAGGCGCGGCACGCCCGATCCCTGGCTGCCAGCGTCTGCACCACGGGCACCGACATCCAAGCACCATCAGGCCCAGCCAAGACTGCCTACAACCACGCCCTCAAGGCGGCTATACGCCCCAAGGGGAACAAGTGGGTCGAGTTCTGGACTCTCATGGCCGCGTGCGTGCCGGGACACGCCCTTGAGATCGACGCCATCACGCAGCGTGAAGCATTCCTGTGCCTGCGGCGACAGGTTAACCGCGACGTTACACTCTGCGGGCTCGCCAGGGACCTCCAACACCACGTCCAGACCCTGTTTGGTGGAGGACCCGTCGGGCGACTCGCCCAGTCGCTCCAGCAGCTCCGATGGACCTGGCCCACATTTGGCATCATGTACGACGACTGGGGCTGCCCGAGCAGCTGGCTGAATTTACCCCAAAACGCCTTCCTGCACATGCTGCGGGCCTCACAACGCAGGGCATTTCTGCGGAGGATCAAGCCACGGCGACACGACCTTGGCTACCTCGCCTCTGTCAGACAGGGCCTTGACCTCTTCGCCAGCACGTGGCTCGCGCGAACGAAAGGAGCAGCCAAATGCACTGCCTGGCAGCTGGCGCTCCTCCTGAACTACCTGTCGGGCGGGGACCACACCCAACAGCGACGATCCCGATCAAACACGTCGGCAGACCCCAGCCCCATGTGCCGCTACTGTGACGAGGAAGAGGAAACTCAGGAGCACACTGTCCGCGACTGTAAGTGCTGGGCCCGAGAAAGACTCCCTCTCACAACCCTCATCAGTGACGACCAGTGGGCCCGTCTTCCGCCGCACACAAGACACTGCGGGCTCTCTTCCGAACAGAATATGATAACCCAGTCCCCCTACGAGCCTGGCAGAGCCAGGAAGCCCCGTAAGCAGATTATCCCTAACGCGTGTTCGCGAGGGAACTCGCTGCCACAGCCCATTCGCGCCCTGAGGGTGTCCATGCGTGCTTCAGCCCAGTACACCAACACCACTACCTTGATGGGTGTGATTTTTTGTTTTTGGGGTTTTTGTTTTGGGGTTTTTTTGGTTGGGGGGGGGGGGGTTTTTTTTTTTTTTTTTGTGGTGTGTGTTTTTACGACAACTTGTTATGGACATGGGTCTATGCTGCCACGGACGGTGCGTGCACCAACCAAGCCGTCCCATTGCTAGCACGAGCGGGCTACGGCGTCTACTACGGCATCGACCACCGCATGAACTACAGTGCACGCGTTCACGGCCTAACGCAGAACGCCCAGGTTGCGGAGACCCTCGCCATTGTCCACCTTACGGCATGTGCCGAACGGCCCGTGCACGTTTTCGTGGACAACCCAGCGGTGGTCGATGGGTTCCAAAGCATCATCGACGGACATCCAGCGCCGCAGGGCACGCACGCGGAGCTCTGGGAAAAGATCCACCGATGTGTTATGGCCAAAGGCCAACAGTTACGCGTTCGAGCGCTACCCCAAAATAATCGCGGCGACGTGCGCACAGCAGGGGACAGACCGGGGGCAGAGGCGGGCGCCTTGGGAGTACTGTCACGCGGCAGATGTGGTCCCGAATGCCGAGCGGTGATGCGACATATTCGCGGACACGAGTCCGGCCTAGGGTGAGAAAGGGGTGAGTAGAGGCTCGACGCAGCCATATGCCGACAAGGCGGCGGCACGCACGCACAACCTTCCCGACGACATCGTTGAAGCTGCCAAAACACGACATCGCCAAGCGACCGTGCTTCATGGGGTCGCTGTCGCCATCTCCGAGCGCAGACACCGTACTCTGCCGCTCCCACACCGCAGGGCTGGGTTTACAGCAGCGGAACTCAGCAAAATGGAACCGAACCCCCTGCTGTCGGACCAGGCACCACCCGCGGCTGGACCTTACATCCCGCAGAACCCGGATGAGCTCTGGGCCGAGGCCCAACGGGCGATGCTCGACGAACAGGAGGACGACCCGTTCGGCTTCGGCGGGGGATTAGACTTCTTGGACGACGGCCCAGCCAGCGCCAACCCTGCCCCGTCGGGCAGCCTCTCGACGCCCACCTCGACTCCGCCACCGAGAGCGACAACGCACCCACATGATGATGTCGCTCACCGTCAAGACGCCGACGAGGACCTTTATGATCCCCTCGGATTGAGTGGCAGCATAGACGACGCCCCGCCGACACCCCACGCTGCCGACGATGCCGCTCCATCGAGACGTCACCCGACCACGCCGCCGACCTCCGAGCCCTCGCACGGCATCATGATTGGCCCCCCCGTGCCACCCACCCCGCCCCCCCACCAGCGCCAGCCCGCGGGGGCGGCTCCAGCCCCCCCGCAGGGCACCGAGCCAGTTAGGCCGTCGCACCCCGTCCACGCTTGTACTGGTGCTGGGTGCGAGGCTGCGGCTCCTCCGTCCTCACGGGGCGTGGCCCTAGCGGCTTCAGCCCTGGGACCGCGTGTTACCCTCCAGTCGCCTCTCAAGGGCGACGGCCGCCAGCACACGGATCGCCGCACCGCGCTGGTCCACCACTTGGCCAGGCGCACCGATGACCTCGTCCCTGCCACGAGGCCCGCGGCCGCAGGCACAGAGCAGCCGCCCCTCACCGACCGCGAAACCGAGCTGTCCCAGTCTATGGCCGCTCTTCAGCAGAGGTGTGCTGCTCTCGCCGCCGACCTTGCCGCTGCTCAAGCCCGTCAAGGCCCTCAGCTCCAGCGCCTCCACCGCGCCGGGCGTGCCTTCGCCGAGCTGCTTACACCCTCGCCCGATGGTGCTGCGCCGCCACTCACCCTCCATGCTATGCTGTCATCGCTCCGCGACGCTCCGCCTGGAGCCCCGCGCTAATTTCCGCCATTCTGCCTGCCCGTGTGTACGCGTGGCCCCGCGTCCACGGTGTCAGGGCGCGGGGGCGGGGGGTGCCCCGTCCCTGCGCGCCGCGTTGCGGCCAAGCGCCCAACTGGCGGTCTGCCAAGCCGCCTAGCCACGTGTCAGCACGTCGCCTTTCTTGTTGGGCCTTCTTTGTCACGCGGTCTGACACGTGAGATCTTCACCGTCTGTCCGCCGTCTGTAGCGTCTGTCGCATTGCGCCGGGGGAGGGGGTTTGTTGCCCGCCCTCGTATCTCAAGGCTGCACCGCCGCAAATAGTGTTTGGCGAGTTGTCGCACCGCAGTGCGCCTCGCGGACGGACCCTGGTCCGCCTACTTGTCCGGTCTCTCTCTCTCTCTCTCTCTCTCTCTCTCTCTCTCTTTCTGTCGGCGGCCGCCCTTCTCTCTGTCTCACCGTTGCGCGTCGCCCACCGCGGATCATCCTCATCGGGAGTAGGAACAGAACAGGAGGAGGAGGAGGAGGAGGAGGAGGAGGAGGAGCAGGAGGAGGAGGAGGAGGAGGTGGAGAGGAGGAGGTGTCCTCTGAAGAAGACGCTCAGAGAGGTTCTCGTTTCCGTGACTGCGCCCCCTAGCACCGCAGCCGCCGAGTGAGTTTTGCCCTCTTGGAGGGGGGGGGGGGGGGGGGGGCGGGCAGCTCCTGCCCCGGGCCCGCGGCTGCCCCTGCGCGCACTGGGCTGCTGCACGCGGCACGTCCCACCACCGGCGCCCGCCTAGCATCGCAGGGACTCCAGGAGAGCCGTCCTGGAGAACCGCCTGGGGTTGAGCGGCGCCACCCCGAACGTGCGGATACTGCGTGCGCGTCGCCCCCCCCCCCCCCCCCAGGGGCGGCGCTCACCGAGAAGTCTTATAGTGTATACGTCGTGGCGGGTGCCTTCTGGCCATGCCGTTCGGGGAACGATCCACTACAAGATGGGTATAGTACACATTCGGGTCGGACGCGCGCCGCCAAGGAGGACATGCAGTACTAGTATGTCTTTCTGCGTCCGAACTGAGAGGCATGGCTGTGATGGTTCCGAGATGGTTCTGATCGCCGCGAGGGATGGTGCGCTTGGCGTCGCAGCGGCCTCTGGTGGGGTCCTGTTGGGCGTCTGTCTGGGGACCTCTCTGGTGTCCGGCGCGCCCCGTCAGCTCTGCAGGCGCGCGTGCGACCGCCAGCGGTGCCGACAAAAAATTCAGAGTTGGTTGCCGTCGGAGGATGTTACACGGTGTGCGGCCAATGACGCTCGCGGAGGCACCCGCCCGCCACACGCGTAGTCCGGCCTTCCCCTGTGCGGGTCGTGTGTAGCGGTTGCCCCCCCTCCACCCCTAATTGGGTGTACGCTCCTGAGCTGGGCACGGCGCCGCCGATGCGCTTGACCGCTCGCTTTGCGCGCGCGTCGCAAACAAAACTATGCGGCTGGCTAGGGAGTTCCAGGGCTGCCTCGGAGTTGCACTTGGCCTGGTCTGCGATCATCTTGTCCTCCTACGGCGGTCAGGGGTATCATCCCAGGTGTTTCGCAGCTTGGCTCTTTCGAGACACGGGCCCCAGAGCACCTTGACATTCCCCAGCGCGCTGCTGGATAATATTGATTGTGTTTCGTTCGTTTTATTCTCCACATCCTAGGATGGGGTCTTTGTCATT
This sequence comes from Prorocentrum cordatum, assembly GCA_963575745.1. NCBI lineage: Eukaryota > Dinophyceae > Prorocentrales > Prorocentraceae > Prorocentrum > Prorocentrum cordatum. Next base: position 74,541 of record CAUYUJ010003234.1, read on the forward strand.
ATTCAAACGTTTCCAACTCCTTCCCTCGTTATCCCTCCTCTTCTTCCCTCGGACTCAACCGCGCGCGGACTTCACATTCGAAGTCGCTCATCGCATTCAAACCGCCTCACTCTAGAGCCACAGCGCGTAGACCCACGCACGTTCAGACCCACTCACACGCAGACTCGCTCGTACTTTAACCCATCCGCGTTCAGACTGACTCACGTTCTGACCTATTCCCGCTCTGACTCGTTCACACTCATACTTACCCACACCTTGGAATTCAGACCCACGCGCAACCACACTCACGAACACTCAGGCTTTCTCACCGTCACACTCATACGCGCCCATAATCAGACACTATAAACGCACGCGCACACACACAGTCGCAGATCGCAAGGATATATCGAGCGAAGCGCTGTCAGTGGCCCGTTCGCGGCCAGATGTTGGGGATTGTTTGAAGCTGTTTGCTTGGATCGGTGCATCGATTTGGTTGCTGTCATACCAGATTCCGACGGTGTATACAGTGGAAACCCAGGCCAACAAACACCCTGCTTGCCTCCAGGGTGCCCTGGGTTCCTTGATGTTCGATGGTTTTGCAATGCAAAGCGTGACGTTCCCACACCAAAGATCAATGGACGCCATGGGGTCACATTTTTTTGCATTGAAAAATCTAGCCGTCGGGCCCCCAGCGTATCTCGAGCCAGGCGTAAGTTTCAACGCCCCCAAGGGGGATCCGCCAGGAAGTGTTTCACTGGCCCTTCGCAGCCAGATAGTGGGCATTGCATGTGCCGGCTGCAGCACGCCAAAGGGGGGGCCAGATTTGAGTGGATGTTTCCGGCGGTTTGCCCGTCTGGTGGTTTGAACTCCTCGGCATCAAGGGCAGATTGTAGGGATGGCTCGAGTGTCGCGCTGGCTTCAACACCGCCAAAAAGCGCAGATCGCCTGGATGTCTCAAGCGGTTTGCTTGTTCGGTGGTCGAGGTTCCTTTGTTGTCAGAGCAGATCGTGATGTTGTCCCGAGCGCGGCGCTAGTTTCAGCCTCCCTGTGGGGGAACCGTCGGCGGCTCGTCCGCGGCTAGATTGTGGGGTCGAAAACGGCACTGGCGATACCACGCCAAGGATGAACCGCCAGGCATGGTTGCTGTCGCCGGTTTGCGGCCGGAGTGTGGAGATGTCTCGAGCGAGGCTGCCGTTTTGCAGTTCCGACCCCTGTCCATTCAGAACACGGCTGTCAGGGAGGAGGCGGGAAGACGGAGGAAGATGCGAGAGCAAGGATGAGAGATGAAGGGGGGAGCGAAGGGAGGTGCTGAGACGTGGAGGAGGAGGACGAACAGGCGAGGAGGCCGCCAGGGAGGAGAACGCGAGGGCGGAGAAAGGAGGTGTGAGAGGAGGATGAAATAAGATCACGCAGGAGGATAGAGAAGGACCGCCGCCAAGAACAAACTGGAGGAGGAGGAGGCGAACGAGGAAGAGGTCGTCGGACGGGAAAGGAGGAGGACGCAGCAGGAGAGAAATGGGAGGAGGGAGGAAGGGAAGGGAGGGGCTACGACGAGGAGGAAGAGCAAGGGCTGGGTGGGGTCTTCTCACCGCCTGTCTGTCTGTGCGTTGTCGTCGTCGTTGTCCCTCATCGAAGCCGCCGTCGTCGTCGTCGTCGTCGTCGTTGCCGTATCCGACGTCCAGTCGGATTCACGCTCACACACACATTTTTTGCGTCGGCTGCTTGGCAGAGCGACTGCGATCACACTCACACCCAGACACTCCAAAGCCAACGCTCACAACGGGACGTGCCCGAGAGGCGAGCATCTAGCTGCGAAGTGTAAGTGACCAGCTGCACGGCAGGGAATTTCCACGTTCATCCCGCTTGCTCTGTACGTCGTTCGTTCTGGCATTATGGTCCTCATCTTCCTGCTCCTTTCTCTGCTCCCGGTCCCACTCGACCCCTTCCCCGCCTTCGCTCCCGCCCTCTGCCTCGGCGTGCTCCTGTTTGTGTCCCCCCTCTTTCTCCTGCTCATCGATTATCGTTTCGCTCATCCTGCCTATGCGCCTGCTTCTTCTCCTGCTTGTCCATCCTTTGCTGTCGGAAGAGCTTCCCGCCTGTTTCTCATGACGCCGTGATCATGACGAGGAAGACCGTCACTCCTCCAGTATGGACAGTCTGATGATACGTCCGTCATGCTTCTGCAACCGTACCGCGTGATCCATTTCGCAGTTGTACCGGAAGAAGTTATCATGAGTATCATTCACATGCGTTTGCAAGCCCCCCCCCCCTCCGCTCTCTCTCTCTCTCTCTCTCTCTCCGTCTCCCTCCGAAGCACGACTTCGAGAAAATCATTGTGCATATCTCCAAAAACGAGGATGACCCCCGTTCGGGAGTGCATCTTCAGTGGCCGGCCACCACCACCCTCGCAAAATCTCTAAACCACATGTGCGTGCGGCGTTCGGCCTGTGTGGCCGAAGCCGAACTCACATTTGAAAAGTCCATATGGACTGGCGATGAACAAGATCCAGGCCGATGCATCCCCCAACGAGTTCCTCTCAAGTACAGCTTTTCTTGCTCTACAAGCTCAGGGGGCATTCCTGTCAAGAACCACCTGTGGCGCCACTCTACAAGCGATCATGCCACAATTCTACGAGTGACAAATCCAAACTTCTGGCTCGAACAAACAGCATCTACAGGTAATGGCGTGCGAATTATGCAAGTACATATGTGTCGTTGTCGATTGGACTATTAGCCCGCAACATTAGTCCAGTGACCTTTCCCACTGTCTGCCAGTACAGGTTTCGGCACATTTCAGGGTTGGGCTATGTTGGATCAGGGCGGTGGTGCCCCCCCCTGAGCACCTCGGGACACGCATCGTTATGGCGTAATTGCCCTGTCCAACGTAGGTGCGTAATGTGCCTGTCCAACGTAGGTGCGCGGTTGGCACTGTGCGATCGTTCAGTTGAACATCTCCGGAGCCAAACATGGGACAGACAAACACGTTGTTTTCCAATGATGCTTGCCCTCTCGGGGGCGTCTTGGGGTCCTCCTGAGCCATTCGAGGCATCCTGGGGCCATCGGAGGAGGAGGATGATAAGGCCTCTTGGGGTACTCTTGGGGCTTCCTGTGAGCTTCAGGGCTGCCTCCTGGAGGGCTCTTGGGGTCCTGAGGGGCTTCTGTCGGTAGCCGTCTTCGGCGCCTTTCTGGACAGTCTTGTGGCCTTCTTGGGGCGTTCAAGTGCCGTTTTGGAGGCCATCCAGGGCGTCTTGGAGGCCTCTTGGGTCGTCTGGGGGTCTCTGGGCTGTCATGGGGCCATCTGGGAGGCTTCTTGCGCGCTCTGGGGGCAAATCTGGGGGCCTCCTGGTCCGTTTCTGGCCGCCGGGAAGGCGAAATGCCCCAATCCTACAAAGCAGGCTGCTTCTTATCAGGAGGAGGAGGAGGAGGAGGAGGAGGAGGTGGAGGAGACTCTGGAGACTCTGCCTGATCGCGTAGCGATATGAATCCAACTCCGTCGCAACCTACGATCGGTTGCTTTGTCTCTTGGCCTGCTCAGCTCGACTGAGAACTTTGGGCCAGAGCCCCAAACTGATTCTCCTTAAATATTCCCGTCCTGTAGGGGTAGGGTCCTCACATCTCTCAGCCAGTTTGCTGAGGCGCTGTGTGGCTATGACCCCGAGGGGAGGGAGGAGGAGGAGGAGGCAAAGGGGGAGGAGAAGGAGGAGGAGGAGGAGCAAGAGAAAATGGGGGATGACAAGGACGAGGAGGAGGATGAGGAGGAGGAGGAGGAGGCGATCGACAAGGGAAGCAGAATGAGGAGGACAAAAGAGGGGAGCCCTGCCCTGATCTGGCGCGTTGTCGGCGCGCGGTGGCGGGGCTCCGCCCCTTCTGCGGCGAGCGTTGACGACACCCAGCGGGCCCCCACCGGCGGCACGCCCTGGGCAGGGGAGGGTGCCCGGCTTCGCGGTGCTCTGGTACTCGGTGCTTCCCCCCGCCGCGCGCGCGAGTTGGAGGCCAGACGGGGGGCCGCGAAGAGTCGGGGGTTGCTACAGGCGCCCATGGCCCATGGCCCAAGGTGCCCCAAGCTTGTCGCTCAACGCTGGAGCGCCTGGATCCTGGGGGCAACGGGGCACTTCCAGCAGCACCCGGAAGAGGGTTGAGAGGGAGGGCAGCACGTAGGGAGGAGGAAAGAGGACGAGAAAGGAGGGCAGGAGACTGACAGGACGCAGGGAGGGAGGGAGGGAAGAGGGAGCGAGGATGAGGAATCAGGGGACGAGGACGAGGACGAGGACCGTGACTATCCTTTAGGAAGTGGGAGAGAGGAGGGATAGGAGGAGGCAGGTGGAGGAGGAGGGGGGCGAAGGAGGAGGAGGAGGAGGAGGAGGAGGAGGACGAGGACCAGGACGAGGACGAGGACGAGGAGAAGGAGGAGGAGGAAGAAGAGGAGGAGGAGGAGGAGGAAGGCTAGTCGTCCTGGCCCAGGTGTTCCTGGGCTTGTGACCGCCTTCTTCTGAACAGCAGTAGCGGTCACGAGTCTTTTTGGCGATTCGATTCCCTACGCTCCGTTTGAGGGATTTCAGCCCTCCAGTCTCTTGCTCCCAGGGAGCCTTCGATGGCAGGAGATGATCCTGATGTCCTCGGAGGCCCAAGACAGCCGTGTTGGGGATGCCCAAATTGTGGCCGCAGTCATACCTGGGCGTGCAGGATCTGATGTGCATGTGGCAAGGCGGCCCCGACGGACATCGCCCGCCGTGCCAAACAGGCTGCGAAGTCTGCTGCTGATGGTCCTGCTCCTATGGAGCCTCCTCCTCCGCGCGGCGCGTGGGCTCGGGGAGGCCCCAAGGGCGGGGGCGCCGGCATGTCGTCGGCCAGCAGCATGGCGAAGCAGCTGGCAGCCCTCGAGAAGAATCTCGACCAGCTCGTCTCTGGGCCATCCGCCACGGGGACACGTGGACGTGGTCATGTCGGTGCAGTGCAACAGCGGAGGAGCTCCAGGTGCAGCAGCGCAGCGGACTTCAGGCACTTCAGGAGACGATGCTGATGAAGATGAGGTGGCCAAGCTCCGCAAGCGCGCTGACGCTCTGGAGGAGGCGTTGGCAGCGGTCAAGAAGTCCCCAGACTCTGTCGAGATCCAGAAGTCGCAGGAGGACGAGTTGGCCGCCACCAGTCGCAAGACCAGTGACAGCAAGCCAGTCCTCACCAGACAGAACAAACAGGGGGACAAGCTGGCGAACGCTCAGAAGCGACTACCTTGACGCCAGGATAACGTCGTTGAGCGTGAGAAGGAGGCGGAGGAGGCTCGCATGGCCCTCGAGGAGGCTGAGGCGAAGGTCGTCGCCCCGCAGGCCGAGACCGAGGCCTGCTAGCTGGAGATGCGCAACGCAATCCAGCAAGTTGCTCCGGGTCCAGAGGTCTAGTGCTTCGTGCTTCCAGGCTTGGCCCAGCTGGACTCACTGGATGACGACGTCAAACAGCTTCTCGCATCGGATGCCTTCGGGGCGTTCGAGCAGGCGCTGCAGCCCACGCGCGCCGCGCAGGCGGGGGCGTCTGATGCGCCGGGTGCTCGCGAGGATGGACTCCCTCACGTCAACATGCCTGCCCCCATGGATGACGAGTTTGACGAGCTGGATTCGGAGAAGATCAGCGGCCTCATGGCGGCAGCTAGGAAGGAGACTGCTGACGCGGACTCCGACTTCAATGAGCTGTTGCGGGAGATGGGCGTCGAAGCCAAGAGGCAGACGCGCGGGCGGCGACGTTCCGAAGTTTGCGCGCGAGGTGGCGGCGCTGGGGAAATGTTGGGCCCACGGCGCAGCTGACGTGGAGTGGGGCATCGCTGGCTTCCAAATTCCAGCGCAGCAGCCTTCGAGGCGATTTGGCGATATGAGGTTTGCTCCAGAGAGAGCCTGGAGGACCTGCCCTGGAGGGCGGGGCGTTTCAGCATCTACGTCCTCGCCACCTTGCGCTGTATCATCCAGTTGCATGCATGGTCGCGGCGGCGATGGTCATGGGGCAGCTCCTCCCCCGGATCCTGGAGGGCACGCGGGCTTGCCGTTTGCAGGTGTTTCTCGTCGAAGACGACGAGCAGCTACATTGCGCGACGATGGGCCTCGAGGGGGCCCAGGTGCTGATTCCCCCAGGACGCAGAGGGCCAAACAAATGCCTGATAAACGGGATGTCTAGGGGTGTTTCCCGTGCAACGCCGGCGCCTGGAGCGCCTGGGAGGCAGTTTGAGGACGGAGGATGGAGGGCGCTCGAGGGCCGAAGCCACAGTTTTGGGCTGGACAGGAAACGAGGATCCAGGATCGTTCCAATATTCTTCAGTACGCAGGCCTTTTGAGAGCTAAAGGACTGAACGTAGCCGTCTGCCCTGGAGTGCATACTGGTGACGGCGTCCTGGAGACCTCGGCTTGAGCCCTAGCTGGAGGCTTATCGTACATCAACCAGTGCACGCTGTCGCTCGATGGCCTAGAGTCTATTCCTGAAGCACAGGGTCGAGTGATTGTAAGACATGTGACTGGAGTTGTTGCGGAGGGGGGAGGGGGG
>CAUYUJ010003235.1:0-10000 GCA_963575745.1 Prorocentrum cordatum
GGTGGTGGTGGTGGTGGTGGTGGTGGTGGTGGTGGTGGTGGTGGTGGTGGTGGTGGTGGTTGTGGTGGTGGTGGTCGTGGTGTTGATAACAGTAGTAGTAATATTATTAGTAATTTTAGTAGTAGTAGTCGTAGTTGTAGTAGTAGTTGTAGTAGTAGTAGTAGTAGTAGTAGTAGTAGTAGTAGTAGTCGTAGTCGTAGTTGTAGTCGTAGTCGTCGTAGTAGTAGTAGTAGTAGTAGTAGTAGTAGTAGTAGTATTAGTAGTAGTAGTAGTCGTAGATGTAGTCGTAGATGTAGTCGTGGCAGTAGTAGCCGTAGTAGTAGTAGTAGTAGTAGTAGTAGTAGTAGTAGTAGTAGTAGTAGTATTAGTGGTCGTGGTCGTGGTAGTAGTAGTAGTAGTAATAGTATCGGTAGTAGTAGTAGTAGTAGTAGTAGTAGTAGTCGTAGTAGTCGTAGTAGTAGTTGTAGTCGTAGTAGTAATTGTAGTGGTAGTAGTATTCGTAGTAGTAGTAGTAGTAGTAGCAGTAGTGGTGCTACTAGTAGTAGTCGGAGTAGTAGTCGTAGTAGTCATAGTAGTCGTATTCGTAGTAGTTGTAGTAGTAGTAGTAGTAGTAGTAGTAGTAGTAGTAGTAGAAGTAGTAGTAGTAGTAGTAGTAGTAGTAGTATAGTAGTAGTGGTAGTATTCGTAGTACTCGTAGTAGTAGTAGTAGTAGTCGTAGTAGTAGTAGTAGTAGTAGTAGTAGTAGTGCTCGTAGTCGTAGTCGTGGTCGTAGTAGTATTAGTCGTAGTAGTAGTAGTAGTAGTAGTAGTAGTAGTAGTAGTAGTCGTAGTAGTAGTAGTCGTAGTAGTAGTAGTAGTAGTAGTAGTAGTAGTAGTAGTTGTGGTGGTAGTAGTAGTAGTAGTAGTAGTAGTAGTCGTAGTAGTAGTAGTAGTAGTAGTAGTACCAGTAGTAGTAGTAGTAGTGGTAGTAGTAGGAGTAGTAGTAGGATTTTTTATTATTATTATTAGTAGTAGTAGTGGTAGTAGTAGTAGTAGTAGTAGTAGTAGTAGTAGTAATAGTAGGATTAGTAGTCGTAGTAGTGGTAGTAGTAGTAGTAGTAGTAGTAGTAGTAGTAGTAGAAATTGTGGTACTAGTCGTAAGCGTAGCAGTAGTGGTGGTAGTCGTGGTAGTAGTAGTAGTAGTAGTAGTAGCAGTAGTGGTAGTAGTAGTAGTAGTAGTAGTAGTAGTAGTAGTAGTAGTAGTAGTAGTAGTAGTCGTAGTCGTAGTAGTAGAAGAAGAATAATAATCATACGAATGCTAAGAAGACGAATGCGAATAAAATTAAGAATGCCAAGACTAATAATAAGAATGCGAATGGTAATAATAAGACGAATCATACGAATACTAATACCAAGAACACGAAACATAATAATAATAATCATAATACTAATAATAATCATAATAATAAAAATCTGAATACATATCTTACTACAACTAATAAAACAAACAATAGTAATAATATGATAGTAATAACAATACGAATAATAATAAGTATAAGAATACGTAGTAGTAGGAGGATGAGGAGGAGGAGATGAAGGATGAGGAGGTGTAGGGAGAGGGAGACGGATAAGGAGGGAGAGGGAGAGGCAGGAGGAGGAAGAGGAGGAGGTGGAGGAGGTGGAGGAGGAGGGGGAGGAGGAGGTGCTGGTGGGCCTTCCCTGGGCCGTGTTGGGGCCCTCTTAGGCCGCCTGGGCCGCCTGTGGGGGGCGTGCGTGATCCTTGGCGCGCAGGGCGAGCGCGCCAGAGGCTGTGCCAGAGGTGCCGTGAGGCGGGCTCCAGCAAGAGAGCATTGTTATCTCTCTGGCAAGAGAGAAGGCCTCCTATGTGGGGTCGGAGTAGATGGGGTCAGAGGATCGCGCCGCAACGCCGATGCATCGGCGATGTGGCTCGATGCGAGGCCCAACTTTGTCCACGCCGATGTCGCCGATGCATCGCCGACGTCGCAAGCGCATGGCCGATGCATCGCCGATGCATCGGCGATGCATGGCCGATGTGTTGGCGATGCGGCGAGATCCTCCGACCCCATCTACGGTAGGTTTGCGTCGTGTCGACCAGCGGCGACCCCAGCGCGGGCGTTCAAGGTTGAACGCCGCCGGCGACCCAGAATCGATCGATGTTGAACGATCGGACGTTGCGGCAGCGGCCGATCGTTCAAGGTTGAACGATCCCTGCGGTGTCAAAAACCAACGCTGGGGTCGGCACGACACGAACCGACCGTACTCGAACCTCATCGTAGGAGTCCTCCAGGAAAGTTGTTGGGCCGGTTGCGGTCGTCTTTCTTGCCGAAGCTCTGGGCAGCAGAGTTCGGCCTCGCTTCGGCTCTCCGTCTCCGGAGCAGTGGCGGGTAGAGCTGTGCGGGCCGCGTGCGGCTGACACAGGACAGGACAGAACTCAGGAGGGGAAGCAACGCACAGACACGAGTCAGCGTCGACTTCCAGGAAAATGTGGGAGTATATGGGAAGGAGGGGGGAAGACGAAAGTCAAGAAAATATTGAGACATCTTGGGGATCCTCGAGCTTCTGTGTGCATTTACCTGTGTGTCCTTGGGCCCCTTGAGCTTCGTGCGCCTGGGGAGGCGGGGTCCGAGGGCCCACCCCCCACAGCTGCGCGGACCTCCAGACTCGTGAGCACTCGCCCGGTTTTGTGCCAGAAGTCTCGGGGGTGGACAGACCTCCTACCCTGACACGTCGATTAAGGAATTGGCTGTTTTCGGTTCGCGAGAGGGCGTCGCGGCCGTCATTTTTTCGGGTCCAGGTCCGTCGGTTTCGGTCCCAGGCCGTTTTCACTAAGGGGAGGTCTACTAAAGGGAGGTTTGTCCACCGCCGAAAGTCCGCCCTTCGGCGAAAGGTCCCGTTTGTGCCGGCGTCTGTTCCTTTCAGAGGGGCGGAGGAGGATCGGGGGTGGACAGAGCCCCCACTCTGACACGTCGAGTAGTGAATTGTCCGTCTTCGGTTCCCGAGGGGGCGCCGCGGCCGTCCTTTTCCAGGCTTGCGCCCGCGAGGTTTGGGCCCGAGGTCGTTTTCACTGAACCACGTTTTGCTAAGAAGGGGGTCCTGTCAATCCCCGAGAGGATCGGGGGTCCCCAAAAGGTGTGGTGACCACACCTTGTGGTGAGTCAGTGGGGATTCGCATGTGCCACGCGGTTCGGGGTTTCGGTTCGTTCTCCCAGGATGCCTGGAGCGACCGGGGCCTCCGAGGTTCCAAAACCATGGTGGTGATCGACCGCGTGGTGAGGTCGTCGGGGATTCCGAGGTCACCACGCGGTCCGTCAGCACACGCTTTTGGGGCCCTCGGAGAGGATGTCGCAGGCCTAGAGGTTAACACCAACACCAAGATCGGCGGTGTGCTTCCACCGAGGGAAGAAGATCCCGATCTCGGTAATGGTGGTAATATTCTGGCTTCCAAGGTGACCGAAATATTACCACCAACACCGAAATCTAGGATCATCTTTCCCATGTGGAGGCAACCCCCTGTTCTGGTGTTGGTGCCAATTTCCAGGCCTCCAAGGATGGAACGGTGCGTGAGGTGGGCTGATCCCCCCAAAGTTTGCCCCGTCGTGTCCAGCCGCTTCGCTTCGATTGCCTCCATGCTCTGGTTGGTGGCCCGAGGCTCTGCTTCGATGGTGTCGCCCAGCGACATGGCGGCGGCTGCTGGCGAGTTCGGCACCGTGGCTGTCTTCTGCTCGGACGTGGCGAAGTTCCTATGCTTCGACTACGCGCTGGTCCAGTTATGCCTCGAGAGGCCGCGGTTGGAGGAGGGGGGAAATGCTGCGAGAGATCGACCAAGTAGCGAGGTCCGACGGCCTCATCGGCTGCAGTCCAGATCTACAAGGCATGCATGTATGTAGTTATGTATTATTGGGCTGTGCGTATGGGGTGTCAGTGCCAGGTTATTGTTTCTGGCCACGTCCACCAATGCATACCATTCACATACGTACAATCTAGTTTTCATCGACAGGGTTTGGCCATACAATTTTCACACATGCATCAAGCCACGCATCAGTGGCATACATACAGACATACATTCAATGCATGCGTACGTACACATGCATGTATCTATGTATGTATGTATGTATGTACGTAGGTGGGTAAGTAGGTAGATAGGTAGTGAGGCCGGTCGGTCGGTAGGTAGGTAGGTATGCTTGCATGTATGCATGTATGCATCTAGGCCTGCATGCATGTACGTATGTATGTATGAGTGTATGGGTGTATGTGTGTATGCATGTATGCATGTATGCATGTATGTGTGTATGCATGTATGCATGTATGCATGTGTGCATGGACGTACGTATGCATGCATGCATGCATGCATGCATCTATGTCTGAATGTATGCATGCATGCAGGTCTGTACGTATGTATGCATGCAATTATGCTTGTCTGCGATATAGATATGTATGTATGTATGTATGCATGGGTTGACGGATGTATGCATGAATGCAAGCATGTATGCATGTATGTATGCACGCATGCCTGTCTGTATGCATGGGAGGTACGAGGGGGACCGAGCGCTTAGGATACACGTGTTAAAAAGGTACGCGAGCAGACACGTGCGAACAGTGTATGTACGTATGCATGTATGTCTGCATGTATACGTACATGCATGCATACAGAGCGGACGCCGTACATGCATGTAAGCATTTATGCATGCACGTACGGGCGTACGCACGTGTGCATGCATGCAAGTATGTATGTATGTATGTATGTATGTATGTATGTATGTATGTATGTATGTATGTGTGTGTGTGTATGTGTGTATGTGTAGGTGCATGCCCATGTCCATGTGCAGGTGCATGTGCATGTGCATGTGTCTGGGTAGGTGTAGGTGTATTTGCATGTGCATGTGTTTGTTTAGGTGTAAGGGTATATACATGCGTATATACGAATGTACATACATTCATTACTTGCACACACATATATCTATGTACATACATCTATGCATATATGTAGGTACGCACATATATACACATACTCATACACACATGCATATACACATTCACACAACCATACACACATACATGCATGCATGCCTACATACATACACACGCATTCATACATGCATACATACATGCATACAAACATACATACATACATGCATGCATACACACACATACATACATACATACACACATACATACACACATACATACATACACACATACAGACAGGCATACCGACAGGCATACATACATATATACATACACACACATACACACGTACACATACACACATACACACATACACACATACACACAAACATACATACATACAAGCATACAGACATACATGCAAACACTCATGCATACATACATACATGCACACCTATATGTTATATATGTATATACACATATGTATATATAGATGTACCTATATATATATATACATACATACATACATACATATATATATATATATATATATATGCATGTACACACACATATATATATATATATATATATATACATCGATAGCCTGGGGGACAAGGCCCCCTGGCCGCGCCCAGGGACCTCCGCGGCGCATGGGAGGATAGGGGCTCTGGGGACGCCCCGAGACGGCCAAATACAACACCAAAAACAGGACACGAGGGTCCCCAGAGGCCCCCAAACCAAGAGGGCCGAGAATCGCCCATATCCCATTCCAGGGCCTCCGACGCGCCCCAAGAGGCCTCCAAGAGGCCTCCCAAGAGAGCCCCAGGAGGCAGAATTCATTGTTTTTCTGGAGGTGTTTGATGGATTTCAGCGTTTCTGCATTTTCGGCTTCCCGACGCTCCAACACGGTCCTAGACGCCCCAAGTATCGCTCCAGCGCAGCCTCAGAGGCCCCCAAGCGGCCGCGAGACGGCCGAAAAAGGCGTTCCGTGGGGGTCCCAGGCCTCCTGGGACGCCCCCAGAAGGCCCAAGACAGTCCCAAAACAGGAAACCAGGGTCCCAAGGGCCCCAGAACACCCCTTGAGGGCTGTGAGTCGCCGAAATTCCTCTCCAAGACGCCCACGATGGCTTCCAGACGGCCGAAGAGGCCTCCAAGACGCTCCAACAGGCCCCCAACAGGCTTCCCAAGAGCGGCCCAAGAGGCAACATTGATGGATTTTCCTTTTCGCTTTGAAGGATTCTGGGGTTCTCACCTTTTCTGTTTTCTGACGCTGCAAGACGCCCCAGGAAGCTGCAAGTATCGCGCCAAGACGGCCTCAGAGGCCCCCAAGCGGATGCCGAGACGCCCCCCAAAGCGCCCCAGACGGCCCTGGAGCACTCTAAAACGGCCCCAGAGGGCCTCCAGAACGCCTCAAGAGGGCCCCCCCCCGGGGAGAAGGCGAACCGACAGCTCGAGCTCTCCGCTCTTGGAGGCCCACGAGGCACCCGAACGCCCCAAGAGGCCCAAGATGGCCCTCAAAAGGACACTGGGGGGTTCAAATCGTCTCCCTTTCCTCTGCACGCCCGAAATGGGTACTGAAAGAATGGGTACAATGCCCAACAGCGGATCTTGTTCATTCTGAACAGGACTCGCTGTCCGCGCCGCCGCGGACTGTGTCCATTTCGGGCGTCCAAATTTCCTTCGGACAACGTACATCTTCAGTCTCTACACGTGGCGGGCTGCCCCAGTGTGCGCCACGACCCCAGACGCCGCCCAGACCGCCCCAGAGCAGCCCCAGAAGCTCCCTGGAGAGCCCGAAGGCTGCCCCAGGCGGCTCCAAGGAGGACCAGACGCCTCCAGGAGGGCCCAAAGGAGGCCCCCAGACACTCCAGACGCCGCCACCATCTCCCCCAAACAGCCCAACAGCCCAAGAAGCTCCCAAGAGTACTCGACGACGGCCCGTGACGGCCCAGGAAGCCCCCTGGAAACCACTAGTGGGGCCCAAAGGAGACCCCCACACACCCAGAAGAGATCCCGCGGACGCCCCCAGCTCCCGAAGATGGCACAACACAGCCCCAGGGCGGCCCCGGAGGGCGTCGTGCATCGGTCAAAGATGCCTCAAGAGGCCTCCCCGAGAGAGCCCCGACGAAGCCTCAAGACGCCCCCCCAAAACGGCCGGAATGCCCTCCAGACCAGGTTCGGGTCTCGTGGCCCAGTGTCCGATCCGATCTGGGCCGGTCCGATTCGAATCCGACATCCGAGCGATCTGGTGCGGCCCGGTGCTCACATGGCGACGCTGTGCCTCCCGGCGCGGCCCCTCCGCTTCGATGTTGACTCCGCGCCTGCGCGGCCCGATCCGATTCACAGTCCGATCCGATCCGACTTGCCGATTCGATGCTGCCTGATCTTGTCCTCCGGAAATCGGGGGCGGCAAAGAGGAGGGTGATGACTAGGGGGGGGTGGATATCATGGCGTGGGCCATGATATTTCCACAGATTTCATGGCGCCTCTTCTTGTTTCGTTATGTCCCTGGCCCCCCCCGCTGGGCCGCGCACATGCCGCCGGTCATGATTTGCCCTCTTGGCCGCTCCCGAGAAAACAACCCGATGATGTTCGCAGAAGGCTCTCTGGAGACATCTTCCAGCAACACGTGCTGCCTCCGTAAGCGAAGCCCGAGGAGACTCCCGAAGATGTACCCCGAGGGCTTTCCTGAGACACCTTCAACCCTGTCCCTCCTCCTTCTGCTCCACCTCCTCCTGCTCCTCCTCCCTCTCGTCTCTCTCCTCCTCTTCCTCCTCCTCGTCCTCCTCCTCTTCCTCCTGCTCCTCCCCCCAAGAGGCCCCATGCAAACTCCAGATAGGCTTCCGGCACGCTCAAGACGAGATCCAAAGAACCCTAGGAGGAATCATGGAGGCCCGCAGACGACCCCAGGAGGCCCCAAAAGGTTCCAAGAGGCCCGACCAGACCCCCTCAGATTTTTCGCAGGCTCTCTCGGAACACCTTCCAGGAATATCTGCACGGGCCTCCCGCGGGTGATCCGCCGAATTTTCCAGAGGCTGCCGTTGTCGTCGCCGCGGTCGTCCAAAATCGAGTTCGCAATCGGGAACGTTTGCGGTAAAGCCTAAGCGAGCGCGAAGCTGCGTGGTTGAGACCAATGCTGGCGACGGAAGCAGTGTATGATGACTTCGCATTGTATGTATGTATGTACGTATGTATGTATGCATGCATGTATGCATGCATGGGCCTTTCGGGGCCGACTGGGGGCCCTCTTGGGGCGCTTCGGGGCCGTCTTGGGGGCCATCTTGGGCGTCTTGGAGGCCATCTTGGGCGTGTTGGAGGCCTCTGCCGTCTTGGGGCCCTCTTGGGACCGTCTTGGAGACCACTTCGGCCGTCATGGGGCCCTCATGGGGGCCTCTTGGGCGATCTTGGGGGCCTCTTGGGCCGTCTTGAGCCGTCGGAATGCCGAGAAGAGTAAAATTCCAAAATCCTTCAAAAACCTAAGGAAATCAATGATTTTGGCCTCTTCGGGCCCTCCTGGAGGACCTCTTGGAGGCCTCTTGTGCCGTCTTGGAGGCCTCTGGGGGGCCTCTTGGGCCGTCGTGGGCCGTCTTGGACTCTCTTGGGCCGTCTTGGAGGCCGTCTTGGACCATCTTGGGCGGACTTGGAGGCCATCTTGGGCCATCTTCTCGATTTGTTGAGGATGTCCCGAGCGAAAAGGCCGTTTTTGGCGACGACGGAGCGATTTTCCGGGTGGCCGGCGGGACGGGCCGAAGCCCCAGGGGGAGTTCTTTTGGAAAAAGAACCAAGACCAAAACCCATATAGTCTGGCTCGCCAGGCACCCTTGTGATGAATCAAAAGGGGGCGGCGAATCGAAGACGCCTACGGCGAATCACCGCCGCCCCCTGCCTTTGTAAGCGCGTATGTGGCCGAACGTTGAGGCCAGACCTGCCAAGCTATTGGACCATGTGTTCCCCGAATCGGTTTGGAAAGCCTTCGGGGAACACGTTGTGGGCATCTTGAAGGTTATCTTGGCCGCCTGGAGGCCATTTTGACTCTTTCGGGCCTTCTTGGAGAACGTCTTGGAGGGCTCGTGGGCCGTCTTGGAGGCCATCTTGAGCGTCTTGGAGGCCTCTTGGGCCGTCTTGGGGGTCTCTTGGGGCCGTCTTGGGGGCCTCTTGGGCCGTTCTGGGGCCATCTTGGAGGCCTCTTGGGCGATCCTTGGGCGATCTTTGGGAGCTCTTGGGCCGTATCGGGCTGTCGGAAGGCCGAAACGAAGCAAATGTCAAAATCCTTCAAACACCTAAGGAAATCACTCTTTTTGGTCTTTTCTTCTGTCCTTCCTGGAGGCCCTCTTGGAGGCCTCTTGGGCCGTCTTGGGCCAGCTGCGAGCCACCTTCGGCCATCTTGGTGGGCTCCTGGTCCGTCTGACGCCGTCGGAAGCCGTTTCGGGGGCCTTTCTGTGCCGACTTGGGGCCCTCTTGGGGTGCTCCAGGGCCGTCTTAGAGGCCATCTTGGGCGTCTTCGAGGCCTCTTGGGCCGTCTTGGCGCCCTCTTGGGGCCGTCGTGGGGGCCTCTTGGGCCGTTATGGGACCATCTTCCATGCCTCTTGGGCGATCTTGGGGCGACCTTGGCGGCCTCTGGGGCCGTCACGGGCCGTCGGAAAGCCGAAAAGGCGCAAACGCCAAAATCCTTGAAAACCCAACGGGAAATCAAGGATTTTGGCCTTCTCGGGCCTTCTTGGAGGAACTCTTGGAGGCCTCTTGGGCCGTCTTGGAGGCCTCTTGCGGGCCTTTTGGGCCGTCGTAGAACATCTTGAGGCCATCTTGGGCCGTCTTGGATGCATCTTGGAGCCATCTTAGCAGTCTTGGAGGCCATCTTGGCTGTCTTGGAGGCATCGTGCAGGCCATCTTGGGCCATCTTCGCGATTTGTTGAGGATGTCCCGAGCGAAACGGCCGTTTTTGGCGTTTGCAAACGGGTCTTCTGGGTGGCCGGCGGGACAGGCCGAAGCCCCAGGGGGAGTTCTTTTGGAAAAAGGACCAAAACCGAGAGGGTCTAGCACGCCAGGCACCCCTTGATAAATCAAAAGGGGGCGGCGGATATAGAGTGGCCTTCGGC
>CAUYUJ010003235.1:15000-47456 GCA_963575745.1 Prorocentrum cordatum
CTCGAGGCCATCTTGGGAGCCTCTTGAGCCGTCTTGGGCCATCTTCGGCCGTCTTTGGCGTCATCTTGGTTGCTATGGAGAGCCGTCCTGAGGGCCATCTTGGCTGTCTGGAGGCCCGCACACATCGCAGGCTACCGCATTCGGCAGGGGCGCGCGGGGAGGGGGTGTGGGGGGGCGGCCCTGGAAGACGTCCAACACCTTCCAGTCAAGAAACGCGCATGTCGGAACGAGCGCCAGCGAAACAAGTTTTGCACAGGGCTTCAGTCCAGGGGGGGGCGTGGCGGGGCGAGATTGTTCTTACGCGGCCAGGAGGCATCAAGACGGCTGAGGCAGCCTCCAATGCAGCTAAATGAGCCCCCCAGGCGGCCTCCAAGAGGGTTCAAGATGGCCCCGATGCGGTCCAAGAGCTGTCCACGACGCCCCGCAAGATGACCCCCAAGCGGACCCCCAAGAGGCCCCGAGAAGGCAAAAACATGTTAGCTTTTCGTTTTTGAAGGATTTGGCGGTTCCCCATTTTTCTGGCAAAGAACGACCCAATACGGCTCGGGGGATTTCGAGATCGCTCCAACACGTCGCAAGAGCCTTCCAAGAGTGCCTCAAGACGGCCCAAGAGGGCCTCAAGGCAGCCAAAGTGAGCCCTAAGACGGTTCAAGGAGGGCCCCACAGAGCTTGACGAGGCTTTCAGGAGAGCCCCTAGAGGGCCTCATGAGGCTCCCAAGAGGACCCGAAGAGCGCCGCAAGCTGGCTCAAGCCTCCCAAGAGGGTCCAAGATGCCCCCCCAAGCAGCCCAGAGCAGCTCCACGAGGCCCCCAACATACCCTCACGATGCTGGTAAAAGCCTCCCAAGAGGCCCCCCAAGAGCGAGCAGCTCAGTAACATTTTGAACGCCAAGGCTCCCAAGAACGAGCAGTGACGCTATAAGCTCTGATCACGAATGCACCCAAGAGCATACAGTGACGTAAAAAGCTTTGAACGCTAAGGCTCCTCAGAGCGAACAGCGATGCTCTGAGCACCAAGGCTCCCCATAGCTCACAGTGACGTGACAAGCTCTGGTCACCAAGGTTACCTAGAACTGGCAGAGACGTGACAAGTTCTTACCACCGAGGCCTCCCAAGAGCGACTGGTGACGTAATCCCTAGCCATGTTGGCTCAAGCCTTTTCGCTGGTTCAGGTCCTCTAGAAGCCTTGTTCCACGAAGGAAATACATACAGCGCCCATGCCACCCCGAAGTTATGCACTCTTCTCCATACTACATGTCCTGCTACAGTCTCATTCGCTTACGGCCTTGTGGTTGCAGGGAAATGAGGCAAATGCGCTAACGAGGTCGGCGTCGCAAAATCAGATGTCGTGCAAAATCATGGATTTCATCGAGTTTCCTGATTTTCTTGAATATGCGCCTAAAAATTGTCCGTGGTGGCCTAACTGCTCCATTCGCCATTACAGCATGTCAGACTTATATAAGCCCCCAGAAGGTCTCAAACACAAAAATTGGGCACCATCATCTTGGGCTTCGCAGTCTTCCACGAAATCGCAGACCGAAACATATGAGTGGAAGACGGCGGCTGGTGCGGGCGTGGGCGATTTCAATCAGTACTTGTTGGAGCAGGTGATGCTTGCAAAATGGCAGGGCTCAGGGAAATGCTGCACAGCAGAAAAGGGGAACTGCGCCGGCAATGAAGAGGTAATAATCTACCCGTCATTCATTCTGCATTTCCACATGGAGTTCGGGTACAATTGGCACATGCTTTGGCAAGACTCCCTTCACGGAGAGGTAATCTACGAGTATTGGAACGCCATTTATACACGTCATTGGAAAAAAGGCCGCAAGCCTACGATCGTAATACACATGAGCTACACTTGGGATTCAAAACTTTCGATCGAATTTCTTAAAGTTCTATCTCTTCGTTTCCCCAAGCAGTTCGTTGAACATATTGTTATCGGTGGTCTGGAATCGGACATGCGATTCAATGACAGAAAGCACATGAAAGACCTGCCCACTCTGGTCGCGCTACCTTATCCGGTTGGAATCGTCAACGCGGTGCATTTCACATCCAGAGATGGATCTGGATTTGACCCAAATCGAGATCGACCTATCACTATCACTTTCGAGGGCGATTGGAGCAGAGACCGTGATGGCGGGAATATCGCCAGACCTCATGTGCATTCAAAGCTTGAGAAATACATCGGGAAATCAAGCCCACATGTGCACGTCTGTAGAGAACCTAATGCAAGGACAGACGCACAACACATTTGCGGACAGGAGATGGCAAGAGGTTTTGAATCAGCGTTGAATAGCGTCTTTTGTTTAGAGCCACCGGGTGACACCCTTACACGATCCCATTTGTACGTGGCAGTTCTGACTGGCTGTGTTCCTGTTATTTTTGATGGCGGCCATAAGTCGTATGGACAACGCGAAACTGCATGGGCTTGGAGAAAGACGAATGCATCTCAGTCTTCGCGCTCTGTAGATTACAACTCTTTTGCAGTTGTTTACCACATGGATGCGATGAAAGACGTGGATTGGGTGCAGGATTTGATAGACATGCCTGTGAAGAATCCAGATCGATTACTTCAGCTTCGCCGTGGTCTTGACAACGTTGCGCCTCTGATGAGATATTCACCTGAAGCTAATAGGAACGACGCGTTCGATGCATTTGTAACTGAGATCGAGGACATACGCTTGAGCCATCATTGATCGGTAGTTGAGAGCTTCGCTGACGAGTCAGTCCTAAGTCAAGTTTGATCCCTGTGTTGTCGCCGTCTTCGTCAGTTATGCGAACAAAAAAGGCGAACGGTGACGTAAACAATTCTGAACACCAAAGTTCGCAAGAGCTCGCAGAGATGTGAACAGCTTTGATACCCAGGCTCTCAAGAGCGAACAGTGACGTGGAACACTTTGGACGCCAAGGCTCGCAGTTCGAACGATGACATAAAGAGCTCTGAACGCCAAGGCGCCCGAGAGCGAATGGTGACGCGGATTCACACCAAGGTTCCCAAACCGAACTGTGCCATGAGACCTCCCAGGCAAGCTTTGGCCCAGTGACGAACGCTATTCTGACGCCCAGGTTCCCGTCCCCAGGCGGCCCAGTGACGAACACAGCTTTGACACCAGGCTCCCACGAGCTCCAGGTGTCTGAACAGTCTTTTCAAGACGAGTCGAAGAGGTAAGAATCTGTTGACGCTGAGGCTCTACATAGCTTCCGATGTCGTCAAGAGGTCTAAGCGCCAAGGCTCACAAGGGTGAATTGTCACGTCAAGAGCTCTTAACACCAAGGCCCCCAATAACCCAAGAGCTAACGGTGACATAAAGACTACATGATAGCTTTGCTCCCAAGGGCTACCAGTGACTCCAAAAACCATCCTAAGGCTAAGGATTCCAAGACGAGCTCCCAGTGACGTACAAGTCTCCGAACGCCAAAGCTCTCAAGAGCAGACGGTGCCATCATGAGCGTCTCGAGGAGGCTACACGGAACCGTTCTGTAAGTTCCTGTGCCGGCCCAGATGACGGAACCAATATGTTTGTGACGGATGACGTTTGACTGAAGCGAAGTTTCATTCGCCCCGAAGCGGTCTAATTCGTTTTCCTTCGCAGATGGACGAGTTCTCCATGGAACAGCGGATGACGGAAAGAGCGAGGTACGAGTGATGAGGAGGAGGAGAAGGACGAGGAGGAGGAGGAGGAGAAGGAGGAGGAGGAGGAGACGTTGAGTTGGGGCGAATCCCTCCAGGGATGGGTCCAGGGGAGGGGCGTAGGGGGCATCCCCAGGCGTAACGCGCGCGTCAGGTCCCACAACGGCCTAAGAGGCGCCCAAGACGGCCTCAGATACCCCCAAGGTTCGAATAGGGGATCGGCTACAGAACTGATTTACCCCAAACTTGATTTCTCGTCGAACCCATGAGACAAATACGTAAACTGATCCGTAGATTCGACCGGAAATCAATTTTGGGTTGCCTCTATTCTGTCGTCGATGCACCACTCGAGAGGGGCCCCCGCCAGCCGTCCAGCATGGCTTCAGGACGGCCCAAGACCGCCCAGGAGCGTTCACAGACGGCCCGAGACGGCCCTGCGACGGCCTCAGGGGGCCTGGGATGGTCCCAGAGGCTCTTCAGAGGATCCCTGAGAGGTCCCGAGGAGGCCACAGGAAGATGTGTGTTCCTATGGTTTTTTTCTATGTTCTTTCGATTCTCGGCTGTTCGGGCTTCCGACGGCCCAGGACGGCCCCGAGAGGCTCCCAAGAATGTTCCAGGATGGCCCAAGAGGGCCCCGAGGCGCCCCGAGAGGGTCTCCAGACGGCCCCAGAGGGCCCCAAGACGGCCCAAGAGGGTTCCTAGAGGCTCCCAGAAGAGCCCAACATGGTCCTCAAGTGGCTCCCAAGAGAGCCCCGAGAGGCTCCAAGGAAAGCCGCAAGACTGCCAAGGCCTTCAAGACGCCCCAAGACAGCCCAAAAGGACCCCGCGACGGCCCAAGAGGGCCCCGAGAGGGTCAAATAGGGCCCCATCAAGACCCACAATAAGTCTCAGAGACGTCAACTAACACAGCCTCCCAAGAGCTCACATTGACGTGACAAGTTTGTAGCACCAGGGTTCCCCAGATCGAGCGGTGACGTAAACAGCTCTGAACACCCAGTCTCCCAAGAGCCCATAGCGAGGTGACAATCTCTTAACACTAAAGCTACCAAGGGCGAGCGGTGACGTTACAAGCTCTGAACAACAAGGCTTCCAAGAGTGAGCGTTGACGTAAAGAGGTCATGATTCCAATGCTTCCAAGAGCCCATCGTGACGTGACAAACCAAGCGTCCGACGATCGAACGGTGAGGCAGAAACTCTGAGCACCAAGGCTCCCAAGAGTTCACAGTGACCTGACACGCTCTTAACACCAAGGCTACCTTGACACCAAGGCTCCCAATTGCGAGCGGTGATGCAACAGACTCTTAACGCCAAGTCTCCCAAGAGCGAACGGCGCCATGAGCCACATCGGGCAAGTTTCTGCAGCGCTCTTTCCGTTCTCGTGCCAGCCCAGGTCCCCAGAGGGATGTAGATATCGGTGTGCAAGGAATTTTCTGTAAAGCGATACTCAGAGGAAAGTAGACACCAGCGTACGGGGAACCCCTTTCTAAAGCAATTTCTACAGGAATGTGGACGCCAGTTTACAGGGATTGCTCCCCAATCAGTACCGGGCTTTTTTCTTGGGTACAACGTGGCTTCGTTTGGGCACATTTTTGGGCACGCGGCCGGCCAAGTCAGGCATCCATTCTGGACTCCGCATGGACTCCGCTTTTGGCACGTTGGGGTCCATCCCGGGCGCGTGTCCAGGCACCCGAACGTTGCATTGCAAGAGTCTTGTGTCGGTGCAGCGCTGTGGCGCGTCGTGTTGGCGCCGTGTCGCAACGGCTTCGCGTCACGAAGGCGGCTGCGCGTCGGAAAGATGGAGCCCACGGGGCCCTGGGAGGGGGCGTTGCGGATATGTGTCAAACAAGAACAGGGGGCCAGGAAGGCATCGGGCAAAGAAGGGAAGGGGCCACGAGTGCCTCGGGCAAACCAGGACGGCAATCGCGAAAACAGCCAACATGTGAACACACCAAGAATTTTTGGGCACCGTTTGGGGCACATTTTGGGCACCGTGCGGGGCTTCGTAAGTGTCTTGGGGCAGCCCTATGGTGATGTGAGGCTTCATGGCGCTTCTTGAGAGGTTCTTGAGGGCTTTTCGGGGCCACTTGGGGGCCTCTTTGGGGGGCTCGCGTGGGGCTCGCGTGGGCTCGCGTGAAACTCGCGAGGGGCTCTGTAGGACTCGCGTAGGGCTCGCGCGGGGCTTTCGTGGGGCTCGCGTACGGCTTGCGGGGGGGGGGGTGCTTGGGGCTCCTGCGGGGTTGGCGCGGGGCTCGCGAGGTCTCGCGCGCGGCTTGCATTGGGCTCGCGTTGGGCTCGCGCAAGCCCCGCGCGACCCGCGCGAGTCTGGCGGAGCCCGACGCAAGCCCCCCTCGAGCCCCGTGCGATTCCGACGCGGCCAGACGCAAACCCCGCGCGAACCCCGGGCGCGACCAGCGTGGACACAGAGCAGGCCCCGTGCGAACCCCGCCGTGGGCCGTCGGTTTCTGTTGCATGCGCAGCAATAGTCGCATGTCTTCGGTGGCGCACGCTCTATACGCGCCATTCATGGCGAAAGTCAGTCGCAGCAGCGGCAGCGTTGATGAGTCCGAGCGGCAATGATCATGCGCGCGCGAGCCCGTCCCAGACGCAGCGGCGCGCGCGTTCTGACGGCAAGCTGGCCGCGTCGAGGCCGGCGTCGACACTGTGCAGAGGGCCGTCGCGTCCCGCGCGCCTGCAAGCCAACGCATCATTTTTTTTAGAAACAGGTCCATGCTCCTGTGGGGTGGTAGGGGGGGGGCCCGAGACTTTTGCGTCTTGGTTCGGGAGCCTCGAGACGGGGGTCAATGCAGAAAGGGGTCAGCCAGAGCGCCAGAAGCTGCAGGATCCTGCGAAGACCCCCTCTGGCTGACCCGGGTTAGCGAGCCGCTCGTGGCCGCGAGGCGGCCGCGCGTATTGGCTGACCCGGGTTTGCGAAGACCTGCGCTGCAGTTTTTTTTTCCTGCATTGCAGTTTTTGGTTTCCTGCTGACCCGGGTCTGGATTAACCCTGGTCAGAAGATCCCCGATTCGCGATCCGAAGACGTGCCATAATGCCAGTCGTGGGACTTCAAGGATTCGAATTTGCGTGGCTGTTGCGCCCTAACAGCCCCGAGTTGTGCCAGAACGCCATTCCTGCCACTGCGGCCAAGCGAATCCTTGAAACTGCTGTCACCTTTAAGACGAATGTGCGCGGCGCTGAAGGCGGGAACCACATTCTGAAAACGAGCAGCCCTCCATCTTTCAAGTTGCTGCAATTCTTGAGGACGAACAAGCGCAGCGCTAAGGCGAACGCAACATTTGGAAAACGGCCCGCCTTCCATCCGTGAAATAATTTTAGCCGTTTATGACAAGTGTGCGCGGCGCTCAGGCGAGAGCCACATTTCGAGAACGATGCCCCTTGCATCGGTTAAGCTGTGGCACCATTCAGGATTCAGGATCATACGCGGCGAGGAAGTCTCAGGCGAAACGCCCGGCCCACCTTACCGACCGACACGTCCGGGGGCGCAACACGGAAGAGCATTCACAGAAGGAAGGAGGGGATCGAGAGAGATGTGTGCATGGAGGGCAGAGTGAGGGAGGAGCTGGAGGGAGGAGAAACATAGGGATTCGGGGTGAAAGGGAGCCTACCCACCGCCCCCCGCTCTGCCCTTGGCATCGCTCGGACGTGTGCATTTTTCCTTCGACGAGGACCATCGAGGAGCATCCTTGATCATTTGGCGAACAAACCACGCACGTAAACGAAAAACGCACAGGGAGTGGACGTCCGAGCGATGGCGAGTGCCAGGCTGCGGCCCGGCGGCTGTGTGCTGGCCCGCCTGGGTGGCCTGGACGAGCAGTCGGCCGCTGGCCTCGAGACTGCGGGCCTCTTCGGGGGCGGCGTGGACTGCAGCGTGACGGGCAAGGTGCGGCTGCGCCGGCCACTGCCGTCGGGGGGGGCCGCGGCGGGGAGTGGTCCGTCACCGTCACCGCCGCCTGCGGGGCTCGCCTCGGTTCCTCCGATTCGAGTCGATTCGATTTCGATGGCTTCCGATTCCGATTCCGATTCGATTCGGTTTCGGAGTTTGATTTGGGCTCGGATGTCTCAGTGGAGGCCTACTAAACTGCCGATATCCGCCGATTCGACTTCTCCCGATCCTGCCGCCGATTTCCGCCGATCCGATTGATTTGGATTGCCGATTCGACTTATCGATTCGATTCTGGGCTCTCCTGCGCCTGGGGGATCGGTCCTCGGGACTTCGGCAGGCGGTGGATACGGGTATGTTCGGGCCCTGAGCGGTCGCAATGGTGTCCATTCCCGCCGCCCGCCGACGTCCCCGAATCTCGATACCGCCAGCAGCGGTTGTGGATAAATCCCCGCCCCGCAGGAGGCACCCGTCGACGACGCCGTGGGTACGATGCGGAAGAGCGACGCCAGCTGCTGCTGCTGTGCCCTCGCCGCCACGGCGGGACTCGCCTCGGTACTCTGGTCAGGACGAACCCCGGGAGAGGGCGGGGAGCGGCAGCACAGGTGCCCGCAGCTTCTCGTCCCCACCGCCGTCGGCGGGCACCTGTTGAAGATCAGAGCGTGAATTGCCTACCCCGCTTTCGCTTCCAGGAAAAATCGGGCCGGGCGAAAGGGGGGATTGGGAAAGGGGGGGTTACGAAATTTGCTGCATGCAGCTGGTTTCGGCCTCACCGAGGCGCCGGGAAAATCAGCTACGTGAGCTGATTTCGCCCCCCCCCCTTTGCTATCCCCCCCTTTCGCCCGACTCGAAAAAACCAAGTCATACCACGCGCCTCCTCGTCAAGCGGCCTGACCAGCACAGGCCGTAGTTTGGCATCGCTTGGTATCTCTTGGAGGCGAGGGTGGTCAAAGGCGAGGTAGGTTTGTTTTCCCCCTAGAAGAGGGCGCAGCACTTCCACAAAACATGAATTTTCGGAGGCCTGCGCGGGCGCCTCGGATCGGTGCGGGACCCACACGGCGGCGCCTGCGGCGCTCTCCCCGAAGCTCCGCGCGCCACAGAGGGGGTCCAGCGGCCGATCCAAGAGATCGGCGCGGACCTCCGACGTCGATGCGCAGGCAGTTTTTCCCCCTCTGGGAGGGGCGTCGGAGGAGACAGCTTTGCATATCCCCCCTGCCCCTCCCCCCGCTCCACGCTCCTCCCCCCTGCTCTTCGCTCCTCGCATCGGCATTCACCTCGCTTCTCCCCCCCTCCCCCCTGCCAGGGAGTGGGGAGAGAAAGTCAGGGGATGAGGAGAAGCAGGAGGAGGGGGGGAGGGGAGGAGGAGGGAGAAGGGGGAGGAGAAGGGGGGAGGGAGGAGGAGGGGGGAGGAGGGAGGAGGAGGGGGGAGGAGGGAGGAAGGGGGGGAGGAGGGACGAGGAGGAGGGAGGAGTAGGGGGGGGGGGAGGGGAGGAGGAGGGAGGAGGAGGGAGGAGAAGGGGGAGGGAGGAGGAGGGGGGAGGAGGAGGAGGAGGGGGAGGAGGGAGGAGGGGGGGAGGAGGGACGAGGAGGGAAGGGGAGGAGGGGAGGAGGAGGGAGGAGTAGGAGGAGGGGGGGGGGGAGGAGGAGGGAGGGAGGGAAGTACAAGGAGGGAGGAGGAGGGATGAGGGGGGAGGGGGGAGGCAGGGAGGTGGATCTGCGCAGGTGTTCGGTTCCAATAATGGCAGAGGCGGAGAGTGAGGGAGGTCGGACACGACGAACGAGGCAGCGAGGGCCGAACCATCTCGCCGCTGTCGTCGCCGTCTTGTCGTCGTCGGCGTCGTCGTCGTGGCTGTTGTTGTTGTTGTTGTTGTTGTTGTTGTTGTTGTTGTTGTTGTTGTTGTTGTGGTTGTTGTTGTTGTTGTTGTTGTTGTTGTTGTTGTGGTTGTGGTTGTGGTTGTGGTTGTGGTTGTGGTTGTTGTTGTTGTTGTTGTTGTTGTTGTTGTTGTTGTTGTTGTTGTTGTTGTCGTGGCTGTTGTTGTTGTTGTTGTGGTTGTGGTTGTTGTTGTTGCTGATGTTGTTGTTGTTGCTGCTGTTGTTGTTGCTGTTGTTGTTATTGCTGTGGTTATTGTTGTTATTGTTATTGTTGGTGCTGTTGTTATTGTTGTTGTTATGATTCTTCTTCGTGTTATTGCTATTGTTGTAGCAGTGCATTATTCATAGCCCTTGGTAAGGAACTGTGAGGAACTGTGAGGGGCGGGTTCGCTCCATAGTCGTGTTGGTTCAAAACCATCTAGTCATGGTAGCAGGAGCTGGTTCATTACGATCCATCGGCAACCTCTCCACATCCTCGGGCGCGGGGCGCCCTGATAGCGACGACGAGCTTTCTGAGAAAACTGATCGGCGTGTGGTGCGGCGCAGCCGGCGTGGCTGGTCTGCGCATGAACGTTGGTGGAGAGTTTGCGAGCAGTTGTGGAGAATCAGACGGCTTCAGCGCTACTGGGGCCACGTGGGGCAACTACTTCAACGTGTATGTGCCAAAGAGCTGCGTGAAAGGCTTCGACTGTGTATCACACCGTCGAGATAATGGGCACACCAGAGGAGCAGTTGCAGCAGTTGGCAGCGCAGGTGCGCGAACTCACTGCAGAGTTGACGAGGCAGAGGGACCTGATGAACGCTGTTCAGACCCAGCGGATGCAGGACCTCGAGGCGATGACCAAGCTGCAGCAGACGATCCTCTTGGAGCGAGAGACGACAAAGAAGAAGGTGCAGTTGGTGGATGTCAAGGGTATTGGCAAGCCGACGGTTTTCAACAGCGACATGAAGATGTGGAACGGCTGGGCTCTCAAGTTGACCAATTTCCTGGAGAGCGTGACGACGGGCATCGAGGAAGCCTTGTTCTACGTCCAGGATCAGGAGGAGCCGCTCACGAAGGGAAGCTTGGACGAGATTGGGGAGATCTTCACCTTGGGGCCCGAGGACACGGGCATCAATACCATCGGCAGGCAGCTGTACACGGTGTTGGCCCAGCTCTGCGATGGCGAGGCTCTGGATCTAGTGCAGGCGACGAAGGACAACGACGGGTTCGAGGCTTGGCGTGTGGTATCGAGGAGGTTCGACCCACAGGGAGCTGGCAGGAAGCGGAACATCCTGGGCTCGCCAATTCAACAGGGAGCGGTCGACGCCCCACAGCTGAACAGCCACATCGCCAAGTGGGAGGAGCGGGTCCGCGTCTACGAGAGGCGGGCCGGCCATGTGATGCAGGAGGACATCGAGGCGCAGGTGCTCGTGAGCATGACAAAAGGCGTGCTCAGGGACCACCTGGTGCTCAACGCGAACAAGCTCAAGACGCGAGGAGATCCAGAGCTACTTGGAGTCGAAGGTGAACGACACTGCGACCCCCATGGACGTCGGCCGCCTCAACCAGAAGGACATCACCTGCAACAGCTGCGGCAAGAAAGGCCACAAGAAGATCGACTGCTGGCTGCCAGGCGGAGGTGCACACAAGGGCACCCAGAACCCAAAGGGCAAGGGCATGGGCGACAGCAAGGGCGGCAAGGGCAAGAGCAAGGGCAAGGAGAAGACCAAGGACAAGCCGTCTTCGCCCTACCCGCCTCGGCAGCGGCCAAGTGGACAGTAAAGCCAGCAACAGCAACAACAGCAGGGATTCCAAGGATGCTGCTCACTGTGCTGGGGCTGGGGGCGCGAGCGACAGGACGGCCCCGCGAATCGTGGACAGCAAACAGGACGACGTGGTGCCAACAGTCTGGATGCGAGCGACAAGCAGGAGCCGGAGACCGAGCAGCCTGGCGATCTCGGCGGGCTGGACCTGTGCACCCTGGAGCTGAATGCGGTGGACGACGCGACGGAAGAGTACTTCTATGCGGCAGTGGATTCCGGGGCGGCGGAGAGCGTTGCCCCAAACACCTGGTTCACGGACGTGCGGGCGAGGCCGACCTTGTCCAGCGAGATGGGCACGAGTTACCGAGCAGCCAACGGACAGTTGGTGCGGGGCGAGGGCGAGAAGGTCATCGAGGTCATGACGGAGGACGGCAGCACGAGGCGACTCAGGTGCACATCAACCAGAGTGCACCGCATGCTGCTGGCGGTGTCGAAGCTGGTGGCGCAGGGCCACGAGGTCTACTTCGGGCCGAAGGAGTGCTACCTGAAGCACCTCGCGACCGGCAGGAGGCTGCCGATCCACCTCCGACGCGGAGTCTACGCACTCAAGCTGAAGAGGGTCAGTGGCCAGGAGAGGAACGCCCCAGACATCAGCGCGATGTCGGGGGGCAGGCGGCGGGCTCAGCCGCATGACCGAACGCCGAGGGCCCTCCTCGACGAGAAGGCGGAAGCTCAGCGGCAGCGCCGGCGGCGGCGGAACCCGTGGAGCCCACGCTGGAGGACGAGGAGGACGACGACATGGGCGACCCACCGGTCACGGTGGTGCCACGGCCGTTCGAACCGACGATGGTCGAGCGGGAGGCGCACGAGGCGGCAGGGCGCGTGCAGTTCAGGGCATGGTGCAGGGACTGCGTGGGAGGGCGCGGCCGCAGTGCCGACCACCGACGACTGGGCGCTGAGCGAGAGCATCTAGTCAACACGATCTCCATTGACTACACGTTCTTCGGTGGAGACGACGAGCGAGCAGAGCCCACGCTGGTGATGCGTGAGCACAAGGGGCGATGGACGGTATCGATCGCCGTGACGAGTAAGGGCACGAAGGATGCCTGGATCATCAAGTGGGTGGCGGAGGCCATCGAGTATACGGGGGTGAAGCACTTCATCTTCAAGAGCGACCAGGAGGCCTCGATCCTGGACCTGAAGAACAAGGTCATCGAGGCGCTGGGTGAGACCTTCAAGATCGTGAAGGAGGAGAGCCCGGTGGAGGAGCACCAGGCCAACGGCGCGATCGAGCGGGCGGTGCAGTCCGTGAGTGGTATCGTGCGGACCCTGAAGCTGGCGTTGGAGCGCCATTGTGGGATCAAGATCGGCCACGACCATGCGATCGTGCCGTGGCCCATCAACTACGCAGGTGTGGTGATCAGCCAGTTCGACGTCGGAGCGGACGGACGCACGGCGTGCGAGAGGATCCGCGGGAAGAAGTACCGCAAGGAGCTCCCACCGTTCGCCGAGACGGTGCACTACTTGCCAGCGGACAGGAACAGGGGCTACAAGAACAAGCTGGACGCCAAGTGGTTGACGGGCATCTACCTGGGCGTGCAGCTGAAGAGCCAGGAGCTGTACATCGGCTTGGAGTCGGTAGTGGTCAGGGCCAGGGCTGTCAAGCGGAAGGCCG
Source organism: Prorocentrum cordatum (assembly GCA_963575745.1). Taxonomy (NCBI): domain Eukaryota; class Dinophyceae; order Prorocentrales; family Prorocentraceae; genus Prorocentrum; species Prorocentrum cordatum. The sequence continues at coordinate 27,822 of CAUYUJ010003235.1, forward strand.
GGGGCGACCGCTACAATGTCGAACTGCTGAAGAAGCTGCAGGGCACGCCGTGGCGGCCAGTGCCAGGTGTGACCATGGGCGCGGAGGGCGCGCCGGCGGCGCGATTCCCGATCGCGAAGGCGTCCGACGAGGCGCCTCTGCCAGTCGAGCCGCGGGCATTGCGGCCGGGGACAGGTGCAGGAGGAGTTCCTGGACCGATGCGGGTATGCATCCGCAATGAGGTGGAGATCAAGAAGTTCGGGGGGACCGAGGGGTGCATCGGATGCGAGAGCTGCGCCCTGGGCTTCCCGTCTCGCAGCCACAGTGAGGTCTGCGGGGCGAGGATCACGAAGCTCATGGAGGATGACTTCGAGATAAGGAAGCGAGTGAGGATGGCCGATGAACGGCAAGGAATCAAGAGGCCGGCTGAGAAGCAGGCGGTCGACGTGGAGGAGGCAACCGGAGGAGGCAGCGGCAGTGCGTCCTCTTCAGCTGCTAGACCGGCCGCAGCAGGAACGGCAGCTGGGCAAGCTCAACCTGCTAAGCCTGGTCAAGACATCTCGGTATCGAGCGCGCTGGTTCACGCTGCGCTCGGAGGTGAGATCTTCACCAAGGGCTCAGGCTCGGGCGTGAAGAGGCAGGCCGAGACCCAGGTGACGCCAGAACCGCAGGAGGCGATGGACGAGAGCTCGAGGACGACCTTGAAGCGGCAAGCTGAGAGCAGAGAACCGCGAGGCGTGGAGGAGACCATGGACGCCAACCTGTTGGGGGAGGTCGAGGGCCTCGTGAAGGATCTGGGCTTCTTCGGCGTGCACGTGTCGGAGCTGTTCGGGCCGGGCAAGTTCACCAGCAGGGCGGAGTCGTTCGGCCTCAACCCGGGGCGCGCGTTCGACTTGTGTCTGAAGGACGAGAATGGAGTGCAGTGGGATCTGTCGGACCCTGACCGGCAGGCGCTGCGCGAGAAGATCGTCGACTACGAGAAGCCATGCGTCCTGATCGGATCGCCGATGTGCAGGGCGTTCAGCGCCATCATGGACCTGAACAAGGACCGCGACCCGGAGGGGTACGAGCGGAAGGTCATCGAGGGCATCAGGCACCTTCGATTCTGCGTGAGGCAGTACAAGAAACAGGTGCGGGAAGGACGCTACTTCCTGCACGAACATCCTGATCAAGCTTGGAGTTGGAAGCTAAACTTCATGGTTGAGCTGATGGAGATGGAGGGTGTCTCACGCGTGACGGGGCACCAATGCTGCTTCGGCCAGCAGACGGTCGACTGCGACGGCGAGATGGGGCTGGTCCTCAAGCCCGCCGGCTGGCTGAGCAACTCACCCTGTATCTTGGCTGAGGTATCCCGCCGGTGCGAGAACGAGAGTCTACCCCGGAGCCAGCGGCATGCTCATGTGCCGCTGGTTGGCAGCGCGAAGACGCGACCGGCGCAGAACTACCCGCCGTCCCTAGTGGCGGCAATCCTCAGGGGCCTGACGGCCCAGCTGAGGGTCAACGGCGACCTGGGCGCGTTCACCGTGGGCGTCACCTGCGAGGAGGACGCCGTGGACTGGGGCATGGAAGAGTACGAGGAGTTCCGCGATAATATCTCGGGCCAGCTGCTGGACGCGAAGATGGTGCGGGCCGGCAGGGGGGGGGAGATCAAGTACATGGGCGACATGGAAGTGCTCCAGGAGGTTCCGGAGTCTCTCTGTTGGGAGGAGACCAAGGCGAAGCCCATCCCAGTCAAGTGGGTAGACGTCAACAAGGGCGATGCGGAGCGCCCGGAGATGCGGTGCAGGCTGGTCGCAAAGGAGTTGACGAACGCGCAGCAGAGGGCTGGGATCTTCCGGGATGATGTGTTCTCGGCGACCCTGCCGCAGGAGGGTGTCAATATGTTGTTCAGCAAGCTGATGAGCCGGAAGCGGGGCGACTGCTGATGTGCATCGATATCAGTAGGGCGCACTTCCACAGTCCCGCTCGGCGACGAGCATTCGTTCAGCTTCCTCCTGAACGGCACCGAGAAGGATATTGCGCGCTGCTGCTCAAGAGCATGTGCGGCACGAGGGGCGCAGCGGCCAACTTCGCTGACAAGGTGATGGAGGTGCTGCGCGAGATGGGTTTTAAGGTCGGCGTATTCTGCCCGTGCCTGTGCAGGCGCGACGAGAAGAACGTATTGTTGTTCTACCGCGGGGGCGACTTCGTGAGCGAGGGCGATGATGACGCTCTGGAGTGGTTCAAGACTGAGCTGTCCAAGCGATTGCTGGTGAAAGTTCGAGGAGTTCTTGGTTGGGATGGCGGCGACCTGCGGGAGATCACGCTGCTCAGCAGGATCGTCAGGCTAAACAAGGCCGAGGCCGGCGTTCCGTGTTTGGAGTGGGAAGCTGACGCCCGCCACGTCGAGATCGTCACGACCCAGCTGAAGCTCGGACTCGACAAGGGCAGCAAGTCGGTGAGATCGCCGGGCATCAAGTGGACGGCGGAGGAGCTGCTCGAGTCTCCTCCACTTGGTACTGCAGAAGCGGCGCTGTACAGGAGCGTCTGCATGCGCATCAACTACCTCGCGATGGACAGGATCGACATGCTCTACGCGGCGAAGGAAGCGGCCAGGTGGATGAGCAAGCCGACCGAGGTGGCCATGGAGATGGTGCAGAGGATCGGACGCTACTTGCTACGCCGGCCGAGGATGGTGCAGCGGTTCATCCAGCAGGACGAGCCGGACGTGATCACGGTAGCCTGTGACTCAGACCATGCGGGCTGCGTGCTGACAAGGAGGGGCACTACTGGTGTTGCACTTTATCTTGGAGCTCGTCTGCTCAAGGCAACCGCCAACGCACAATCGGTGATTGCCTTATCGAGCGGCGAGTCGGAGTTCTACGCGATTGTTCGAGGGGCGAGCGTTGGATTTGGCGCTCAAAGCATGTGCAAGGACTATGGCATGACGAAAGGCCTAGTCATCGAGACGGGCGCGACAGCCGGGCGCGGCATGGCGCTCAGGCTTGGTGCCGGGTAGGTGCGGCACCTACGCGCGCAGTACCTGTAGGTCCAAGCGGTCTACCACGAGAAGCTTGCGAAGTTGAATAAAGTTCCCGGCGGGCTCAATACCGCCGACCTGATGACGAAGCACCTGAGCGGCGACAAGATTGATTTCTTCATGGACAGGTGCGGGTTTGTGATCCAGGAGGGTAGAAGTGAGCTGTCCCTGAGGGCAGCGGTTTAGTCGCGACTTGGGCCGGAGGTTCGGCCGAGGACAGATGTGCAGGCGCGAGGGCGCCTGCTTGCTTCTTAATGCCTGCTGTTCGGCGGCGGCGCGAGGGCGCCTGGCCGAGGAGGAGTGTAGCAGTGCATTCTTCATAACCCTTGGCAAGGAACTGTGAGGAACTGTGAGGGGCGGGTTCGCTCCATAGTCGTGTTGGCTCAAAACCATCTAGTCAATTGTTGTTGTTGTTGCTGTTCTTGTTGTTGTTGTTGTTCTTCTTCTTGTTGAGGTTTTTGTTGTTGTTGGTGCTGCTGCTGATGATGATTATGATGCTGATGCTGCTGCTGATGATGCTGATGATGCTGTTGTTGTTGTTGTTGTAATTCCCTACCTAGGCTCTGCCTAGAAGGTTCTTGCTCTGTTTGCTTAAAGGGCCGGGCAGTGGGGCGCGCCCCGGGCGCGTCCCCGGCATCCGCCCGGCGGTTCCCCCAGCGACGTTCCATTAGTTTCGCGTTGCTTGTCTCATCTTAGCTTAGCTTATTTCATGTTACCTTAGCTTAACATCATCTTACCTCAGTTTTATCTTAGCTTAGCTTACCTTTATCTTAGCTTCGCTGAGTTTTAGCATAACAGAGCACAGCATAGCATAACATAGCGTAGCATAGCATAGCGCAGCATATCATATCATAGCATAGCCCTGCATTGGATAGCATAGCGCAGCACAGCATAGCATAGCATAGCGCAGCATAGCGCAGCACAACATAGCATAACATAGCGCAGGATAGCATGGCATTGCATGGCATGGCATGGCATGGCATAGCATATCATAGCATAACAAATCATAGCATACCATCGCATATCATAGCTTATCATAGCACAGCGCAGCATGATACATTTTAGCTTATGATGACATAGCGTAGCATATCATAACATATCCTAGCATAGCGCAACATAGCATAACATAGCATAGCATAACATAGCGCAGCATAGCATGGCATAACATAGCATATCATATCATAGCAACTAATGCTGCTTTCCTAGGGGTTCCAACTTCTAGGTAAGGTCGCACTGGGGTAATTGTCGTTGTTGTTATTGATTTCTCATGTCTGAAGAATAATTATTGTTGATCCCCCCACCGGTGCATACTGTTTTTTCTCAATCAAAGTGTGCCCCTCGACGCTCGCACCCTGTTTTTTGACAGGGACAGTCTTCCTGCTCAAACTTGCCCCCTGGCCCCTGGGTTACAACAACAACGGCTCCCGCCTGAGACTTCCTCACATTTCAGCCACGACCCCCGCTCCCGGCCGAGACTTCCCACATTTTATTCAGGAATCGCGCTCTCGCTTGGGACATCCTTACAAGTTATTCAGGACTCGCTCTCCTGGTGCTCTGGAGTCGCGCTCTCGCTGGAGACCTGCTGAAGAATAGCGTCCTTGCGGTGGAAATTCTTGCAATTTACTCAAGCGCCGCGCTCCCGACACCCAAGCACCCAGGAGTCGCGCTCACGCTTAGGACTCCCTCACAGATGACCTAGGAATCGGGATCTCGCTGCCCTTCGTGGCCCCGTTGCAACCGTTCGTGGCCCCCTCGCTTTGTTTCGTGGCCCCGTTGCAGTCCTTCGTGGCCCCCTGACTTTGTTTTGTGACCCCCTCGCTGCCCTTCGTGGCCTCCTCGCTGCCATTCGTGGCCTCGTTGCAGCCCTTCGCGCCCCCCTCGACTTGTTTCGTGGCCCCGTTGCAGCCCTTCGTGGCCCCCTCGCTGCCCTTCGTGGCCCCGTTGCAGCCCTTCGTGGCCACGTTGCAGTTTTTTGTGCCCCCATTGCTTTGTTTCGTGGCCCCGTTGCAGCCATTCATGGCCCCCTCGCTGCCCTTCGTGGCCCCATATATGTATGCCCTTCGTGGCCCCCGCTCGCCCCATATGCATGCCCTTCGTGGCCCCGCTGTCGCCCTTCGTGGCCCCCTCGCTGCCCTTCGTGGCCGCGTTGCTGCCCTCAGTGGCCCCGTCCTTGCCCTCCGAAGGCCCAGTATACGTATGCCCTTCGTGGCCCCCGCTCGTTCTCGCCCGTTGTGGCCACATGTGCATGCCCTTCGTCGCCCCGCTGTCGTCGTTTGTGGCCCCCTCACTGTCCTACGTGGCCCAGTTGCTACCCTCAGTGGCCCCATCGTTGCCTTCTGTGGCCCCGCATTATCTGCCCTTCGTGGCCCCGGCTCGTTCGCGCTCCTCGTGGCCCCATACGCATTCCCTTCGTGTCCCCTCTGTCCGCCCTTGTGGCCTACTTCGTGTCCTTCGTGGCCCTGCTGTCGTTCTCGCTCGCTTTCGCTCGTCGTCGTCGTCGTCGTCGTCGTCGCTGTCGTCGACGTCGTCGTCGTCGTCGTCGTCGTGGTCGGTCCCCTGTCCGTCCCTCTTGGGGTCGGGTCGACGGTCCGCGGCCGCCCCGCCGATCAGCACTGCCGCTGGCCAGGCCGAGCCGCCCCGCCGCTTGCCGGGGCCCGGCTTGCAGGGAAGAAAGGTATACCCCCCAAAAGGGGTTCGATCGAAGCCGAAAAGGGCGGGTATCGGGGGGATGGGAAATACGCGTTATTGGGCACTCGATCAGATAAGGGCGAACAGTCTTAAACTTGTTGTTGTTGTTGTTGTTGTTGTTGTTGTTGTTGTTGTTGTTGTTGTTGTTGTTGATGTTGTTGTTGTTGTTGTTCTTGTTCTTGTTCTTGTTGTTGTTGTTGTTCTTGTTGTTGTTGTTGTTGTTGGTGAGCTCTAACCTCTGAAGAATAATTATTGTTGATCGCCCCCGTCTGGTGCACATGGTTTTTTCTTGATTGAAGTGCCCTTCCTGGGGCTCGCACCTTTTTTTTACTAGGGAAAGTCTTGAGCGTCAATCTGTGTCGTTGGCCCCCGGGTTGCAGCAGTAACAACGGCTCCCGCCTGAGACTTCCTCACAATTTAGCCAGGACCCCCGCTCCCGCCTGAGAATTCCTTGCGTTTTATTCAGGAATCGCGCTCTCGCTTGGGACATCCTTACAAGTTATTCAGGAATCGCTTTCCCGGCGCTCTTGAGTCGCGCTCTCGCTGAAGAGTTGCTTGCAATTTACTGAAGAATAGCGTCCTTGCGGTGGAAATTCTTGCAATTTATTCAGGCGCCGCGCTCCCGACACCCAGGCACCCAGGAGTTGCGCTCACGTTCAGGACTCCCTCACAAATTACATAAGAATCGGGATCTCGCTGCCCTTCGTGGCCCCGTTTCAGCCTTCGTGGCCCCCTCGCTGTGTTTCGTGGCCCCGTTGCAGCCCTTCGTGGCCCCGTCGCTGCCCTTCGCGGCCCCGTTGCAGCCCTTCGTGGCCTCGCTGCCCTTCGTGGCCCCGTTGCAGCCCTTCGTGGCCCCCTCGCTTTGTTTCGTGGCCCCGTTGCAGCCCTTCGTGGCCCCCTCGCTGCCCTTCGTGGCCCCGTTGCAGCCCTTCGTGGCCACGTTGCAGTTTTTTGTGGCCCCCTCGCTTTGTTTCGTGCCCCCCTCGCTTCGTTTCGTGGCCCCATATATGTATGCCCTTCGTGGCCCCCGCTCGTTCGCGTCCGTGGTGGCCCCATATGCATGCTCTTCGTGGCCCCGCTGTCGCCCTTCGTGGCCCCCTCGCTGCCCTTCGCGGCCCCGTTGCTGCCCTCAGTGGCCCCGTCCTTGCTCTCCGCGGCCCAGTATACGTATGCCCTTCGTGGCCCCCGTTCGTTCGCGCCCGTTGTGGTCCCATGTGCATGCCCTTCGTGGCCCCGCTGTCGCCGTTTGTGGCCCCCTCACTGTCCTACGTGGCCCAGTTGCTACCCTCAGTTGTCCCGTCGTTGCCTTCTGTGGCCCTGCATAATCTGCCCTTCGTGGCCCCCGAGCGTTCGCTCCCTTCGTGGCCCCATGCGCATGCGTTTCGTGGCCCCGTTGTCGCCCTTTGTGGCGCCCTTCCTGCCCTTCGTGGCCCCGTCGCAGCCCTTCGTGGCCCCGTTGCAGCCCTTCGCGGCCCCCTCGCTGCCCTTCGTGGCCCCGTCCTTGCCTTCGCGGCCCAGTATACGTATGCTCTTCGTGGCCCCGCTCGTTCGCGCTCTTCGTGGCCCCATACGCATTCCCTTCGTGTCCCCGCTGTCGCCCTTCGTGGCCTACTTCGTGTCCTTGTGGCCCTGCTGTCGTTTTCTCTCGCTCTCGCTTTCGCTCGTCGTCGCCGTCGTCGTCGTCGTCGTCGTCGTCGTCGCCGTCGTCGTCGACGTCGTCGTCGTCGTGGTCGGTCCCCTGTCCGTCCCTCTTGGGGTCGGGTCGACGGTCCGCGGCAGCCCCGCCGATCGGCGCTGCCGCTGGCCAGGCCGACGGTCCGCGGCCGCCCCGCCGCTTGCCGGGGTCCGGCCTGCAGGGAAACAAGGTATACCCTCCAAAAAGGGGTTCGATCGAAGACGAAGGGGGCGGGTATCGAGGGTTACTCGAGCAGACGAGGGCGAACAGTCTTACAATGATTGTTGTTGTTGCTGCTGCTGCTGTTGTTGTTGAATGTTAAGTATTAAGCAAGTATCACTGTTGGACCCCAGGCGCCCTGGCGCTCTCGCCAAGGCGCCGGCTGCATTTTCATTGAACATGAGGCTCGCTCTCAAGCGGTTCGGGGGGCCGCCAAAACCGGTCCCCCAACAACAACAACGTTCCCGTTCGAGTCTTCCTTTTTTAGTCGTGGCCGGTGCTCTTGCTCGCCGCCGAAAGCAGCCGTCTCAACAAAACCAGCGTTCCCTCTCGAGACTTCCTCCTGTTTACCTTGGACAGGCGCGCTATTCTTTCTCTCATCGGCGCCGCCCCCAGCAACAACAACGCTCCCGTTCGAGACTTCCTCCCTTTTTTGTTTTTTTAACTCAAGGCGATGCTTTTGCTCGCCGCCGACAGCCCCCGTCCCGACAACACCAGCGCTCCCGCCCGAAACGTCCTCCCGTTTTACGCTGGACTGGCGCCCTTTCCTCCTCCTTCTCCTCCTCCTCCTCCTCCTCCTCCTCCTCCTTCTCCTCCCCCTCCCTCCTCGTCCTCCTCCTCCTCCTCTCCTCCTCCTCCTCCTCCTCCCCCTCCCCTCCTCCCCCCTTCCCCCTTCTCCTCCCTCTTCCTTCCTCCACCCCCTCTTTCTCCTCCGTCCTCCTCCTCCTCCTCCCCACCTCCCCCCTTCTCCTTCCTCTCTTCCTCCTCCTCCTCCTCCTCCTGCTCCTCCTCCTCCTCCTCTCCTCGTCTTCCCTCCTACTGTTCACCTTTTCCTCCTCCTTTTCCTTCTCCTCCTTCTCCTTCTCCTCCTCCTCTTCCTCCTGCTCCTCCTCCTCTCTTCCCCCCCTCTTTCTTCGTTCCCCCCTCTTCTCCCTCCACCGCCTCCTCTTCTCCGTCCTCCCTCCTCCCTCCTCCCTCTCCCGTCCCTCTTTCCTCCCTCCTCCTCCCTCCTCCTACCTCCTCCTTTCCCTTTTCGTTCCCCTTGTCTCCTCCCTCCTCCCGCCTCCTTCCTCCCTCCTCCATCCTCCCTTCCCCTTCCGCCTTCCTCGTCGCTCCCTATTGATACTTCCTCACCTTTTACTCAATATTGGGGCCGTCGTTTCGGCATCGCTTCTGGGGGGCTTTCAACAGTCCCTGTTGGACGTGAAGTATGAAATAACTATTATTGTTCGAGAGCGTAGATAATGTGGAGTAGGAGGAGGAGGAGAAGGAGGACGGATGACTTTCAGGAACTCCAAGGATCGAGGGTCGAAGGAGTGATTTCATGGATTCCTTGGGGGGGGGGGACGTGGAGGGGCAGGTGGAAAATGCGAGCATGGGAGCGGCAGCGCCTGGGGGCGTGAACGTTCAGGGTCACGCGCCGAGGCCGCAGGATGGTGGCGTAATTTTTCAAACGAGGAGTAAAAACCACCTCGTCCTCGGAGGTACTGCAACTACAACTACTCCTCCTTCCTCCCCCTCCTCGTCCTCCTCGTTGTCCTCCTCCTCCATCCTCCTCCTCATCCTCTCCCTTTTGCTCTCCCTCATCTTCCCTCCCCTCCTCGTCCTCTTCCTCCTCCTCCTCCGAAGTGCGGGGCGTGCGCAAGGCGATTGCGATGGCGATGTGCCGTCCGAGCTGTGGACGTCGAGGTTCCTCGGGAGAGGTGGTGGCAATGCTTTCTTGGGCGGGGGATCAGGGGGAGGGAACATCGGACCCCGCTCCATAACCCCCCCATGATTGGGCGTGGTATCCAAAAGGATGCACGTGACAAGTGGAAGCGTGGCGCATGGTGGTGAATTGATTGTTGTTGTTGTTGTTGTTGTCGGTGCTGCTGCTGCTCCTGCTGCCGTTGTTGTTGTCGTTGTCGTTGTCGTTGTCGTCGTCGTTGTCGTTGTCGTTGTTGTTGTTTTTAAGGATGCGGGTGTTGTGGTTGTTGTCGTTGTTGACGTCGTTGTTGTTGTTACTGTTACTGTTGTTGTTGTTGTCGTTCTTGTTGCGCTTGTTGTAGTTGTTGTGGTTGTTGTTGTTGTTGTTGTTGTTGTTGTTGTTGTTGTTGATGTTGATGTTGTATTTGTTGTTGAGGTTGAGTAGGTTGTTGTTCTTTTTGTTGGTGCTGTTGCTGTTGTGCTCTTTGGTGCTGTTGCTGTTGTTGTCGCTTTTATACAATCTTCAACACTGACTAATTATTGTTGACTCCCCCTTCTGGTGGCAGCTTTTCGTTGTTGTTTTTTGTGTTTCTCCCCATTTGAAGTGATTCCCCGGGGCTCGCGCCGTGTTTTTATATCAGGGAACGTCACGGGGTTTAAATTGGGCCCCGTGGCCCCCGGTTTGCAATAACAGAGGCTCCCGCCGAATATTTCCCACGATTTGTTTCCAAATCGCGCCGTGGCGCAGGAATCCATTAGAAGTCATGTGCGCATCGCGCCCTCGCGTGAGACTTCCTTTCAGTTCATTTAAACGATGCGCCCTCGGCGCTCAGGAATCACGCTCTCGTTTTGGCTTTCCTCACGATTTACTTGGGGTCCGCGTTATCGCTCGAGAGTTCCTCGCAATTCGTGCACGATCCACGCTTCAGCAACCCGCCTGCTTGACCTGGTCGCCTGGGCCCGCCTGCCCGACCTGCCGGCTATGGGGCTGCCCACCAGATCTTCGCGTCTGGTCCTATCAGTTGTTATATGCTCCTCGCCCCCTGCCGGCTGATATCTCTCGTGCTCCATTCGTCCTCCTCCCCCTTCCACCCGTCCTGTCTTCCCTTGCTTCACGGGCTGCACCGAATGCGCGCGGCAGGTAGGTAAGATATACGCCCAACGGGGTACGATCGAAGACGACGAGGGCAGGCACCGAGGGCTTCGGATATGTGTATTGATTGGCGCGTGGCCAGATCAGAGCGAGCAGTCTTCACATGATTGTTGTTGTTGTTGCTGCAGCTGTTGTTGTTGTTGTTGTTGTTGTTGTTGTTGTTGTTGTTGTTATTGTTGTTGTTGATGTTGCTGCTGCTGCTGTTGTTGTTGTTGTTGTTCTTGCTGTTCCTGTTCCTGTTCCTGTTCCTGTTCCTGTTCCTGTTCCTGTTCCTGTTCTTGTTGTTGTTGTTGTTGTTGTTGTTGTTGTTGTTGTTGTTGTTGTCGATGTTGTTGTTCCTGCTGTTGCTGTTGCTGTTGCTGTTGCTGCTGCTGTTGTAGTTGTTGTTGCTGTTGTTGTTGTTGTTGAACATTATTAATTCTAAAGAATAATTATTGTTGGGACCCCTGGTGCACGGCCCCCCTGCGCCGCCTAGGCCGCAGCTACATTTTCATCATTTTCGTGAGGAAGCCTCAGGTAATACGATGTCATCAAGATCCGGTTGTTTTGTTGTAATCCGTTTTCCCTTGCAAAAAACACTATAAAATGACATTTCTTGTTCTAATATAATCAAATTTCAAGAATCCCTTGCAAAAAATAAGGTAAAGTGGACATTCGCGCGCGCAAGACGAAATCCTTCCAAAACCTTAGTGTTCGTAGCGATTTTAACATAAAAACATCAAAAAACCAATGGTTTTTCAACAAAAAAATGTCAAAATCTCATCCCGCGCGCTCTTGCGGGTTCGTAGGAAAACCAACACTTTTTAAACATTTCTGTCAAACGGGCTTTTGCGAGCAACTTTTTCGAACTTCTGCGACAACGGTTGCGCACCTGCCAGGGCCATCATCCCTGTCAAATAATACCATGCGGGACACATTCGTTTTTTCTTCGCGCGCGCACGCCGAAATCTCCAAAAACCATTGGGTTCTTAAGAATTTTAGCACCGCGCATCATAAAATCACACGAATCGCACCGTAGGTCCTCGAAAAACACCTGCACGACTTTTCAAAACTTTCCACCCGCGCGCGCTGTCCGAATCCTAAAAAACACGCGCGCCGCCGACGCGCGCCGCATGTATTGGGACAACCATATCCCTCTCTCTCTCTTGTGTATTCCCACATCCCTCAGGAATTTGCCCTAAAGATGTGATCAACTATCTTGTGAGTACGTATCATGTGTATCATGTGTATCATGTACCATATGCATCATATGCAACAGATGTTCTGTGGAAGGCTTAACAACTTCTGTGGGTTAACAAGGCTTAACAACTTCTGTGGGTGTACGAACGTAGGCTTAACAACTTCTGTGGGTGTGTACTCCACGCCAGTGTAGTAGCCACGGTCGTCCGCAGGCCACGAAGTGAAGTGTCCGAACGTCATAGGGCGGGAAGCTGGGTGTGGGTGGTGGCGAAGAGTCGTGTGGATATTTGGTAGAGCTTGCACTGCCCCCCCACAAAGTGGGGGTATTGGCTGGCGTCGCATGAAAACCCTGGCACTGGTGAGAACACTGAGCGTTCGGGTAAAGTGATTGTTGTTGTTGTTGTTGTTGTTGTTATTGCTATTGTTACAAACTCACTTCTAGAGAAGATTTATTGCTGGTATCCAGAAGCGGTTCCGCGCACTCTCGCCTCGACGCTGACTGCATGTTCTCTGAAAGCGAGGCTCCCGCTCGAGCGTTGTCTTGAGCCTAAGTGTGTGGAGGCCCAGCTACGACGACAACGGTTCCCGCTCGATACTTCCTCACAATTTACCCCGAGACACCCTGGCCAGAGAGGCCCCCGAAATCAGGAACGGCGCTTCGCTCAAAACCTCCTCGCAAATCAGTCAAGTTGGCGGAGGCCCAGCCACGACGACAAGGGCTCCTGCTCGATATTCCCTCACGATTTACTCCGAAGCCCTTGGCCAAGAAGGCCCCCGAATTCAGGAACGGCGCTCTCGCTCGGGACTTCCTTTCGTAATTCAAGCAAGTTGGTGGACGCCCGGACACGGCGACAAGTGTTTCCAGTCGATATTTCTCCATAGGTATTCCGAGAGCCCTTGGCCAGAGAAGCCCCCGACCTCAGGAACGGCGCTCTCGCTCGAGATTCCCAAGCACTTCAGTCAGTGGCCGACAAGGGAGATCCCCCCCCGAAAGGGAGTGCAATCGAAGATGAAGTGGGTGGGTATGGAGGGTTGGGGTATACGGGATGCAAGTCACCCTTGCCAGTAAGAGCGAGCAGTCTTAAAATGATTGTTGTTGTTGTTGTTGTTGCCGCCGTCGTCGTCGTTGTTGTTGCCGTTGTCGTCGCGGACGTCGTGGACGTCGTAGGCGTGGTCGTGGTGGTCGAAGTCGTCCGAATGGTGAACCTGTGGGCCAGCAGGGGAACATTGGGCCTCAGGGCCGCCAAGTGCGCTGGCAGATGCAGGGAATCGATCGTGCCGACAGAAGCAGGGGAGTGGGCGGAGGCAGGAGCAGACGCCTGAGGATTCTCGCCGTTGGGAGCGAGATTCGGCGTCACATAGACATACTGATGCTGTGTGTGCTCGTCACCCCGCTTGAGCCCGCTTGATCCGGCTTGCTATCCCGGGCTTACTTGGCCTGCTCCCGCTCAGCGGCCCCTGAATTTGGCTTGCCAGCGCTCGCTCCTACCTTGCGAAGACCGACGCCTCCCAGGAGCTGCCTGCCAGCCCTGGTTTTGACAGGGCCCTCCTCCGGGCGGGGCTAGGGCAGGGAATGAACACTCTCAGAGCGTTCTGGAACGCTCTCAGAGCGTTCTGGGGCGCTCTGAGAAGGCCGCGACCCTCGATACATCCGCAAGAACCGCTGGATTTCAGAGATCCCCGGATTGATTCTGCCCGAGTTTGTCCCTGCCCTGGCCTCGACTTGCTCATCTGGGCAGGGGAGAGAACAAATATCCAACTGCGCGGGCATTCGCGCGTAAGCTGCCCGCGCACGGTCGCGCGTATGAGCGCCCTCGTTCTCCGCGTGGTGTGCCGCGCTGGCGGCCGGCGTAGGCCGGCCGCCGCCTAATGGGCGCTACAGTGGAGGCCCGTGCCAAGAAGCACCCTGCTTGCCTCCAAGGTGCCCTGGGCTGCTTGGGTTTCGATGGCTCTGCTGTGGAGAGCGTGACGATCCCACATCAAAAATCCATGGGCGTCCTGGGGTCTCAGGAGGGGGCTTCCTGTGGAAGGTTTCTTGGGGTCGAGCCCCTACTGTATGCCATCTCGTGTGCGACCAACCGTTTCTGCTTCTCTTGTGATCGTTTTTTTACCTAACAGCTCTTGCTGATAGGTTTCTAGTGGTCTCAAAAGAGAGCATCATGACTCCTCAGGGGGGTCTGGGCGGGACCCGGGGAGGCTGCCGTCGAAGCCGAAATCGCTTGGGACATCCTCGCAAAATCGCTCTTGTGCCCCATAACTCGCTTGAAAAAACCGGGCCACATTTTGGATGCCCGAGCCACTTAGGCCCTTCGTGCTCTTCGATTTCCCAGAATTCCATTCCCGGGCCACATTTTGGAAGCCCGGAGCCAACTGTAGGCCACTTCGTGCACTTCGATTTCCCAGAACTCCATTCCCGGGCCACATTTTGGATGCCCGGAGCCAACTGTAGGCCACGTCGTGCTCTTCAAGTTCCCAGAACTCCATTCCTGGGCATGATTTTGAATGCCCGGAGCCAACTGTAGGCCACTTCGTGTTCTTCTAGTTCCCAGAACTCCATTCCTGGCCACATTTTGAATGCTGAGGCAGGCTGATGCTGCGGCCGAGGCAGGCTGAGGCTGAGGCAGGCTGAGGCTGAGGCCGAGGCTGAAGGCAGACTGAGGCTGAGGCTGAAGCAGACTGAGGCTGAGGCTGAGGCAGGCTGAGGCTGAGGCTGAATCAGGCTGATGCTGAGGCAGGCTGAGGCTGAGGCTGAGGCTGATGCAGGCTGAGGCTGAGGCAGGCTGAGGCTGAGGCCGAGGCTGAAGGCAGACTGAGGCTGAGGCTGAAGCAGGCTGAGGCTGAGGCTGAGGCAGGCTGAGGCTGAGGCTGAGGCAGGCTGATACTGAGGCAGGCTGAGGCTGTGACTGCGACTGCCGCTGCCGCTGCGACTGTCATCGCGAATGCGACTACGACTGCGAGAACAGCAGAATTCTACAACTGGATTTTCATCTGAATCTTAAGGGGAATGCTTTCAGATATGCTTCTACACATCGCTGTTAGGTTGCTTTGCCGGGATAATTTGTTTTCTTTGTTTTGATCTTTTCTTCTTAAATTACCCTGCGACGTACCCAACCCGCGTGCATCAAATGGCAAGAGGAGTATGCCAACGTTAGCAGGAACAACGACAGTGTAGACGCGGCGATTTGCTGTGCAAGCTACATGGGATGCGCATGCGTTGCACGATTCACAGGACGACGATCGAAAGAACGAGGATTGAGGCCCCAGGATCGAAGAAGAACGGGTACGGGAACGAGGGGCAGGAGAGGGATGGAATGGAGGGCGGGGGGGCGAAAGGCCATCGCGGAAGCAGCAGCATGCATGGAGAAGGTGAGGCGGGGAATAGGACGACGATGAAAGTGGCGGGAGGAGACAGAGACTGCCGCGTTTTTCAAGCGCGAGCTAAACCCGCAGCGCTGCCTGCGCCATGTCGTCGCAGAGTTCCACATGATAAAACTTGTTTAGAGTACAAGGAACGAGCGAGGCGTAGCTCGCCCGCTAGCTTCTCCGCCTCCTTCCCGCACATTTCAGCGCGGGAGCTGAACGCTCGCAGGCGCGCCGCCAGGTATGCGGGCGGCCCGCGGGAAAGAAACTCAAGGCCGGGGTCGCGTATCATCAATCGGTTGTCCATCGTCCAAAGTTGCACTGGCGACGTACTGGTTGAACGCGGAGCGAGCAGCATCACGCGCGCGCCTGAACGCCACGCAGGTACAGTGCACGCGCGATTGGGACTTCAGGTCGATCACGCGCGTCTCCACCAGGCGACTTCAGGTCGATCACGCGACAGTTTCACAGATCGCAACCCCCCAGGGATGGCGAGGTCTAATCTGTATCCCCGTAGGGCGTCACTCCGCTGGGCCCCCCACGCAGCCTTCGAAAGTGGCGACAGTTTCACAGATCGCAGCCCCCCAGGGATGGCGAGGTCTAATTTGAATCTGCCCGTGGCGTCACTGCGCTGGGCCCCCCAGCAGGCCTCGAAAGTGGCGACAGTTTCACAGATCGCAGCCCCCAAGGGATGGAGAGGTCTCGTTTGAATATGCCCGTGGCGTAACTGTGCAGGGCCCCCCAGCAGGCCTCGAAAGTGGCGACAGTTTCACAGATCGCAGCCTCCAGGGGATGGCGAGGTCTCATTTGAATCTGCCCGTGGCGTCACTGCGCTGGGCCCCCCAGCAGGCCTCGAAAGTGGCGACAGTTTCACAGATCGCAGCCCCCCAGGGATGGCGAGGTCTAATCTGAATCCCCGTAGGGCGTCACTCCGCTGGGCCCCCCAGCAGGCCTCGAAAGTGGCGATAGTTTCGCAGATCGCAGCCCCCCAGGGATGGCGAGGTCTAATCCGGATCCCCGTAGGGCGTCACTCCGCTGGCCACCCCAGCAGCCCTCGAAAGTGGCGACAGTTTCGCAGATCGCAGCCCCCCAGAGATGGCGAGGTCTAATCTAAGTCCCCGTGGGGCGTCACTCCGCTGGCCACCCCAGCAGCCTTCGAAAGTGGCGACAGTTTCACAGATCGCAGCCCCCCAGGGATGGCGAGGTCTAATATGAGTCCCCGTAAGACGTCACTCCGCTGCCCCCCCCCCCCCCAGCAACCCTGGAAAGTGGCGACAGTTTCACAAATCGCAGCCCCCCAGCGATGGCGAGGTCTAATCTGAGTCCCGTAGGGCGGGTTCACCCGCGGGCCACCCGAGCAGCCCTCGAAAGTGGCGACAGTTCACAAATCGCAGCCCCCAGGGATGGCTGAGGTCTAATCTGAGCTCCCGTTAGGTGCCCGCCAACTCCGCTGGCCACCCCCAGCAGTCTCGAAAGTGGCGACAGTTTAACAGAGCGCAGACCCCCAGGGAGGGCGAGGTCTAATCTGAGTCCCCACGGGGCGTCGCCACGGGGCGGCGCGTCACTCCGCTGGCCACACCCAGCAGCCCTCGGAAAGTGGACGTGCAGTTTCGCAGATCGCAGCCCCCCAGGGATGGCGAGGTCTAATCTGAGTCCCCGTGGGGCGTCACTCCGCTGGCCCCCCCAGCAGCCCTCGAAAGTGGCGACAGTTTCACAGATCGCAGCCACCCAGGGATGGCGACCGCAGGCGGGAGGAGGAGGAGAGGGGGCGGGAGGAGTGGAGACCACAGTGCTCTATTCAAAACGAGAACCCAACGCAGGAGGGTTGGGAAAAAACAACATTGCGCGCCCAGGGGGGACCGCGGGCCTCCCCCTGAACACTGTCCTCCCTAACGGTCCCCCCCCCCGGGGAGGGTGGCCTGCCCAACTGGCCCCCCCCCCACCCCCAAACGGGAGGGGAGGGGGTTCGAACCGGTTCCACCCCCTCATCCTGAATGGCAAGGGGAAGGTTCGAGGCCCCCCGCCCCCGAGTTGCAAGGAGGGGGGTCGAACCCGGGCCCGCTCCTCCCCCCTGTACGCGTCGTCGTCGTCGACGGTCGCCGTCGCCGTCGCCGGCGCCGTTGCCGTCGCCGCCGCCACCGTCGCCGTCGGCGTCGTCGTCGTCGCCGTCGCCGCCGCCGTCGCCGTCGCCGTCGCCGTCGCCGTCGCCGCCGCCGTCGCCGTCGCCGCCGCCGTCGATGTCGCCGTCGTCGTCGTCGCCGTCGCCGTCATCGCCGCCGTTGCCGTCGCCGTCGCCGTCGCCGTCGCCGTCAACGTCGCCGTTGCCGTCGCCGTCGCCGTTGCCGTCAACGTCGCCGTTGCCGCCGCCGCCGCCGTCGTCGTCGTCGTCGCTGTCCGACGGCGTTGGCGCCGGCGCTACGGCGAGAGCACAGCTTGCCACAATCCTTCTGTGGAAAGGCATGCGGCCCTGAGCTCGCCCTCTAGCCCAAGAACTGCTGGACATGTCAAGCCGTGCGCTCATAAAACGTGGGCCTTGCGTGGGAGCCAGGGTCTGAACACAGACCGCCGTCCTTCGGTGCCGCTGATGAACACCTGAATTTTCGCATCGAAAGGGGGCTGCCCTAAACGAGAGTACAAGTTCGGCGAACAACTACCAGACTGCGCAACTGTTAACCACATCGCACTTTCACGTGAAAGCGGGCCGCCCTTCATCCGTGTAGCTGCTGGTCACTTTTTGCACGAACATGCGCGGTGTTCACGGCGAAAGTCGCTATTTGAAAACGAACCGCCCTACATGAATGTAGCGAGGCGTTTTTGACGAACGTGTACGGCATTCAAGCGAGCGCGAAAACGATAACCACATTCTGCAAACCATTATCTCCCCGGCCGTGTCGCAACTGCAACACATCATGCTTACAGGCTGTAAGTCGTGAGGAGGCCTCAGGCGCACTGCCCAGCTGCCCCTCCGATGCGCACGGTGGTGCGACGACACGAAGCTGCCTGTAAGAAAAAAGGGTGGATGACGCGCAGTGGTGATAGAAGAGATGGGAGGAACGGGAGAGAGCGATAGAGAGAGAGAGAGAAAGAGGCAGAGAGGGAGGAGGGCGAGCGGTATCGTTTCGACACCGCTTCACTCCACGGGCTGTTCGGCGGCCGCGGGGGCGCCGCGGTCGCAAGGTGCGTTGACTGATGGATGCTGCGTGCACGGAGAACAAGACGAAGCCAGGAAGAGGAAAAACAACGGATGAGGATCAATCGAGAATCTCTCAGATGCAGCGGCTCTGGAGGATGTATCGGACGCCGCGGCCTTCTCAGAGCGTCCCGGAACGCTCTGAGAGCGGTCCAGAACGCTGCGGAACGGATCATCCTCGTCCTGGCCCCGTCCGGGAGAATTCGACCAAGGGGCGCGGACTGGCGGACCGGCGCCCCTCCGACGGCGAGGGCCGTGTGCCCTGGACAGACGCCGGCGGTGCAGGATCGATCTCGGAACTGCGGAGAGGGATGAGATCTCGGGAGATCATTGGGGGGACGAAGGGGCGGAGGAGGAGAAGGAGGAGGGGGCGAGGAGGAGGACGAGGAGGAAGAGGACGAGGAGGAGGACGAGGAAGAGGAGGAGACGAGGAGGATGAGGAGCAGGACGGGGAGGAGGAACATCAGGAGTAGATGAAGGAGGTGTTCGGATGATTTTCGGAGGTAGTCATCCTCTTCTCCCTCCCTCTCTCATCGCCCCTCCTCCTCCTCCTCCTTCTCAGCCTTTCCTCTCTTGGCAGGGGGGCCGCGCTCCGTGGCCCGGCGCCCGAGTTTATTTCGGCAAACTTGGGAATGACAGTGCAGATCGGGGGCCATGAAAGAGAGAGAGAGGGGCGCTGAGGCACTGCCTGGCTGCTGATGGCGCTGGGAGTGCAGCGGCGAGTGGATGGTGCCCGAAGCGAGGCGCGCATGGCCATGACGAGCGACGCGGTGGCCACCTGCGATCGACGAGGCAGATGCGCACACCACGGTGGAGCTGGCCGCGCAAGGTGAGCCGGTGAGCCTAGTCACTGTGGAGGGGGTGTGCTGGGTGAGCAGCGGGGTACGCGCCATGGCGGCTCACCGCTTGCCACGCAGCCGTGGGGGGAGCGTAACGGCGAGGAGCGCTAGCCTGGCGCAGGCCCTGCGGGGCAATGACTGCACATGCCGCTGTCTTACATGCTCCACTATGGTTTCCAACTTCAAAGTGTTGATGGGTACAGTGTCGCATTATTTTCCTGCACTTGTTGTGTACCGTCGCAGTCCTCACACGCATATGTCGTGGCATTTACATTACCGTTTTCGTGGCAATCGCATGTGTTGCTATTGGTGGGACGCTCGGTCATCACACGGTTGGTTTGCGCTGTCACTCTCCCATTTCGCAGTGCCCCTTTTTTTCGCCCAGGGGCAGTGGATATACCGTTGTGCATGTCTCTTGAGTCGTTTGCTCGGACGTCCACGGCTTGACTGAAACGCATGCCAGGAGGGACACTACATTGTGACAATTTTCAATCACAAGGCTCGAGCTCAGTCCCGCGCAATGCCATCCATCTACGCGGAAGACCTAAGCATATTACTCCCAATGTAAGCCTCCCTTCCGCGGTCGACGGGGGGTCTCCACCGCCGTGGCAAGACCCGTCGGAGGTGCGCCAGAGGATGGGCCCTGAA
>CAUYUJ010003235.1:47556-72823 GCA_963575745.1 Prorocentrum cordatum
GGACATCGAGGCGCAGGTGCTCGTGAGCATGACAAAAGGCGTGCTCAGGGACCACCTGGTGCTCAACGCGAACAAGCTCAAGACGCGAGGAGATCCAGAGCTACTTGGAGTCGAAGGTGAACGACACTGCGACCCCCATGGACGTCGGCCGCCTCAACCAGAAGGACATCACCTGCAACAGCTGCGGCAAGAAAGGCCACAAGAAGATCGACTGCTGGCTGCCAGGCGGAGGTGCACACAAGGGCACCCAGAACCCAAAGGGCAAGGGCATGGGCGACAGCAAGGGCGGCAAGGGCAAGAGCAAGGGCAAGGAGAAGACCAAGGACAAGCCGTCTTCGCCCTACCCGCCTCGGCAGCGGCCAAGTGGACAGTAAAGCCAGCAACAGCAACAACAGCAGGGATTCCAAGGATGCTGCTCACTGTGCTGGGGCTGGGGGCGCGAGCGACAGGACGGCCCCGCGAATCGTGGACAGCAAACAGGACGACGTGGTGCCAACAGTCTGGATGCGAGCGACAAGCAGGAGCCGGAGACCGAGCAGCCTGGCGATCTCGGCGGGCTGGACCTGTGCACCCTGGAGCTGAATGCGGTGGACGACGCGACGGAAGAGTACTTCTATGCGGCAGTGGATTCCGGGGCGGCGGAGAGCGTTGCCCCAAACACCTGGTTCACGGACGTGCGGGCGAGGCCGACCTTGTCCAGCGAGATGGGCACGAGTTACCGAGCAGCCAACGGACAGTTGGTGCGGGGCGAGGGCGAGAAGGTCATCGAGGTCATGACGGAGGACGGCAGCACGAGGCGACTCAGGTGCACATCAACCAGAGTGCACCGCATGCTGCTGGCGGTGTCGAAGCTGGTGGCGCAGGGCCACGAGGTCTACTTCGGGCCGAAGGAGTGCTACCTGAAGCACCTCGCGACCGGCAGGAGGCTGCCGATCCACCTCCGACGCGGAGTCTACGCACTCAAGCTGAAGAGGGTCAGTGGCCAGGAGAGGAACGCCCCAGACATCAGCGCGATGTCGGGGGGCAGGCGGCGGGCTCAGCCGCATGACCGAACGCCGAGGGCCCTCCTCGACGAGAAGGCGGAAGCTCAGCGGCAGCGCCGGCGGCGGCGGAACCCGTGGAGCCCACGCTGGAGGACGAGGAGGACGACGACATGGGCGACCCACCGGTCACGGTGGTGCCACGGCCGTTCGAACCGACGATGGTCGAGCGGGAGGCGCACGAGGCGGCAGGGCGCGTGCAGTTCAGGGCATGGTGCAGGGACTGCGTGGGAGGGCGCGGCCGCAGTGCCGACCACCGACGACTGGGCGCTGAGCGAGAGCATCTAGTCAACACGATCTCCATTGACTACACGTTCTTCGGTGGAGACGACGAGCGAGCAGAGCCCACGCTGGTGATGCGTGAGCACAAGGGGCGATGGACGGTATCGATCGCCGTGACGAGTAAGGGCACGAAGGATGCCTGGATCATCAAGTGGGTGGCGGAGGCCATCGAGTATACGGGGGTGAAGCACTTCATCTTCAAGAGCGACCAGGAGGCCTCGATCCTGGACCTGAAGAACAAGGTCATCGAGGCGCTGGGTGAGACCTTCAAGATCGTGAAGGAGGAGAGCCCGGTGGAGGAGCACCAGGCCAACGGCGCGATCGAGCGGGCGGTGCAGTCCGTGAGTGGTATCGTGCGGACCCTGAAGCTGGCGTTGGAGCGCCATTGTGGGATCAAGATCGGCCACGACCATGCGATCGTGCCGTGGCCCATCAACTACGCAGGTGTGGTGATCAGCCAGTTCGACGTCGGAGCGGACGGACGCACGGCGTGCGAGAGGATCCGCGGGAAGAAGTACCGCAAGGAGCTCCCACCGTTCGCCGAGACGGTGCACTACTTGCCAGCGGACAGGAACAGGGGCTACAAGAACAAGCTGGACGCCAAGTGGTTGACGGGCATCTACCTGGGCGTGCAGCTGAAGAGCCAGGAGCTGTACATCGGCTTGGAGTCGGTAGTGGTCAGGGCCAGGGCTGTCAAGCGGAAGGCCGGGGGCGACCGCTACAATGTCGAACTGCTGAAGAAGCTGCAGGGCACGCCGTGGCGGCCAGTGCCAGGTGTGACCATGGGCGCGGAGGGCGCGCCGGCGGCGCGATTCCCGATCGCGAAGGCGTCCGACGAGGCGCCTCTGCCAGTCGAGCCGCGGGCATTGCGGCCGGGGACAGGTGCAGGAGGAGTTCCTGGACCGATGCGGGTATGCATCCGCAATGAGGTGGAGATCAAGAAGTTCGGGGGGACCGAGGGGTGCATCGGATGCGAGAGCTGCGCCCTGGGCTTCCCGTCTCGCAGCCACAGTGAGGTCTGCGGGGCGAGGATCACGAAGCTCATGGAGGATGACTTCGAGATAAGGAAGCGAGTGAGGATGGCCGATGAACGGCAAGGAATCAAGAGGCCGGCTGAGAAGCAGGCGGTCGACGTGGAGGAGGCAACCGGAGGAGGCAGCGGCAGTGCGTCCTCTTCAGCTGCTAGACCGGCCGCAGCAGGAACGGCAGCTGGGCAAGCTCAACCTGCTAAGCCTGGTCAAGACATCTCGGTATCGAGCGCGCTGGTTCACGCTGCGCTCGGAGGTGAGATCTTCACCAAGGGCTCAGGCTCGGGCGTGAAGAGGCAGGCCGAGACCCAGGTGACGCCAGAACCGCAGGAGGCGATGGACGAGAGCTCGAGGACGACCTTGAAGCGGCAAGCTGAGAGCAGAGAACCGCGAGGCGTGGAGGAGACCATGGACGCCAACCTGTTGGGGGAGGTCGAGGGCCTCGTGAAGGATCTGGGCTTCTTCGGCGTGCACGTGTCGGAGCTGTTCGGGCCGGGCAAGTTCACCAGCAGGGCGGAGTCGTTCGGCCTCAACCCGGGGCGCGCGTTCGACTTGTGTCTGAAGGACGAGAATGGAGTGCAGTGGGATCTGTCGGACCCTGACCGGCAGGCGCTGCGCGAGAAGATCGTCGACTACGAGAAGCCATGCGTCCTGATCGGATCGCCGATGTGCAGGGCGTTCAGCGCCATCATGGACCTGAACAAGGACCGCGACCCGGAGGGGTACGAGCGGAAGGTCATCGAGGGCATCAGGCACCTTCGATTCTGCGTGAGGCAGTACAAGAAACAGGTGCGGGAAGGACGCTACTTCCTGCACGAACATCCTGATCAAGCTTGGAGTTGGAAGCTAAACTTCATGGTTGAGCTGATGGAGATGGAGGGTGTCTCACGCGTGACGGGGCACCAATGCTGCTTCGGCCAGCAGACGGTCGACTGCGACGGCGAGATGGGGCTGGTCCTCAAGCCCGCCGGCTGGCTGAGCAACTCACCCTGTATCTTGGCTGAGGTATCCCGCCGGTGCGAGAACGAGAGTCTACCCCGGAGCCAGCGGCATGCTCATGTGCCGCTGGTTGGCAGCGCGAAGACGCGACCGGCGCAGAACTACCCGCCGTCCCTAGTGGCGGCAATCCTCAGGGGCCTGACGGCCCAGCTGAGGGTCAACGGCGACCTGGGCGCGTTCACCGTGGGCGTCACCTGCGAGGAGGACGCCGTGGACTGGGGCATGGAAGAGTACGAGGAGTTCCGCGATAATATCTCGGGCCAGCTGCTGGACGCGAAGATGGTGCGGGCCGGCAGGGGGGGGGAGATCAAGTACATGGGCGACATGGAAGTGCTCCAGGAGGTTCCGGAGTCTCTCTGTTGGGAGGAGACCAAGGCGAAGCCCATCCCAGTCAAGTGGGTAGACGTCAACAAGGGCGATGCGGAGCGCCCGGAGATGCGGTGCAGGCTGGTCGCAAAGGAGTTGACGAACGCGCAGCAGAGGGCTGGGATCTTCCGGGATGATGTGTTCTCGGCGACCCTGCCGCAGGAGGGTGTCAATATGTTGTTCAGCAAGCTGATGAGCCGGAAGCGGGGCGACTGCTGATGTGCATCGATATCAGTAGGGCGCACTTCCACAGTCCCGCTCGGCGACGAGCATTCGTTCAGCTTCCTCCTGAACGGCACCGAGAAGGATATTGCGCGCTGCTGCTCAAGAGCATGTGCGGCACGAGGGGCGCAGCGGCCAACTTCGCTGACAAGGTGATGGAGGTGCTGCGCGAGATGGGTTTTAAGGTCGGCGTATTCTGCCCGTGCCTGTGCAGGCGCGACGAGAAGAACGTATTGTTGTTCTACCGCGGGGGCGACTTCGTGAGCGAGGGCGATGATGACGCTCTGGAGTGGTTCAAGACTGAGCTGTCCAAGCGATTGCTGGTGAAAGTTCGAGGAGTTCTTGGTTGGGATGGCGGCGACCTGCGGGAGATCACGCTGCTCAGCAGGATCGTCAGGCTAAACAAGGCCGAGGCCGGCGTTCCGTGTTTGGAGTGGGAAGCTGACGCCCGCCACGTCGAGATCGTCACGACCCAGCTGAAGCTCGGACTCGACAAGGGCAGCAAGTCGGTGAGATCGCCGGGCATCAAGTGGACGGCGGAGGAGCTGCTCGAGTCTCCTCCACTTGGTACTGCAGAAGCGGCGCTGTACAGGAGCGTCTGCATGCGCATCAACTACCTCGCGATGGACAGGATCGACATGCTCTACGCGGCGAAGGAAGCGGCCAGGTGGATGAGCAAGCCGACCGAGGTGGCCATGGAGATGGTGCAGAGGATCGGACGCTACTTGCTACGCCGGCCGAGGATGGTGCAGCGGTTCATCCAGCAGGACGAGCCGGACGTGATCACGGTAGCCTGTGACTCAGACCATGCGGGCTGCGTGCTGACAAGGAGGGGCACTACTGGTGTTGCACTTTATCTTGGAGCTCGTCTGCTCAAGGCAACCGCCAACGCACAATCGGTGATTGCCTTATCGAGCGGCGAGTCGGAGTTCTACGCGATTGTTCGAGGGGCGAGCGTTGGATTTGGCGCTCAAAGCATGTGCAAGGACTATGGCATGACGAAAGGCCTAGTCATCGAGACGGGCGCGACAGCCGGGCGCGGCATGGCGCTCAGGCTTGGTGCCGGGTAGGTGCGGCACCTACGCGCGCAGTACCTGTAGGTCCAAGCGGTCTACCACGAGAAGCTTGCGAAGTTGAATAAAGTTCCCGGCGGGCTCAATACCGCCGACCTGATGACGAAGCACCTGAGCGGCGACAAGATTGATTTCTTCATGGACAGGTGCGGGTTTGTGATCCAGGAGGGTAGAAGTGAGCTGTCCCTGAGGGCAGCGGTTTAGTCGCGACTTGGGCCGGAGGTTCGGCCGAGGACAGATGTGCAGGCGCGAGGGCGCCTGCTTGCTTCTTAATGCCTGCTGTTCGGCGGCGGCGCGAGGGCGCCTGGCCGAGGAGGAGTGTAGCAGTGCATTCTTCATAACCCTTGGCAAGGAACTGTGAGGAACTGTGAGGGGCGGGTTCGCTCCATAGTCGTGTTGGCTCAAAACCATCTAGTCAATTGTTGTTGTTGTTGCTGTTCTTGTTGTTGTTGTTGTTCTTCTTCTTGTTGAGGTTTTTGTTGTTGTTGGTGCTGCTGCTGATGATGATTATGATGCTGATGCTGCTGCTGATGATGCTGATGATGCTGTTGTTGTTGTTGTTGTAATTCCCTACCTAGGCTCTGCCTAGAAGGTTCTTGCTCTGTTTGCTTAAAGGGCCGGGCAGTGGGGCGCGCCCCGGGCGCGTCCCCGGCATCCGCCCGGCGGTTCCCCCAGCGACGTTCCATTAGTTTCGCGTTGCTTGTCTCATCTTAGCTTAGCTTATTTCATGTTACCTTAGCTTAACATCATCTTACCTCAGTTTTATCTTAGCTTAGCTTACCTTTATCTTAGCTTCGCTGAGTTTTAGCATAACAGAGCACAGCATAGCATAACATAGCGTAGCATAGCATAGCGCAGCATATCATATCATAGCATAGCCCTGCATTGGATAGCATAGCGCAGCACAGCATAGCATAGCATAGCGCAGCATAGCGCAGCACAACATAGCATAACATAGCGCAGGATAGCATGGCATTGCATGGCATGGCATGGCATGGCATAGCATATCATAGCATAACAAATCATAGCATACCATCGCATATCATAGCTTATCATAGCACAGCGCAGCATGATACATTTTAGCTTATGATGACATAGCGTAGCATATCATAACATATCCTAGCATAGCGCAACATAGCATAACATAGCATAGCATAACATAGCGCAGCATAGCATGGCATAACATAGCATATCATATCATAGCAACTAATGCTGCTTTCCTAGGGGTTCCAACTTCTAGGTAAGGTCGCACTGGGGTAATTGTCGTTGTTGTTATTGATTTCTCATGTCTGAAGAATAATTATTGTTGATCCCCCCACCGGTGCATACTGTTTTTTCTCAATCAAAGTGTGCCCCTCGACGCTCGCACCCTGTTTTTTGACAGGGACAGTCTTCCTGCTCAAACTTGCCCCCTGGCCCCTGGGTTACAACAACAACGGCTCCCGCCTGAGACTTCCTCACATTTCAGCCACGACCCCCGCTCCCGGCCGAGACTTCCCACATTTTATTCAGGAATCGCGCTCTCGCTTGGGACATCCTTACAAGTTATTCAGGACTCGCTCTCCTGGTGCTCTGGAGTCGCGCTCTCGCTGGAGACCTGCTGAAGAATAGCGTCCTTGCGGTGGAAATTCTTGCAATTTACTCAAGCGCCGCGCTCCCGACACCCAAGCACCCAGGAGTCGCGCTCACGCTTAGGACTCCCTCACAGATGACCTAGGAATCGGGATCTCGCTGCCCTTCGTGGCCCCGTTGCAACCGTTCGTGGCCCCCTCGCTTTGTTTCGTGGCCCCGTTGCAGTCCTTCGTGGCCCCCTGACTTTGTTTTGTGACCCCCTCGCTGCCCTTCGTGGCCTCCTCGCTGCCATTCGTGGCCTCGTTGCAGCCCTTCGCGCCCCCCTCGACTTGTTTCGTGGCCCCGTTGCAGCCCTTCGTGGCCCCCTCGCTGCCCTTCGTGGCCCCGTTGCAGCCCTTCGTGGCCACGTTGCAGTTTTTTGTGCCCCCATTGCTTTGTTTCGTGGCCCCGTTGCAGCCATTCATGGCCCCCTCGCTGCCCTTCGTGGCCCCATATATGTATGCCCTTCGTGGCCCCCGCTCGCCCCATATGCATGCCCTTCGTGGCCCCGCTGTCGCCCTTCGTGGCCCCCTCGCTGCCCTTCGTGGCCGCGTTGCTGCCCTCAGTGGCCCCGTCCTTGCCCTCCGAAGGCCCAGTATACGTATGCCCTTCGTGGCCCCCGCTCGTTCTCGCCCGTTGTGGCCACATGTGCATGCCCTTCGTCGCCCCGCTGTCGTCGTTTGTGGCCCCCTCACTGTCCTACGTGGCCCAGTTGCTACCCTCAGTGGCCCCATCGTTGCCTTCTGTGGCCCCGCATTATCTGCCCTTCGTGGCCCCGGCTCGTTCGCGCTCCTCGTGGCCCCATACGCATTCCCTTCGTGTCCCCTCTGTCCGCCCTTGTGGCCTACTTCGTGTCCTTCGTGGCCCTGCTGTCGTTCTCGCTCGCTTTCGCTCGTCGTCGTCGTCGTCGTCGTCGTCGCTGTCGTCGACGTCGTCGTCGTCGTCGTCGTCGTGGTCGGTCCCCTGTCCGTCCCTCTTGGGGTCGGGTCGACGGTCCGCGGCCGCCCCGCCGATCAGCACTGCCGCTGGCCAGGCCGAGCCGCCCCGCCGCTTGCCGGGGCCCGGCTTGCAGGGAAGAAAGGTATACCCCCCAAAAGGGGTTCGATCGAAGCCGAAAAGGGCGGGTATCGGGGGGATGGGAAATACGCGTTATTGGGCACTCGATCAGATAAGGGCGAACAGTCTTAAACTTGTTGTTGTTGTTGTTGTTGTTGTTGTTGTTGTTGTTGTTGTTGTTGTTGTTGTTGATGTTGTTGTTGTTGTTGTTCTTGTTCTTGTTCTTGTTGTTGTTGTTGTTCTTGTTGTTGTTGTTGTTGTTGGTGAGCTCTAACCTCTGAAGAATAATTATTGTTGATCGCCCCCGTCTGGTGCACATGGTTTTTTCTTGATTGAAGTGCCCTTCCTGGGGCTCGCACCTTTTTTTTACTAGGGAAAGTCTTGAGCGTCAATCTGTGTCGTTGGCCCCCGGGTTGCAGCAGTAACAACGGCTCCCGCCTGAGACTTCCTCACAATTTAGCCAGGACCCCCGCTCCCGCCTGAGAATTCCTTGCGTTTTATTCAGGAATCGCGCTCTCGCTTGGGACATCCTTACAAGTTATTCAGGAATCGCTTTCCCGGCGCTCTTGAGTCGCGCTCTCGCTGAAGAGTTGCTTGCAATTTACTGAAGAATAGCGTCCTTGCGGTGGAAATTCTTGCAATTTATTCAGGCGCCGCGCTCCCGACACCCAGGCACCCAGGAGTTGCGCTCACGTTCAGGACTCCCTCACAAATTACATAAGAATCGGGATCTCGCTGCCCTTCGTGGCCCCGTTTCAGCCTTCGTGGCCCCCTCGCTGTGTTTCGTGGCCCCGTTGCAGCCCTTCGTGGCCCCGTCGCTGCCCTTCGCGGCCCCGTTGCAGCCCTTCGTGGCCTCGCTGCCCTTCGTGGCCCCGTTGCAGCCCTTCGTGGCCCCCTCGCTTTGTTTCGTGGCCCCGTTGCAGCCCTTCGTGGCCCCCTCGCTGCCCTTCGTGGCCCCGTTGCAGCCCTTCGTGGCCACGTTGCAGTTTTTTGTGGCCCCCTCGCTTTGTTTCGTGCCCCCCTCGCTTCGTTTCGTGGCCCCATATATGTATGCCCTTCGTGGCCCCCGCTCGTTCGCGTCCGTGGTGGCCCCATATGCATGCTCTTCGTGGCCCCGCTGTCGCCCTTCGTGGCCCCCTCGCTGCCCTTCGCGGCCCCGTTGCTGCCCTCAGTGGCCCCGTCCTTGCTCTCCGCGGCCCAGTATACGTATGCCCTTCGTGGCCCCCGTTCGTTCGCGCCCGTTGTGGTCCCATGTGCATGCCCTTCGTGGCCCCGCTGTCGCCGTTTGTGGCCCCCTCACTGTCCTACGTGGCCCAGTTGCTACCCTCAGTTGTCCCGTCGTTGCCTTCTGTGGCCCTGCATAATCTGCCCTTCGTGGCCCCCGAGCGTTCGCTCCCTTCGTGGCCCCATGCGCATGCGTTTCGTGGCCCCGTTGTCGCCCTTTGTGGCGCCCTTCCTGCCCTTCGTGGCCCCGTCGCAGCCCTTCGTGGCCCCGTTGCAGCCCTTCGCGGCCCCCTCGCTGCCCTTCGTGGCCCCGTCCTTGCCTTCGCGGCCCAGTATACGTATGCTCTTCGTGGCCCCGCTCGTTCGCGCTCTTCGTGGCCCCATACGCATTCCCTTCGTGTCCCCGCTGTCGCCCTTCGTGGCCTACTTCGTGTCCTTGTGGCCCTGCTGTCGTTTTCTCTCGCTCTCGCTTTCGCTCGTCGTCGCCGTCGTCGTCGTCGTCGTCGTCGTCGTCGCCGTCGTCGTCGACGTCGTCGTCGTCGTGGTCGGTCCCCTGTCCGTCCCTCTTGGGGTCGGGTCGACGGTCCGCGGCAGCCCCGCCGATCGGCGCTGCCGCTGGCCAGGCCGACGGTCCGCGGCCGCCCCGCCGCTTGCCGGGGTCCGGCCTGCAGGGAAACAAGGTATACCCTCCAAAAAGGGGTTCGATCGAAGACGAAGGGGGCGGGTATCGAGGGTTACTCGAGCAGACGAGGGCGAACAGTCTTACAATGATTGTTGTTGTTGCTGCTGCTGCTGTTGTTGTTGAATGTTAAGTATTAAGCAAGTATCACTGTTGGACCCCAGGCGCCCTGGCGCTCTCGCCAAGGCGCCGGCTGCATTTTCATTGAACATGAGGCTCGCTCTCAAGCGGTTCGGGGGGCCGCCAAAACCGGTCCCCCAACAACAACAACGTTCCCGTTCGAGTCTTCCTTTTTTAGTCGTGGCCGGTGCTCTTGCTCGCCGCCGAAAGCAGCCGTCTCAACAAAACCAGCGTTCCCTCTCGAGACTTCCTCCTGTTTACCTTGGACAGGCGCGCTATTCTTTCTCTCATCGGCGCCGCCCCCAGCAACAACAACGCTCCCGTTCGAGACTTCCTCCCTTTTTTGTTTTTTTAACTCAAGGCGATGCTTTTGCTCGCCGCCGACAGCCCCCGTCCCGACAACACCAGCGCTCCCGCCCGAAACGTCCTCCCGTTTTACGCTGGACTGGCGCCCTTTCCTCCTCCTTCGTTACTCCTACCCGCCGGCCTCCTACCTAGCTCCTTAGCCTGCCCACGCCTCCGCCGCGTCCTCTCGCAGTCCGCTCCGGCCTCCGCCTCCGACCGCCGCCGTTCTACCCCGCCCCTGCCCTTCCCTCCCCGATCCCCCTGCTCCGCCTCCTGCTCATCCACCCCATCCTCGTAGCCTCCTCGTCCGCAGCTACGCCTCCCTACCCCACCGTCCCCCTGCGTCCTTCCGCTCGGTCCGTCTCCTCTCCTCCTTCCTCCTCCTGCTACCTTTCCTCCTCCTCACGCCTCTTCGTCTTCCCGTGCCTTACTGTGGAAACCGCTTTGCCTCCTCCTTTTTCCTTTATTCCGCCTTCTCCTTCCGCCTCCTCCTCTTCATTCATGGCGCCTCCGCCTCGTCTTCCCCCCCCTATGTCTTTGACGGTCCCCTCTTCTCCCTCCACCGCCTCCTCTTCTCCGTCCTCCCTCCTCCCTCCTCCCTCTCCCGTCCCTCTTTCCTCCCTCCTCCTCCCTCCTCCTACCTCCTCCTTTCCCTTTTCGTTCCCCTTGTCTCCTCCCTCCTCCCGCCTCCTTCCTCCCTCCTCCATCCTCCCTTCCCCTTCCGCCTTCCTCGTCGCTCCCTATTGATACTTCCTCACCTTTTACTCAATATTGGGGCCGTCGTTTCGGCATCGCTTCTGGGGGGCTTTCAACAGTCCCTGTTGGACGTGAAGTATGAAATAACTATTATTGTTCGAGAGCGTAGATAATGTGGAGTAGGAGGAGGAGGAGAAGGAGGACGGATGACTTTCAGGAACTCCAAGGATCGAGGGTCGAAGGAGTGATTTCATGGATTCCTTGGGGGGGGGGGACGTGGAGGGGCAGGTGGAAAATGCGAGCATGGGAGCGGCAGCGCCTGGGGGCGTGAACGTTCAGGGTCACGCGCCGAGGCCGCAGGATGGTGGCGTAATTTTTCAAACGAGGAGTAAAAACCACCTCGTCCTCGGAGGTACTGCAACTACAACTACTCCTCCTTCCTCCCCCTCCTCGTCCTCCTCGTTGTCCTCCTCCTCCATCCTCCTCCTCATCCTCTCCCTTTTGCTCTCCCTCATCTTCCCTCCCCTCCTCGTCCTCTTCCTCCTCCTCCTCCGAAGTGCGGGGCGTGCGCAAGGCGATTGCGATGGCGATGTGCCGTCCGAGCTGTGGACGTCGAGGTTCCTCGGGAGAGGTGGTGGCAATGCTTTCTTGGGCGGGGGATCAGGGGGAGGGAACATCGGACCCCGCTCCATAACCCCCCCATGATTGGGCGTGGTATCCAAAAGGATGCACGTGACAAGTGGAAGCGTGGCGCATGGTGGTGAATTGATTGTTGTTGTTGTTGTTGTTGTCGGTGCTGCTGCTGCTCCTGCTGCCGTTGTTGTTGTCGTTGTCGTTGTCGTTGTCGTCGTCGTTGTCGTTGTCGTTGTTGTTGTTTTTAAGGATGCGGGTGTTGTGGTTGTTGTCGTTGTTGACGTCGTTGTTGTTGTTACTGTTACTGTTGTTGTTGTTGTCGTTCTTGTTGCGCTTGTTGTAGTTGTTGTGGTTGTTGTTGTTGTTGTTGTTGTTGTTGTTGTTGTTGTTGATGTTGATGTTGTATTTGTTGTTGAGGTTGAGTAGGTTGTTGTTCTTTTTGTTGGTGCTGTTGCTGTTGTGCTCTTTGGTGCTGTTGCTGTTGTTGTCGCTTTTATACAATCTTCAACACTGACTAATTATTGTTGACTCCCCCTTCTGGTGGCAGCTTTTCGTTGTTGTTTTTTGTGTTTCTCCCCATTTGAAGTGATTCCCCGGGGCTCGCGCCGTGTTTTTATATCAGGGAACGTCACGGGGTTTAAATTGGGCCCCGTGGCCCCCGGTTTGCAATAACAGAGGCTCCCGCCGAATATTTCCCACGATTTGTTTCCAAATCGCGCCGTGGCGCAGGAATCCATTAGAAGTCATGTGCGCATCGCGCCCTCGCGTGAGACTTCCTTTCAGTTCATTTAAACGATGCGCCCTCGGCGCTCAGGAATCACGCTCTCGTTTTGGCTTTCCTCACGATTTACTTGGGGTCCGCGTTATCGCTCGAGAGTTCCTCGCAATTCGTGCACGATCCACGCTTCAGCAACCCGCCTGCTTGACCTGGTCGCCTGGGCCCGCCTGCCCGACCTGCCGGCTATGGGGCTGCCCACCAGATCTTCGCGTCTGGTCCTATCAGTTGTTATATGCTCCTCGCCCCCTGCCGGCTGATATCTCTCGTGCTCCATTCGTCCTCCTCCCCCTTCCACCCGTCCTGTCTTCCCTTGCTTCACGGGCTGCACCGAATGCGCGCGGCAGGTAGGTAAGATATACGCCCAACGGGGTACGATCGAAGACGACGAGGGCAGGCACCGAGGGCTTCGGATATGTGTATTGATTGGCGCGTGGCCAGATCAGAGCGAGCAGTCTTCACATGATTGTTGTTGTTGTTGCTGCAGCTGTTGTTGTTGTTGTTGTTGTTGTTGTTGTTGTTGTTGTTGTTATTGTTGTTGTTGATGTTGCTGCTGCTGCTGTTGTTGTTGTTGTTGTTCTTGCTGTTCCTGTTCCTGTTCCTGTTCCTGTTCCTGTTCCTGTTCCTGTTCCTGTTCTTGTTGTTGTTGTTGTTGTTGTTGTTGTTGTTGTTGTTGTTGTTGTCGATGTTGTTGTTCCTGCTGTTGCTGTTGCTGTTGCTGTTGCTGCTGCTGTTGTAGTTGTTGTTGCTGTTGTTGTTGTTGTTGAACATTATTAATTCTAAAGAATAATTATTGTTGGGACCCCTGGTGCACGGCCCCCCTGCGCCGCCTAGGCCGCAGCTACATGTTCATCATTTTCGTGAGGAAGCCTCAGGTAATACGATGTCATCAAGATCCGGTTGTTTTGTTGTAATCCGTTTTCCCTTGCAAGAAACACTATAAAATGACATTTCTTGTTCTAATATAATCAAATTTCAAGAATCCCTTGCAAAAAATAAGGTAAAGTGGACATTCGCGCGCGCAAGACGAAATCCTTCCAAAACCTTAGTGTTCGCAGCGATTTTAACATAAAAACATCAAAAAAACAATGGTTTTTCAACAAAAAAATTGTCAAAATCTCATCCCGCGCGCTCTTGCGGATTCGTAGGAAACCCAACACTTTTTAAACATTTCTGTAAAACGGGCTTTTGCGAGCAACTTTTTCGAACTTCTGCGACAACGGTTGCGCACCTGCCAGGGCCATCATCCCTGTCAAATAATACCATGCGGGACACATTCGTTTTTTCCTCGCGCGCGCACGCCGAAATCTCAAAAAACCATTGGGCTTCTTAAGGATTTTAGCACCGCGCATCATAAAATCCAACACGAAATCGCCACCGTAGGTCCTCGAAAAACACCTGCACGGACTTTTCAAACTTTTCCACCCCGCGCGCGCGTCGAATCCTAAAAAACACGCCGCGCGCCGACGCGGGCCGCCATTTGTATTGGGGACCACAATTATCCTCTCCTTCTCTCTGTCTGTGTATTCCCACATCCCTCAGGAATTTGCCCTTAAGATGTGATCAACTATCTTGTGAGTACGTATCTTGTGTATCATGTGTATCATGTACCATATGCATCATTTGCAACAGATGTTCTGTGGAAGGCTTAACAATTTCTGTGGGTTAACAAGGCTTAACAACTTCTGTGGGTGTACGACCGTAGGCTTAACAACTTCTGTGGGTGTGTACTCCACGCCAGTGTAGTAGCCACGGTCGTCCGCAGGCCACGAAGTGAAGTGTCCGAACGTCATAGGGCGGGAAGCTGGGTGTGGGTGGTGGCGAAGAGTCGTGTGGATATTTGGTAGAGCTTGCACTGCCCCCCCACAGTGGGGGTATTGGCTGGCGTCGCATGAAAACCCTGGCACTGGTGAGAACACTGAGCGTTCGGGTAAAGTGATTGTTGTTGTTGTTGTTGTTGTTGTTATTGCTATTGTTACAAACTCACTTCTAGAGAAGATTTATTGCTGGTATCCAGAAGCGGTTCCGCGCACTCTCGCCTCGACGCTGACTGCATGTTCTCTGAAAGCGAGGCTCCCGCTCGAGCGTTGTCTTGAGCCTAAGTGTGTGGAGGCCCAGCTACGACGACAACGGTTCCCGCTCGATACTTCCTCACAATTTACCCCGAGACACCCTGGCCAGAGAGGCCCCCGAAATCAGGAACGGCGCTTCGCTCAAAACCTCCTCGCAAATCAGTCAAGTTGGCGGAGGCCCAGCCACGACGACAAGGGCTCCTGCTCGATATTCCCTCACGATTTACTCCGAAGCCCTTGGCCAAGAAGGCCCCCGAATTCAGGAACGGCGCTCTCGCTCGGGACTTCCTTTCGTAATTCAAGCAAGTTGGTGGACGCCCGGACACGGCGACAAGTGTTTCCAGTCGATATTTCTCCATAGGTATTCCGAGAGCCCTTGGCCAGAGAAGCCCCCGACCTCAGGAACGGCGCTCTCGCTCGAGATTCCCAAGCACTTCAGTCAGTGGCCGACAAGGGAGATCCCCCCCCGAAAGGGAGTGCAATCGAAGATGAAGTGGGTGGGTATGGAGGGTTGGGGTATACGGGATGCAAGTCACCCTTGCCAGTAAGAGCGAGCAGTCTTAAAATGATTGTTGTTGTTGTTGTTGTTGCCGCCGTCGTCGTCGTTGTTGTTGCCGTTGTCGTCGCGGACGTCGTGGACGTCGTAGGCGTGGTCGTGGTGGTCGAAGTCGTCCGAATGGTGAACCTGTGGGCCAGCAGGGGAACATTGGGCCTCAGGGCCGCCAAGTGCGCTGGCAGATGCAGGGAATCGATCGTGCCGACAGAAGCAGGGGAGTGGGCGGAGGCAGGAGCAGACGCCTGAGGATTCTCGCCGTTGGGAGCGAGATTCGGCGTCACATAGACATACTGATGCTGTGTGTGCTCGTCACCCCGCTTGAGCCCGCTTGATCCGGCTTGCTATCCCGGGCTTACTTGGCCTGCTCCCGCTCAGCGGCCCCTGAATTTGGCTTGCCAGCGCTCGCTCCTACCTTGCGAAGACCGACGCCTCCCAGGAGCTGCCTGCCAGCCCTGGTTTTGACAGGGCCCTCCTCCGGGCGGGGCTAGGGCAGGGAATGAACACTCTCAGAGCGTTCTGGAACGCTCTCAGAGCGTTCTGGGGCGCTCTGAGAAGGCCGCGACCCTCGATACATCCGCAAGAACCGCTGGATTTCAGAGATCCCCGGATTGATTCTGCCCGAGTTTGTCCCTGCCCTGGCCTCGACTTGCTCATCTGGGCAGGGGAGAGAACAAATATCCAACTGCGCGGGCATTCGCGCGTAAGCTGCCCGCGCACGGTCGCGCGTATGAGCGCCCTCGTTCTCCGCGTGGTGTGCCGCGCTGGCGGCCGGCGTAGGCCGGCCGCCGCCTAATGGGCGCTACAGTGGAGGCCCGTGCCAAGAAGCACCCTGCTTGCCTCCAAGGTGCCCTGGGCTGCTTGGGTTTCGATGGCTCTGCTGTGGAGAGCGTGACGATCCCACATCAAAAATCCATGGGCGTCCTGGGGTCTCAGGAGGGGGCTTCCTGTGGAAGGTTTCTTGGGGTCGAGCCCCTACTGTATGCCATCTCGTGTGCGACCAACCGTTTCTGCTTCTCTTGTGATCGTTTTTTTACCTAACAGCTCTTGCTGATAGGTTTCTAGTGGTCTCAAAAGAGAGCATCATGACTCCTCAGGGGGGTCTGGGCGGGACCCGGGGAGGCTGCCGCCGAAGCCGAAATCGCTTGGGACATCCTCGCAAAATCGCTCTTGGTGCTCCCAGAACTCCATTCCCGAGCCACATTTTGGATGCCCGGAGCCAACTGTAGGCCACTTCGTGCTCTTCGACTTCCCAGAACTCCATTCCCGGGCCACATTTTGGATGCCCGGAGCCAACTGTAGGCCACTTCGTGCTCTTCGATTTCCCAGAACTCCATTCCCGGGCCACATTTTGGATGCCCGGAGCCACCTGTAGGCCACTTCGTGCTCTTCAAGTTCCCAGAACTCCATTCCTGGGCATGATTTCGAATGCCCGGAGCCAACTGTAGGCCACTTCGTGTTCTTCTAGTTCCCAGAATTCCATTCCTGGGCCACATTTTGAATGCTGAGGCAGGCTGATGCTGCGGCCGAGGCAGGCTGAGGCTGAGGCACGAGGGTAGGCTGACGTGAGGCAGGCTGAGGCTGAGGCCGAGGCTGAAGGCAGGACCGAGGCTGAGCTGAAGCAGGACTGAGGGCTGAGGCGAGGTAGGCTAGGCTGAGCTGAAGCAGGCTGATGCTGAGGCAAGGCGAGGCTGAGGCGTGAGGCTGATGCAGGCTGAGGCTGAGGCCGCTGAGGCTGAGGCCGAGGCTGAAGTTAGACTGAGGCTGAGGCTGAAGCAGGCTGAGGCTGAGGTGAGGAAGGCTCTTCAGCTCTCGGGGCTGAGATGAGTATGAGGCCAGGCTGTGAGGCTGAGGCTGTGACTGCGATTGCCGTTGCCACTGCGACTGCTATCGCGAATGCGACTACGACTGCGAGAACAGCAGAATTCTACAACTGGATTTTTCATCTGATCTTAAGGGGAATGCTTTCAGATATGCTTCTACACATCGCTGTTAGGTGCTTTTGCGGGATAATTTGTTTTTCTTGTATTTGACTTTTTCTCTTAAATTATCCTGCGACGCACCCAACCCACGTGCATCAAATGGCAAGAGGAGTATGCCAACATTAGCAGGAACAGCGACAGTGTAGACGCGGCGATTTGCTGTGCAAGCTACATGGGATGCGCATGCGTTGCACGATTAACAGGACGACGATCGAAAGAACGAGGCTTGAGGCCCCAGGATCGAAGAAGAACGGGTACGGGAACGAGGGGTAGGAGAGGGATGGAATGGAGGGCGGGGGGGGGGCGGAAGGCCATCGCGGAAGCAGCAGCATGCATGGAGAAGGTGAGGCGGGGAATAGGACGACGATGAATGGCGGGAGGAGACAGAAGGACTTTTTTCTATTTTTTCTTTTTTTTTTTTTTTCTTTTTTCCTTTTTTTTTTTTTTTTTTTTTGATTGGTTTTCTTATTTTTCATTTTTTTTTTTTTTTTTTTTCTTTTTGTGTTTCTCTTTTTTATTTTTCCTTCCTTTTTCTTTTCTGCGCGTTTTTCGAGCGCGAGCTAAACCCGCAGCGCTGCCTGCGCCATGTCGTCGCAGAGTCCCACATGATAAAACTGGTTTAGAGTGCAAGGAACGAACGAGGCGTAGCTCGCCCGCTATCTTCCACGCCTCCTTCCCGCACATTTCAGCGCGGGAGCTGAATGCTCGCAGGCGCGCCGCCAGGTCTGCGGGCGGCCCGCAGGAAAGAAACTCAAGGCCGGGGTCGCGTATCATCAATCGGTGGTCCATCGTCCAAAGTTGCACTGGCGGCACGCGTACTGGGTTGAAAAGGCGGATGCGAGCAGCATCAAGCGGCGTGCTCTGCAACGCCACGCAGGTACAGTTGCACGCGCGAGTGGGACATTTCAGGTTCGATTCACGCGGAGTCTCACAGGCGACTTCAGGTCGATAAGTGGCGACAGTTCACCGATCGCAGCCCCCCAGGGATGGCGAGGTCTAATCTGTATCCCGTAGGGCGTCACTCCGCTGGGCCCCCACGCAGCCTTCGAAAGTGGCGACAGTTTCACAGATCGCAGCCCCCCAGGGATGGCGAGGTCTAATATGAATCCCCGTAGGGCGTCACTCCGCTGGGCCCCCCAGCAGCCCTCCAAAGTGGCGACAGTTTCACAGATCGCAGCCCCCCAGGAATGGCGAGGTCTAATCTGAATTCCCGTAGGGCGTCACTCCGTGGCCACCCCGGCAGCCCTCGAAAAGTTGCGGACAGTTTCGCAGATTTTCGCAAGCCCCCAAAAGATGGCCGAGTCTAATCTAAGTCCGTTGGGCGTCACTCCGCTGGCCATCCAAGCAGACTTCGAAAATTGCGACAGTTTCACAGATCGGCAAGCCCCACAGGGATGGCGAGGGTCTAATTGATCCCCGTAGGGCGTCACCTCCGCTGGCCACCCCGGCAGCCCTCGAAAGCGGCGACAGTTTCGCAGATGGCAGCCCCCCAGAGATGGCGAGGTCTAATCTCAGTCCCCGTGGGGCGCCACTCCGCTGGCCACCCCAGCAGTCCGCGAAAGTGGCGACAGTTTCACAGATCGCAGCCCCCCCAGGGATGGCGAGGTCTAATCTGGGTCTGAGTATGACCCCACTCCGCTGGCCACCCCCAGCAGCCCTCGAAAGTGGCGACAGTTTCGCAGATCGCAGCCCCGCAGAGATGGCGAGGTCTACTCTCAGTCCCCATAGGGCGTCACTCCGCTGGCCACCCCAGCAGCCTTCGAACGTGGCGACAGTTTCACAGATCGCAGCCCCCCAGGGATGGCGAGGTCTAGTCTGAGTCCCCATAGGGCGTCACTCCGCTGGCCACCCCAGCAGCCCTCGAAAGTGGCGACAGTTTCACAAATCGCAGCCCCCCAATGATGGCGAGGTCTAATCTGAGTCCCCGTAGGGCGTCACTCCGCTGGGCCACCCCAGCAGCCCTCGAAAGCGGCGACAGTTTCGCATATCGCAGCCCCCCAGGGATGGCGAGGTCTAATCTGACTCCCCGTAGGGCGTCACTCCGCTGGCCACCCCAGCAGTCCTCGAAAGTGGCAACAGTTTCACAGATCGCAGCCCCCCAGGGATGGCGAGGTCTAATCTGAGTCCCCGTGGGGCGTCGCTCCGCTGGCCACCCAAGCAGCCCTCGAAAGTGACGACAGTATCGCAGATCGCAGCCCCCCAGGGATGGCGAGGTCTAATCTGAGTCCCCGTGGGGCGTCATTCCGCTGGCCCCCCCAGCAGCCCTCGAAAGTGGCGACAGTTTCACAAATCGCAGCCACCCAGGGATGGCGACCGCAGGCGGGAGGAGGCGGGAGGCGGGAAGGAAGGAAGGAAGGAAGGAAGGAAGGAAGGTGGAGACCGCAGTGCTCTATTCAAAACGAGTACCCAACGCAGGAGGGTTGGGAAAAAACATGTGTAAAACATGTTTTGCCGATCGGCGCAGGCCCTCGCACCCCCCCTCCCCCCCCCCCCAAAGTAGGTCTTGGCTGTTTTTGGCGCCTGTTTCGAGCAGGTGGAGCCTCCCCCATAGTGGACGCACGGTTCCAAACAGTCACAATAAGCAGAGGTCCGGAGCCAGGTCCCCCCATCCTCCCCCCTTTCCGCCCAATGTCGAAACGCCGAATAAGAAAACGCTTGTTTTTTTGGGGTCGAGCCCCTACTGCGTGCCATCTCGTGTGCGACAAACCGTTTCTGCTCCTCCTGCTCGCCCGGCCCGGGCGAGGTGGCGACCCCGGAAGGCAGGCTCAGCGCCGACTTCTCCTGCCTGAAACCCACCTGGTCCGCGGGCGCCAGCGCGACGCTTCCCGGGGCAGGGCCCTGGCGGGGGTCGGCGGGGGGTGCCTGGGGTCAAGAAGTGGCGAAGCGTCCTGGCTGGCCTATAGTCAGGAGCGAAAGAAGGACGTACACGTACATGAATCCAGGCTGTTTCCGAGATTTCGCATTAGGCGAATATTCGTATCACGCGGCCGGTCTCGCGGGTCAAGGGGCCGTGTTCATGTTCATAGCTGGGCGCGTACGTCCTGTGTGGGCTCTTTATATAGTCCCACCGAAGAGCCTTTTGTGGTCTACGCGAAGTGTTCTTAGAACATGTTAAGAGACTGTCTTGTTTTAACACGTCGGGCTTCTGTTTTAAGCACATTGTTTTTGTCATGGACATTTTTTTGGGTTCTACGAACACTTCGGGGTAGGCTTATAGGAATGCCGGGACGGTGGGTCCCTGCTCAATGGGGAGCA
Organism: Prorocentrum cordatum; assembly: GCA_963575745.1. Lineage (NCBI taxonomy): Eukaryota > Dinophyceae > Prorocentrales > Prorocentraceae > Prorocentrum > Prorocentrum cordatum. Next base: position 67,568 of record CAUYUJ010003235.1, read on the forward strand.
TCCCTGGTCGGGGGCCAGGTTTTCACCCGGGGGCCCCCGAGCTGTGCACTGACCACGGGCGCTGCCGTAGATCTTCGCACGCTCCCGTGGCTTCTCGGAGGTTCCCTCTCGCCTCGGGATGCTTCCCAGCAGCTGCGCCTCGCCGAGGGCGTTCTGGGGGTGCCCGGATCGTCCTGAATGGCCGCCAGAGGCCCGAGTTAAATCGAAGAAAAGAATGGGACGCCCCGGCGGCGCCTCCGGCGCCGCCCCTGGCGCGCTCTGCGCACCAGGGAGGGCGGTCCAGCGCAGATCCAAGAAATCCGTGCGGAGCGCCACCAGTTTGTGCTTATGCTGTTGTTTCTTCTTCTACTATAGCTTGAAGGCCAGGCCTTCGGAGGACCGGTGGTACGTCAGCGGGTCTTACGCCCTCTGGCGTAAGACTCGTCATTGATCGTCGCCCGCATGGCGAGATCGCCCTGTCCCCTTGGCACGGGAATTCACACATGACCACCGCCTGGAGCACCAACTGTCGGGGACCTCGGCAGGCGGTGGAGATGGACATCTTCGGGCCCCCGCGGGGCCAACACATATCCACATCCACCGCCCGCTGGGGGCATGGCATCGCTCGGACGTGTGCATTTTTCCTTCGGCGAGGACCATCGAGGAGCATCCTTGATCATTTGGCGAAGCAACCACGCACGAAACCGAAAAAAACAGAGGGAATGGACGTCCGAGCGATGGCGAGCAGGGGCGGTTGCTTCCCCTGCGGTGGACCTGGATAAAACTCCCCGCCTCGCAGCCTCGACCTCTAAGCCATCAGCCCTCTCCTCTCGCGACAGCTACTGCTGTGAGCTCCACAGACCGTGCATCCCGAGGTGTTTCTTCCCCCCCCCCTCCTTTTTTTTTGGGGGGGGCTCCAGGCGCGCGCTCTCTCAACCAGGCCGCACCCCCACGGCCCACGGACCAAGCCTCCTCCTCCTCCTCCTCCTCCTCCTCTTCTCCTCCTCCTCCTCCCTCCCTCCTCCTCCTCCTCTCCCTCCTCTCCCCTCCTCTTCCCTCCTCTCCCTCCTCTCCCTCCTCTCCCTCCTCTCCCTCCTCTCCCTACTCTCCCTCCTCTCCCCCCTCTCCCTCCTCTCCCCCCTCTCCCTCCTCTCCCTCCTCTCCCTCCTCCCTTCTCCCCTTCCAGAAGGGGCCAGCTTCTCACCCCCGGTCCGCTTTCGATGGTCCCGGGGCCCGACAACTCGGGGGCAGCGATGGGGGGCATAGGCTCGGTATCGTTTAACCGATCCCCATCTCCATCTCCATCCCCTTCGAGACCCCCACCACATTACCACCCCAGTTGGGGATGCGCCCCTCGAAACCCGAAGGGAACGACCCACATCCCCATCCAGGGGGGTGAATCGGCCAGCGGGGCCCAGGCCACGCCGCTGGGGATGGGGATCGGTTAAACGATACTCACGATACAGTCGGGCCGCTGAAAGAAGGAACGCTAAATAAGGAACGAAACCCCTTGTTGGCCCTGTAAGCGCCTCCGTGCCCCAGGAGGGCAAGAGGAGCAGCACTGGAGGAACCTAAGGAACGTCGAGCCCCTTCCGAACCCACACAGTTCCTTATCTCAGCGTCAAGTGGACAGGGACAGGTTCCGGGGGGGGGGATGCATCGACCCCCAATCTCCTCTACCCCCTCGCCTGTTTTCCCCTTTTTGGGCCTCCTCGGCCTCTGTCGTCGCCACCGCTGGATTCGCCTCGAAGTTCTGGTCAGAACGCAACCCCGGGAGAGGTCTGGGGAGTAGCGGTATCGGTACCTTCAGGTTTCCCCAGTCTCGGGGGCCCCCAAACGGTGTGGTGACCACACCGTGTGGTGAGTCGCTGGGGGTGCGGGGTCGCCGCGCGGTGTTGGGGCCCGAGTCCCCCGCTCCGAGGGCGTCTCTGGCGACAGGGGCCTGCAGGGTCCCAGAACCGTGCGGTGACGGACCGTGCGGTGAGGTCTTTGGGGATTTCCAGGTCACCCACCGCACGGTCCGTCACCGCACCGTTTCGGGACTCCAAAAGCAAGCGCCCGCTGACCGCCGATGGGGGCCCGAGAGCCCCACCCAGCACAGGACCGTGCGGACTCCCTATCGGGGGCCTGTCGCCGACCTGTCGGCGATGGATCGCCGATCCCAGGTCGATGTTTCCCCCCGCAGGTGCCAGTCCCCCCCCCACCTATCGTTGCAATCGGGCGGACGGCAAGGGGGGGTGCACGAAGTGTGGGGCAGCCGAGGATTTACAAGGAGGTGCCTTGGAAGGGGACCCCACATGGCTCCTGAACTGCCGCCGACGGCCCAGAAGGGTGCACGAAAGGCGCACGTCTCTCTTCCCCCCACCCGTGTGACTCCCCCTTCATCCACGCCTCCCGAATTGGTGTCCGAGTAGAAGGGGTCGAAGGATCGCGCCGCATCGCTGATGCATCGCCGATGCGGCTCGACGTGGGCCCCGATTTACGCCGCGCCGTTGCACCGCCGACGCACCGCCGATGCATCGGCGACGCGGCGCACTCTTCCGACCCCGTCTGCTTGAGGACCCCATCTGGGAGGCCTCGAGTTAACGAGCACCCGAGATAACGGTCACCGCCCACCAAACCACCCCAACCCAACTCGAAGGCCCTGATCGGCAGTGAGTGGGGGGGGGGCCGGGGAACGTCCATGGAACAAGCACCAGGGAAGCCCGCACCCCCCCCACACCCGAAGTTCGGGTCTTCGGGTTGGGTTGGGGTGGTCTGGTAGGTCGTCAGACGGGCCCCGTATGCCGAACTCCCACCGTCGGAGACCCGGGGCCCCTCGGCTTCGGGCGCCCCTCGGCGCCCACCCCCGCCGGGCGCGGCCGACGTCATCGACGAGAGCTCGCTCCTGGAGGGCGACGTGCCCGCGCCGCAGGCCCCCGAGTGGGGGAAGGAAGCGCCCGCCGGCCCAGCCCCCCGCGGGGCTCCCTCGCCCAGGATCGGGCCCAAGGGGAGGAGGAGGAGGAGGAGGAGGAGGAGGAGGAGGAGGAGGAGGAGGAGGAGGAGGAGGAGGAGGAGGAGGAGGAGGAGGAGGAGGAGGAGGGGGAGGGGGAGGAGGAGGGGGAGGGGGAGGAGGACAAGCTAGGTGCGCTCGCGTCATATCTGACGTCCTACCCCTCCCTCCCATCCCTTGCCATGGCGCTGATTTTCTCTATCCGCGGACGCGTGTCGTAGCGGACCTGTGGCTCCGCGCGCGCGTGCGTAGTGGGTGGTGGTGCACGTGCGTGCGTGCGTGCGTGTGTGCGTGGTTGTCGTGGTGGTGGTGGTGGTGGTGGTGGTGGTGGTGGTGGTGGTTGGTGGTGGTGGTGGTGGTGGTGGTGGTGAAGGTGGTAGTTGTTGGTGGTGCGTAGGTACTTGGTGCTGTGCTCGGTGGTGGTTGGGTGGTGTGGTGGTGATGGTGGTGGAGGTGGGGTGGTGTTGGCTGGTGCGGCGCGGTGTGGCGGGCGGATGGGCGCGCGAGAAAAAGGCCCGCGCTGGGGCGAGAACGCCATCCTGAACGACGGAGGCCAAGCACCGATCCGAAAATGAGGCCCACGCTGCAGCGGGAGCACGATTCGGAACGATTCGGGAGCAGAAATGAAGCCGGCGGCGCCTCAACGAGAGCAGCATTTTGGGAAAAAATGACGCCGGCGCCTCAGCGAGAGTCGTTTCCCGGGATTTCCCCGGCATCCTGTGTGTAAAAAAACAGTACTCGGAGGGTGCGCGGCTATCGCCCGGACGCCATCAGGGGAAGGATTCGGGAGCAGAAATCAGGCCGGCGCCTCAACGAGAGCAGCATTCTGGGAAAAAATGACGCCGGCGCGAGAGCAGCATTTTGGGAACAAATGACGCCGGCGCCTCAGCGAGAGTCGTTTACCGGGATTTCCCCGGCATCGTGTGTGTACAAAAACAGTACGCGGAGGGTGCGCGGCTATCACCCGGACGCCATCAGGGGAAGAGGGAGAGTATATTCATATTGAGTAATTGTGGAGGAGGAGGAGGAGGAGGAGGAGGAGGAGGAGGAGGAGGAAGGCGGAGGAGGGGAGGAGGAGATAAGACGAGGAGGAGGGATGAGGAGGCGGAGGAGGGAGGGGAGGAGGAGGAGGAGCGAGGAGAAGGAGGGGGAGAGGACGTGGAGGAGAGGAAGGAGGAGGAGGAGTGAGGAGGAGGAGGAGGAAGAGGAGGAGGAGGAGGAGGGGAGGCTGGCGGACGGAGGAGGAGGAGGAGGAGGAGGAGGAGGAGTTGGAAGGAGGCGGAGAGGAGGAGGAGGAGGAGCAGGAGGCGAGGAGGAGGAGGAGGAGGAGGGAGGAGGAGGAGGAGGTGGAGGAGTGAGGAGGAGGAGGCAGGGGGAGAGGAGGAGGAGGAGGAGGAGTTGGAGGAGGAGGCGGAGGGAGGAAGCAGGAGGGGGAGGAGCGGAGGAGGAGGAGGAGGATGAGGAGGAGAGGAGAGGACGAGGCATGATGAGGGGGAGGAGAGGAGGAGGAGGAGGAGGAGGAGTAGGAGGAGGAGGAGGAGGAGGAGGAGGAGGAGGAGGAGGAGGAGGAGGATGAAGAGGAGGAGGACTTCTCCATTGGGACCGCCCTCGTAGTTACGGCATGATTCGATCTCTCTAGTTGGTTCGATCTCCCTTACGGCGACGATTCAAAGGAGGCTGGCGTAATATCAGTTTGGGTTGGTCTGGCCTCGCGTCGAAGCTCCCCTCACACGCCTACTGGGCCGGCGGATTTTGAAAGGGAGCCGTGATGAAGGAGCAGATGGGCAGATGGAAGGGGCGCCGCGCCTGGACCCCCCCTGCAGTCAGGGCTTGGGCAAGAGCGACTGCAGCACCAAGAAGAAGGCCTGCGCGAACTGCTCCTGTGGGCGCAAGGAGATCGTCGCCGCTTCTGCCTACATCCTTATCTTCGTGACCCAAAAGGGGGTCCAGCTGAAAGGGGGTGGTGCAATAGATTTGGGGCAATCGAATTGCACATGTACTGCGCCAGAGATTTTTTGCATTGCATTGCAACTACTGTATCGCACGCGAAACTCCAGCAATACATCTGCGCCTGGAAATGACTTGCACACCCCCAAAATCTAGTGCAACGCCACACATCCACTGCACCACACCTATTGCACCATCCCCTTTTCGCATGACCCCCTCTTCGGGGCGTCAGCTCGCCACCTCCCCGATCCTGGCCTGGCCCGTCCTGTGCCCAGGATCGAGGAGGAGGAGGCGGAGGAGGAGGAGGAGGAGGAGGAGGAGGAGAAGGAGGAGGAGGA
>CAUYUJ010003236.1:0-12500 GCA_963575745.1 Prorocentrum cordatum
CACCATAATCTCCACAGGTGAAAGGAATCGTTGACCACTGTTAGAATCGTCGAGCGGAACGCTATTGAAGAAAAGCGGCAGAAACATTTGCCTCTGGATGTCCGCGCGAGTTTCCTGGGTCAGCGCTAGGCCCAAGCAATCCGCGCAGACCCCCGAAATCTGATCGCTCCGTTGAATACCCTGGGAAGCTGAGGAGGACAGACACGAGCCCCGAAATCTGATTGATCCGTTGGAATACCCTGGGAAGCTGAGGAGGACAGACACGAGCAAGCTAAGCGGCCAAGAGACCAAGCATCTCAAGGTCCCGTCTTCATTACGGCTAGGTTGGGCGTGACCCCCTACAGGCGGGTTTTGGGCGAACAAAAAAGAAAAACAATAAATACTCAAAAATAGTAAAAGAATGCCCAGAAATTCGTCCCCTGACATATTCTTTGACTATTTTTGAATATTCCTCCTGTAGAGGGGCGTGCCCGACTTAATCTCACGGACGGGCAACGCCCTGGCGGGTGCCGTGGCACCACAGGGGTCCGCACAGCTGCCGCCGGGGCCCTCACGGACCGCAGGCTGCCCAGCGGCGGCATGAACCTGGCGCGCACCAGGCGGGCGGGATCACAAAGAACGACAGGCTCGAGCAATGATCATGGAAAGAAAAAAACCTCCTCCTCCTGCTGCTCCTCCTGCTCCTCCTCCTGCTCCTCCTGCTCCTCCTCCTCCTGCTCCGCACCGGAGCGTGCTCCTCCTCCTCCTTCTCCTCCTCCTTGCGGCACCGGCCGTAAAGCCTTCGCAATACAGATACCCCCACGTAACTACTCGCTTCCCCTTTTTGAGGGCCTTCTGGGAGGCCCGCGCCACCACAAAAGGAAGAAAGGGTACCGATACCGCTACGCACTCGCTTTCCCCTTTTTGAGGGCCTTCTGGGAGGCCCGCGCCACCACAAAAGGAAGAAAGGGTACCGATACCGCTACGTACTCGCTTTCCCCTTTGGGAGGGCCTTCTATAGGAGGCCCGCGCCACCACGACTGGATTCACCTCGGAGTTCGAGCCAGAACACACCCAGGGGAAGGTCCGGGGAGCAGCGGTATCACTACCGTTCGGTTTCCCCCGGTGAGGCGCACCGACTTTGAGCGTACTTCCTTGGGGCCACCCCTTTCCTTCGGGCCCCCCTCCGCAGGGAGCACACACTGCCCCCGGTCTGCGGCGCGGCGAGGCCCGATCAGGCCAGCGCTGGCTGGCAGCCCGCCATGACCGCCCTTGTCCTCCCAGACCTCGGATCGTCATGTGCCGTGACCTTTCCGGAGGAGCTCTCGACCCCATCCCCAGGCCTGGCTCCTCGTCAAAGTCAGACGAGGGCAAGATAAGGGCAAACGTCGGAGGCGGACACACGGGGGAGTCCTCAAGAACTGGCGGGCCTGGAGGATGTGTATATGCGGCGCCGCGGCCGCTCAAGAGCGGTCTGGAATGCTCTGACAGCGTTCTGGAACGCTCTGGAATGATTCATCCTCGTCGTGTAGGCCCGCTTGACCAGGGGGTCGATGTTGGATCGCACCAAGGTCTCCAACAGGGCCCCCCGACGTTCGGAACTGGCGCAGGGCGACCCGCCACGAGCTCTGACCCTGTTGTCCGACGCCGTCCTGGGCCCGCACCCCCAAGGGCCGACCCCACACGGAGCGCGTTCTGACCAGCCTGTCCTCGCGCCCTCGTGGGGTGGCCTGGTGAGCCCGCTTGGAGCTCGGTTCGCTGGGGATGGGGGCTGAGGGGGGGTGCGGAGGGGGAGGGGACTGGCTCGGAATCGGGGGTTGTGACTGTGCCTTTTTCCTCCTGAGATTGGGGGCCGGGACTTCCCTGCGTCACCAACTTGGGCCTGGCACCTGGAGGCTGGCTTCGGAACTCGGGACCGTCAACAAATCGAGTTGGGATGGCACACGCCTCCCCAGGTCTCCGACATCGTGACCTGTTCCATCCTGGCGTTGTTTCTCGACCTCTGGGTGCTCTTCTCTGACCCAGGGGCAGTCAAGAGGCTGCCCGGAGCGAAAACAGCCATCCCAGGAAAACGGAGTCGGGGCCTCTGAATCAAAATCGCGGCTCGGATCACGAGATCGCCACTTCTGCACAGTCACCCTTGCCTTTCTGGGCCCATCTCAGGCCCTGGGAGAAGTGAGGGGACTCAGAACATCAGAAGTTGGCTTGGCCAGGAGGTCGTATCAACCCTGGCCGTGGGCCAAGGATCGGCTCTGACCAAGATCGGCACACCCTGGTGATCGGTCGGCGCCGTCGGAACGGCGTCGGAGGTCCCTGGAAAGAGGCAGGGAGAAGAGGACGGGGAAGAAGTGGGGCGTCAGGGGCACGAGCAGGACCAAGAAGAGGGTCAGAGGCTCCCAAACCCCACCCAACAAGCCATCGCCCTACGGTCAGGAACGCCAAATCACAGACAGAAGGGGCTGTTCTGGCCACGGCCTGCCTTGGCCACGAACAGGCCCCCCCCGACCTAGATCTTAGGAAAAGCAAAAGGACCAGAGAACCTCTCGCGCCCAAAAGTGGTCCTTGCTCCAACACCTCGGCTGCGTCAGATTCTACACATGAATATCTGACCTTCTGAAACGGGGGCCAGGCAACCTCCCCCCGCGAGGGTGCTGCGCTATATCGTCTGGGACCCGGAGGTCGGACGTTGCGAAACATACAACCTCGCGAAAAGTCACGACCAGCGCCCTCGACCCAATTTTTCTGGGAGAATTTTAAAGCCAGATCGACATGTGACATGTGAGGGTCCTGGGGCCCGAACAGGGCAAAAGCGCCAGGCGCGAAAAAGAATGCAACGCCCAGATCTCAGGGGAAGAACTCAAGAAAACATTTCGACCTCCTCTGCGCCTCCTGCACGAAGCTGGCCGCGCACACGTCATTCTGCGTCTGCGCACCAGCCCGCACGCACTCGAGCGGCAAGCGGCGATGGCCCGACATCTTCCGCGCGCCGACAAGTTGCGCGAGGGGGCTCTCTCCAGCACCCTGGCCTCATTGCTTCGGGCTCGGGAGCTCCGGCTGGACGCCGAGCAGGTCGGCGATGACCCGGTGGCACGCCCGCAGCGCACACAGGGTGACAGGGCGGCACCTCGGGGAGAACACGAAGTACCCCAGGACAAACGCGAGCAGCGACACGACGTTGTCAAAGGCAAAAGTGTCCTCACAGGCCGCCGCAGGTGGCGCAAGGGCAGAAGCCGCGGCTGGCGTCATATATCCTTCCCGCGAGAGGCGGGCTATGAGCGGCAGGCTTCCTGAGTGTGCCAAACAAGTACGGGGTGGTATGCAGGAGCAGCGTAAAAATATCCACCCTGCTTGAGCAAACACGTTTGCAACCCGCGGATGCTGGAATGAGTACTACGGCTGTGCAATGTGCAGCTGTCTGCGGATGTGGCTAGGAGCAAAGACATCAGGCACCGATAGGAACATATCGAAAAGGCAACAGAGGATCCTTATTGTGTTTTGCTGTCGCTGTATCGTTCAACGTATCAAACCAGACATCCCCGAACTCAACTTGGGAGAGTAGCGCCGTGTCGATGTCGATTCGCCTTCTTCTGATATAAATGAATATGGCTGTACATTAGTGGTTATAGTAGAACCCTTGCCATCTACATGTGCAAGCGAATTGGCATTTGGATTTTTTTCCCGTGATGGCCAAGCGAGGTGATCATCAGAGAGCCCGCTGCATGGACCCCGTACCAGCACAAAGAAAAAACACTTCCTCATTCGCACAACAAGCCTCGAAATCAAGGTAGGGCTGACGCCTCAGCAAGAGATGTGAGGAAAAACGCAAACTACAACGTCACGATAGGACCCAACAAACATCCCAAAAACAGCTGCAAACGAAGAAACGACGCGCATGGGATTTGATCTCAACGCAAACCAATACGACAACGTATACATACATAGTGCGGACGACGCCTCCGAAAACGACCTGTCTACATGCAAGTGGAGAACGGAGATCCGCCCCGCCCTCCGAATGCGAAATGCCACGTACTAAAGACACAAGTAAACTTGCGGCAAGCAAGCACGGACATACCTGAACCGTTCGTATGAGGCTGAACAGAGAGAAAAGGCAAGTGACGGCGAGACAGTGGTCCAACCTCAGTATCTGTCAATGTGAAGCGGGCTCCATACAATATACTGATATGACCGATGGCAAAAATGCGTGGAAAAAGGCAAGACAACCATAATGCCTTGATTCAACACAGAAGCTAATATATATATATATATATATATATATATGTATGTATACAAGACTGCTTTGGCCCTTCGCGCCATGCGCTATGTTCTGGACCCTCCCTGGCAAAGCAATAAAGCATCGCTTGCTTCAACGGGGGGACCTCGAAGCCTGGACGGGCGACCGGCTCATCTGTTTGATATCCCTGGTGCCTTCCGACACCGCGTTCACCCGATGCGCTTGCACGCTTGTGCGCAGGAGTGGGGAAGGAATGATGCTTTTTCACGCGCGAAGGTCCTTTGAGGAAGTAAGGAGCGTCCCTATGACACGCCAAATAAGTCGCAGTAGCTCCGAACAAATCGATGTTTGGTAGCTTCCTGAATGCCTGGGGAGCTCCAGGCACTCAAGGAATCTTCGATCGTCGAACTTCGAATCTGGATCCATTGCCTGTCTCTCTCGATCGAGTAACTTGAACCTCGAGCCTCCAGCGTGGACCCAAAATTGTCGGGTCAGCTCGATGTACTTCGTAGAAAAACGCCGTCTAGGCGTTTTGGGGGCTCTTTTGGGCCGTCCTGGGGCCCAAGACGGGGCCGCCTTGGGCAGTCTTGGGGAGGTGGGGCCTTCCAGAGGTCTTCTGAAGCCATCTAGGGCCCTCTTAGGGGGCTTCCAATGGCCTTCTTGGGGGTCTCCCATGGCTTTCGTGGGTCTCTTTTGGGAGCCTTCTGGGGGCATCTTGGGCTTCTTGCGGGCAGCCTCGAGGCTCTTTGGGGCAGTCGTGGGGCCCTCTTGGGCCGTCTTCAAGCCCTCTGGGGGGCCTCTTGGGCCGTCTTGGGGCGACATCGGGGGCCCATCGGGCAGTCTTGGACGCTGCGAAGTCCCAAACAGCGGATATGTTAAACTTATACATGTTCCCGAGCGGGTGGGACGATTGTTGCTTCTTCGGGGCTCTCTTAGCAACCTCTTGGGGCGTCTTGGGGGCCTCTTAGGCCGTCTTCAGACCATCGAGGTTCCTCTTGGAGCGCTCTTGTGCTGTCTTGGGTTTCTCTTGCGCCTCTCCGATGACCCCTCTGATCGCCTTGAGTCTGCTCGCAAGGCCCGGCAGACCTTCTCCAAGGGCGTCCAGGGGCTCATGAGACGTCCGAAAGGGCGTCCAAGGCGTCCCTGGGGGGGGTCCGATTAAGGGGGGGTGGGAGGGGGGCTTCCGGGTAATAACAAATGTAAGAATAATACTATACTATTGAATTATAGATTTGTATTGGCATGAGCGGGGAGCCTGTGATATTCAAAAGCTGTGGAAGAACACGTGACACATAAACATCACGATCACATGTACGAGGTAGCTGGCTCACACCACGATCTTACACCGCATATCTCCCTTTCACCACATACCACACACGACATCCGCCGACCCCCGTTTGCCCGGGGTGCAAAGGAGAGTGAGATGATTGGCTGTCCCCCTCCACCGTTCCCCCTCCCCTGGGGTCTGAAATCCGATTAGAGGGGGGGGCCCTGGAGGAGGCCTGGGTGAAAGGGCGGAGGGGGGGGGGGGGGGGGGGCGAGCCCGCCAACGCTCCCCCGGTGCCCCTGAAGCCTCCATTACTCTGTGGCCTCCAAGATGCCTAAGAATCGGTCTACGCTTGCTCAAGCAGGATACCAACTAACACAGGAATCCTCGAAGACGACCAAGATAGCCCCAAGACTGCCCAAGAGGCCTCCCACACGCTCCAAAAGGACTCCAAGACGACTACTGAGAGGACCCCAAGAAGCAAGAATCGTCAAAAGCATTGAGGAAACTTCTCATTTGAATATGTTCGCATGTTTATCTCAACAGCGCCCAAGACAGCTCAAGAGGCCCCCATGTCGCTCCAAGACGGCCCAAGAAGCTCCCACGAGGGCCCCAAGAGGGGCCCAAGATGGCCCAAGAGCACCCCACATGGCAAAAAGAGGGGCCCAAGAGAAGCAACTCGAACTGACATTCTGAGCCTCCGCCCGAAGAGGACTCCCGAGACCGCCAGCAGGTGCACAAGAAACTCACAAGAGGCCCGAAGAGGCCCAAAACAGGCACAAACGAGGCGCCTCAAGGGTCCACAAGAGGCCCCAGAAGGCCTCACCCATTGACTTCGTCCCTCTTCTGGGGGTCGGCGAAAAGGCGTTAGCCTCTGAAATAACTCACGCAACCCAGCTCAGACAACACAACTGACACCACATAGCTGACACAATATAGCTTACACTACGTAGCTCGCACCGCATAGTTCACACCACATAGCTCACGCCGCCTAGCGTGCATCGCAGAATTCACATCATATAGCCCACACACCGCCTCGCTAGTAGCACATCGCTCACGCCCGATAGCTTGCACAACATTGTGCGCGCCACATAGCGAATACCACACGACTCACACACCATATCTCACACAGCATAGCTCAAACCGCATAGCTCACACAGTATAGCTTACACAACCTAGCGTGCACAATATAGCTCACACCACGTGTCTTACACCGCATAGCTGACATGACCACAATGACATAACTTACGTGTTGGGGTCCAAACTGGCTAAAACTATGGAACTCGGCACATCCGTAGAGACCCGACATGCTGTCGACGGATTCCCATGTTTTGAATATCAAGCCGAAGACAATTGTTGGATGCTATCTCAAACGAAACGCCCGTGTGAACAAACACATTGAAACGGACACGTTGTGATAAACCTGGAGGCTGCTGGGCCGCCGTGGAAGCTCCGAGAGCACAACGCATCTCGTTGAACGTCTCCATTGTTTGAATACGAATGGATTACAGAGCAGCCTTGAACATATCAATCTTCGGAGGATGACTGAAGAGAGAATCTGCTTGTTGTAGAAGCGGAGTCTGAGCAAACAACTCCTTAACATCCCAATGTTTAGAGGACGCCTAAAGCGTAAACGGCGTGTTTGGCTCCATGGCGCCTCTTGACACGAATAGGATGGGCCTGAGATTGGAGAGCTGCGGGAGAATCTGCAATAACAATATAACGTGCTCGCCGAATGTCCACGGGGGGCATTTATGGAAACACGCTCCCCAAACAACCTACCGCAAGGACCGAGGGGGGTGTCCAAACCGCCTCTTCTCTTGGATCCTCCCATGGTGTAATATTGAACCAGCGTTGGGCGTCTAGAGGCGACGTCGGGACTGAGCTTTAAAATATTTGCACGTGAAAATAACAGCTGTTCAGCTGTTCAATGGCCCTGGTCCTCTCAACACATCGTAACCACACACGCTAGTTAATTACCAACGACTTCCATCAATCATACTTTTGCACTCGACGCAGAAAAACAACGCATGGCAGAAACATGGCATCGCCCAGATGCTGAGTGCTGGAGAGGGGTGCGTGTGTGCGGGGGGGATCGTGACGAGGAGATGGCGGACCGAAACTCTAACAAATCGAGCGCAAGTTGAGCGCAAGCGACCGCAAATTGAGCCCAAACTCGAGCCCCCTGCCACTCAACTTGCGCTCAATCTTGGCCAGAGGGGGATGTCCGCGCTGGGGGGGCAACCGAACGGCGAACCAATAGGCGCCGAGCGCGACTGACATGAGTCGGTGCGTTTGAGGGTCCCCATCTCTCCCGAATAAGACCACACGCATACTTGAACGAAACATCCCACGGATGCACATGCAAGAAGGAATGTAATACATGATCGGTCTTATATTCGGCTCAGGAGTCGAACGCCCCCCCTGCGTTTTTAAGAACTATGTTTTCTTGGTGACGGGGCGTCGTTTGCTTGCTGCTGGCGTCGGCGCGGTGCACCCGCTCTGCTCTTTTTCTGCGCCGCGTCCCGTTGTTTGGTTTTTTTTTCTCTCTCTCTCTCTCTCTCTCTCTCTCTCGCGCTCCGCAACCGTGCGTCCCCCGCCGCCCTTCCCTCGACAACCGCCCCCCCGCCCACCCACCTCCCGTCCCAAGCTGCAGCAACCGCTTCCGATACGTGTCAGGGTCATTACACGGTGGAGGTAAAGTGGTGTTGGTGGTGGTAGTAGTAGTAGTAGTAGTAGTAGTAGTAGTAGTAGTAGTAGTAGTAGTAGTAGCCGTAGTACAAGAGAATGAAGAAGTAGTAATGGCAGTACTGAAAGAAATGGTAGTAGAGAGTGTAGAAGTAGTAATGGTAGTACTGAAAGTACTCGTCGTAGCCGTCGTAGTAGTACTGGCACTAATACTGGTACGAGTGCAAGTAGTAGTAGTAGTAGTAGTAGTAGTAGTAGTAGTAGTAGTAGTAGTAGTAGTAGTAGTAGTAGTAGTAGTAGTAGTGGTAGTAGTGATAGTAGTAGTCGTAGTAGTAGTAGTAGTAGTAGCAGCAGTCGTGGTAGTAGTGGTAATAATAGCCGTAGCTGTACTAGTAGTAGTAGTAGTAGTGTCAGTAGTAGAAGTAGTAGTAGTAGTAGTAGTAGTAGTAGTAGTAGTAGTAGTAGTAGTAGTAGTAGTAGTAGTAGTAGTAGTAGTAGTAGTAGTAGTAGTAGTGGTAGTAGTAGTAGTAGTAGTAGTAGTAGTAGTAGTAGTAGTAGTAGTAGTAGTAGTAGTAGTAGTAGTTGTAGTAGTTGTAGTCGTAGTATTAGTATTAGTAGTAGTAGTAGTAGTAGTAGTAGTAGTAGTAGTAGTAGTAGTAGTAGTAGTCGTAGTAGTAGTCGTCCCACCAGCCCTTTGGGCGTGAGTGGTTTAGAGAGCTCTCTCTGTTCTCAACCCGCCTTCTTCCCCTTCGGGGAGGGGTTTACCCCTCCCCCTACCCCCTCCCCCTGGACCTGGACAGGGAGTCCGGGGTGGTGTCAGGGGGGTCCATTTCGACTCCTCGGAGGGCCAAAAAACGACGACCCTCACGAGGATTCTGGCCCCGACGGGGGGAGGGAGTTTGGCCCCTCTGCTCGTCTTTGAAGCAGAACGCATTGATTTTACGAGGGTTTTGGCCCCATGTTGGCCTTCTGAGGGGGCCGCGCTCATCTTCCCTAATAGTAAAATCATTGATTTTACGAATGTGTTGGGCTCATTTTGTCCTTCTCCGGGGGCAGCTCTCATTTGCGCTTCTGAGGAGGTCGCAAGAGGCCCCAAAATGGCCCCAAGAGGCCCCCAGGAGGCTCCCAAGAGGCCTCCAAGAGGCCCCCCAGAGGCCCCCAAGCGGCCCCAAGAGGCCCCCAAGAGGCCCCCAAGAGGCCCCCAAGAGGCCCCCAAGAGGCCCCACGAGGCCCCCAAGAGGCCCCCAAGAGGCCCCCAAGAGGCCCCCAAGAGGCCCCCAAGAGGCCCCAAGAGGCCCCCAAGAGGCCCCCAAGAGGCCCCCAAGAGGCCCCCAAGAGGAGGCCCCACGAGGAGCCCGAACGACTCACACCAGGACGAGGGGCCCGAACGACTCACACCACGAAGAGCCCGAACGACTCACACCACAAGGAGGGGCCCGAACGACTCACACCAGGACGAGGCGCCCGAACGACTCACACCACGAGGAGCCCGAAGGACTCACACCACGACGCGGGCCCCGAACGACTCACACCACGAGGAGCCCGAACGAGTCACACCAGGAGGAGGGGCACACCAGGATGAGGGGCCCGAACAACTCACACCACGAGAAGCCCGAACGACTCACACCAGGACGAAGAGCCCGAACGACTCACACCACGAAGAGCCCGAACGACTCACCCAGGAAGAAGGGCCCGAACGACTCACGCCAGGACGAGAAACCCCAAACGACTCAAATCACGAGGAGCGCTTTCTCTCCCTCCTCCTCCGCCTCGTCCTTCTCCCGCTCCCCCACAAGGAGGATGTACAAGGAGGCGGGAGGAAGGAGGAACAGGGGAGATATGCGGGGCCAAGCGGACACACGCCTGAAAAACACGACTGTCGGCATGCTTCGCGAGAGTTGCTGCTGTGAGATGGGCTGGTGGGGATACGCGAAGCGTAAAGAATTGTAGTAGTAGCAGTAGTAGTAGTAGTAGTAGTAGTAGTACTAGTAGTAGTAGTAGTAGTAGTGGTAGTAGTAGTAGTAGTAGTAGTAGTAAAGGTAGTCGTAGTAGTAGAAGTAGTAGTACTAGTAGTAGTTGTGGTAGTAGTCGTACGAGTAGTAGTAGTAGTAGTAGTAGTAGTAGTAGTGGTAGTAGTAGTAGTAGTAGTGGTAGTAGTAGTAGTGGTAGTAGTAGTAGTAGTAGTAGTAGTAGTGAGAGAGGTAGTAGAAATAGTAGTCGTAATGGTGGTGGGTGGTGGTAGTAGTAATAATGGCAATCGCAATAGAAGTGATAGTAGTAGCAGCAGCAGCAGTAGTAGTAGTAAAAGTAGTAGTAGTCGTAGGCTCCGGCGTCGTAGTGGTGGAGGTGGTTGTGGTAGTAGTAGTCGTAGTAGTGGCAGTAGTAACAGTAGTGGTAAATAGTAGTAGTAGGAGTAGTCGTAGTAGTAGTAACAGTAGCCGTAGTAGCAGCAGCGGCAGCAGTAGTAGTAGTGGTAGCGCAAGTAGAATTAGTGGAGGCACTAGTATTGGTAGTAGTGATAGTAGTTGAAAAAATGGCAGTAGTAATAGATGTAGTCGTCGTAGTCGTCGTCGTCGTCGTCCTCGTCGACGTAGCAGGAGCAGTAGTAGTACTAGTCGTAGTAGTAGTAATAGTAGTAGTAGTAGTAGTAGTAGTAGTAATAGTAGTACTATTACTACTACTGGAGCTAGTAGAAGCACGAGTAGATAGTACACGTAGTAGTAGTGGTAGTGGTAGAAGTAGTAGTAATAGTAAGAGTAGTCGTCGTAGTAGTAGAAGTAAAAGTAATACTAATGGTCACTGTCGTGGTGGTGGTAATCGTAGTAGTAGCAGCAGTAGTAGTAGTAGCAACAGCAGTAGTAGCCATAGAAATAATAGTACTAGTGGCAGCAGCAGGAGTAGTAGTAGTAGTCGTCGTAGTAGTCGTAATAGTAGTAGTAGTAGTAGTACTACTACTACTACTACTACTAATACTAATAGTAGGCGCAGTAGTAGTAATAGTAGTAGTAGTAGTAGTAGTAGTAGTAGTAGTAGTAGTAGTAAGGAACGCCGTGCCCGTCCGGGCCGTGTAGTAGTGAACCGCTGTTCTGAAGATGTGTCGCTGTTTTTCTCTTTGCTTTGGCACTGAAGTATATGTTTTAGATGTTTATATGGCCGATGTTGGATCCCAGAACATAAATTTACCTCAAGAGTTTGACACTCGGTTTTCGGTTTTAAGTTGCCCTCCGTCCATACAATCGAGCATGATGGAAGCGAACGCCGTCTCCGTCCGGGCCCGCCGTGTTCGAGTCCGAAGATATTGCATTGCTTTGCATTGGGTTGCTTTGCATTATTCTGCATTGCTTGCATTTGGGTTGCTCAATAGATGTCTGCGGAGGTTGCATTGGGAGCTTACACCATGATGCTGATGTTGAAGAAGGTGATGATAACATGACGATGATGACGATGATGATGGTGGTGATGGTGACGATTAGTATGATGACGATGATGCGGATGATGATGATGATAATGACGATGAGGACGATCATGATGATGCTGATGTATGGCGATGATGATGATGTTGATTACGACGATGGTGACGATGATGATGATGGTGGCGATGATGATGATAATGATGGTGATGATGATGCTGGTGAAGATTGTGATGATGCTGGTGATGATCACGATTCATGACGATGCTGGTGGTGATGATGATGATGACGACGATGATGAAGATGATGTTGATGATTATCATTATGATGATGATTATGATGATTGTGATGATGACTATGATGATGATGGTGATAATCATGACGGGGATTCTGCAAATGATAACGTACTCAATTCGGCCACGCGGATCAATGCTCGTCCCTGGGCGCTTGCACTCCCCATGCACGCCCAGGGCAGGCGGGGCGACGAACCTTCGAATGCTCCAAGAGGAGGAGGAGGAGGAGGAGGAGGAGGAGGAGGAGGAGGAGGAGGAGGAGGAGGAGGAGGAGGAGGACGAGGACGAGGAGGAGGACGAGGACGAGGACAATGAGGAGGAGGAGGGGGAGGATTTGTCGGGGGGGGGGCTCCACGCCCAGCCCACCAGCGTGGTGGGAGTCACTCGCCGCTGCGGAGGGGGAGGCGGCGGTCTAGGAGCAGACAAAGCTAGCGGACTAGTCTGATGACAAGCATGCTGCGGGGAGGGGGGGGAGACCAGGGGAGCGAGAGAGGGGAGGGGGAGGGTGGGCGGCTGGGAGGAGCGGAGGAGGAGCAAAACGAGGAAGAGGGCTGCGACCCATTCAAGCATCCAGAGCTCGACGAGGGAGTCAAAACGGCGGTTTGTCGGTCTCCTCACCCCCTGGAGGGATG
>CAUYUJ010003236.1:17500-30000 GCA_963575745.1 Prorocentrum cordatum
TACTCTCGTATCTTGCAGTCCTGTAGCACTACGGATCTTGCATGTAGTAGTAGTAGAAGAAGAAGCAGTAGTAGTAGTAGTAGTAGTAGTAGTAGTAGTGGTAGTAGTAGTAGTAGTAATGGTAAACGCAGCAGTACTCGGAGTATGTCTAGTAATAGCCGTGGTAGTAGTAGTCGTAGTAGTAGTAGTAGTAGTAGTAGTAGTAGTAGCTGTTGTTGTTGTGGTAGTTGTGGTAGTTGTAGTTGTAGTTGTAGTAGTAGTAGTAGTAGTAGTCGTCGTCGTCGTCGTCGTCGTCGTCGTCGTCGTCGTCGTCGTCGTCGTCGTCGTCGTCGTAGTAGTAGTAGTAGTAGTAGTAGTAGTAGTAGTCGTAGTCGTAGTAGTAGTAGTAGCAGCAGTAGTAGTAGTAGTAGTAGTAGTAGTACTAGTAGTAGTAGTAGTAGTAGTAGTAGTAGTAGTAGTAGTAGTCGTAGTCGTAGTCGTAGTCGTAGTAGTAGTAGTAGTAGTAGTAGCAGCAGCAGTAGTAGTAGTAGTAGTAGTAGTAGTAGTGGTAGTAGTAGTAGTAGTAGTAGTAGTAGTAGTAGAACCTGCCTCCTCCACACCCGCCCTCCTCCTCCTCCTCTTCCTTTTCCTCCTCGTCCTTCTCCTCCTCCTCCTTCACTGGGCGGGAAGAAACATATTAAAATTATCCCAGTGCGACCCTACCCAGGAGTTGGAGCCTCTAGGAAAGCAACATTAGTAGGAGCGGTAAACGCCGTCCTCCTCCTTCTCCTCATCGTCGTAGCTGTAGCAGTAGCGGTAGCAATAGTGGATGCTGTGCTGCGCTATGCTATGCTATGCTATGCTATGCTATGCTGCGCAATGCTATGCTGCGCAATGCTATGCTGGGCTATGCTGGGCTATGCTATGCTATGCTATGCTATGCTGCGCTATGCTATGCTGCGCTATGCTATGCTATACTATGCTATGCTATGCATTTGCTTTGCCGTCGCTTTTGCCTTCACTTTTGCCTTTGCGTTTGCTTTTGATTGGCACCCAGGGAGCGCAACTGGGGGAACCGCGCGTTTGCGTTTACCTTTGCTGTTGCTTTTGCTTGGCTCCCAGGGGACCGGGGGAACCGCCCGGGGCGGGTTACACTGCCCGGCCCCTTTAAGCCAAGAGAGTAAGAACCCTTCTAAGCAGAGCCTAGGTAGGGAAAAACCATGCCAGTGTTTTGTTATGTTTTTCTCCCCCACCCCTCTCCCAGCCCCCGCCAAGCACCGCCACCATCAGTTAGGTCTGGACTAGGAAGGCTTCACACTAAAGGGAAGACAACCGCCGCGCGACGGGAATACATGGAAGAGAGAGAGTCAGAGAGACAAAGCGAAGAGCGAGAAAGAGAGAAGAGGGAGGGAGGGAGGGAGGGACGAAGGAGGGAGGGGAGCGCGAGAAGAAAGAGTGCGGATGATGAGGTGGTGCGTTTCGCGGGGAGGGGGGGGGTCGACTCCTGAACCCTTATGTTCATGCTTGTCTGTGGTTGCACTGCGTGGTGCGGCAATCGCTGTCATAATCCTTCTGGCATGGCCAGACTACACTGATAGCAGGGAGCACATAGGAGGGATTAGGGGTGGCGGAAGAGGTGCGGGAGGGGGGACGGAGCAGGGGGGGCAAGGGAAGAAAGAGGAAGCAAGGAGAACGGCCAGTGGAATGCGACGGAAGGAGTGGAGAGGGAGGAGCCGAGACAGAGGAACACTGCTAGGAAGGAGGGGGGCGGCGACATGACGAGATGGGCGGTGCGAGCAGGAGGGAAGAGCCAAGAAGGACAGGCATGGAGGCCAACGGGCCCCGTAGAGTCCGCAGACGGCGGGTGCTCCTGGTGTTCATGTCGGTCCAGCCGCACGGCTCGCACTTGCTGTCAATAAAAGCGATCACCTCGCGACGCCTGCCTCGTCTTTCCCTGCCTCCTCATCCCCCCTCCTCCTCCTCCCAGTGCCCAACCCCGCCTATCCTCCACCTCGTCATCCTCATTACCAGCCTCAGCAGCATGGTCATCGCCATCAGCATCATCATGACCATGATCAACATCCACAATACCATCATCATCAACAACAACATCATGACCATCATCACCATAATCAGCATCATCGTTATCGTCAGCATCGTAATCATGATCATGATGATCAGCATCATCATCACCAGCAACATCAGCAGCATTATCATCACCCGCGTCAGCAACAGCATCATCAACCTCAGCAGCAACATCACCAGCATCGTCATCATAATCACCATCGGCATCATCATCAAAAGCGTCACAATCATTTTAACCATCATCACCGTCACCACCATCAGCATAACCTGCAATATCATCATGATCATCGTCATAATCAGCATCATCATCATGCTCATCCTCCTGCCCATCATATAATCATCATATCATCACCGTCATCAAACTCGTCATCACCGCCACCGCCATCGACATCATACGCGTCATCAGCATCAGCACCATAATCGTCATCATCATTATCATCAGCATCTTCATCAGCAGCATCACAATCACCAACAACGTCATCATGACTATCACGATAACCAACATCATCCTCATACTCACAATCATCAACAGCATCGCCATTACCATCATCATAATCATCATCAGCTTGGGCATCGTCATCATCATTTACTATTCATCATCACAGTCATCATCATCGTCATCATCATCATCATCGCCATCGTCATCAGCACCACCAGCATCACAAGCAGCATGAGTCTGCAGCATGAGCATCATCATCATCACCACCACAATCATCATCATCATCATCATCATCATCATCATCATCATCATCATCATCATCGACAACATCATCATTATCATCATCATCATCATCGGCAACATCATCATTATCAGCAGCATCATCACCATGATCATCACCATCATCATCATCATCATCATCATCATCATCATCATCATCATCCGCAACCCCATCATCACCATAGTCATCGTCATCACCATCACCATCATCACCATCATCGTCGTGCTGCGCTCGATGTAAGCTTCGGTGTTCGTCTGAAGGCAGCAGTTCCCCCACATTACCCGCACGGAACGGTCGCCACATGGGGGGGCAACAAACTAGAAGCGTATGAGATGTTCGAAGGATAATCACGCGGGGGATCCCGCCAGGTAGCAGGGTAGCTGGGCCCGCCAGCGCCTGCGGGGGGGGAGGGGGGAGGAAGGACCTCATGATAATCTGACGAGGAAGGAAGTCGTAGAGAGACGGCTAGACGGTGACAGGTTGAAGGCTGCAAAGTGGCGGCTGCCGGTTGGAGCCGAAGGGTCGAGCGGCGGCAGAGACCGCGGAGGTGGCGCAGGAAGTGAATTCCCCGCCCCCCTCCCGCACGATGTCCGCTCTTCGGCTACTGAGGGGCAGGGGCACGTTTCGCTCGCCAGCACTTGTCCATAGCAGCGGGGGCGGGGTCTGGGCGCAGAATGGCAGCGGTGAAAGCGAGGTGGCGGCCAGGGAGGCTGGCGGTGAGAACCCCAGGGGTGGGCCGAAGAAGTGGCAGGTAGGGCAGCGGTCTCGCGTTTGTTCGGCCATTGGCCATGGCCGCGAGTGCCAAAGCTGGAAATGCGTCAGGGCCTCTCGTCCCACCCATGGGGTTGCCCCGGGAAAAGGCTGCCTGTCCCACCCAGGGCACCCCCGGTTCGCCAGGGCGGGCCCGGGGTAACCGTTACCAGGGGCGGGATAAGGAAACCGTTTCGGGGGATGCCCACCCACGCGGGGGAGGTTCACGCCTTTCCTGGCTGCAACCTTTGTATCGAGCATCCCTTAGCACCCCCCCACGTTCATCTCTATCCTCCCAGACCCCCTTTTGGTAGCCATCAGTGGCTAAGCTGGTGCAGGAACAGCGCAAGAGCGGAGGTGACGAAGTGGCACGAGAACGAGCGGGGGGCGAGGTAACGGAGGCAAGGCTGCGAGCTGTGAGCCTTGAGCTGCGGCCGCCCTGGCCCTAGCCAGAGCGGCCGGCAGCCAGAGCTCCGCTCCGTCCGCGCCCACATCTACCCGACCTTTCCCGCCCCACAAAAGCGGTGAAGGAAAAGGGCAGTTGGGGTGGGCAGGGGACTGGACACATGACGGGTGAATGAGCGGCCGCACGGACGTGGATGTTGGGTGGGGTGGATCGCGGCGGAAGACTATGTTCCAACCATGATGGGTTGAATGCGGGCCATCAAGGGTAAGTGGCTCGTCGCGCTGCTACTGTAGTTCGCCACCATCTCCACAAAACCGTGAACTCTTCGCATACAAACGTTTTGCAAGAAACGAGACGCACAAGTCACATCTTTTTGGTTACGGACTTCAGAGCATGCCCACTTTGAGGACACCCCTGGTGTTGTCCATCTCTGGCTCATCTGCCCACCCCAGCGTGCGAGCAGTGCCAATGATGGGCACCCAATCGCACTAGACGCTCCTGCCTTAAGGGCTGCAGGACGACGCTGTCACGAACGACCCTCGTTGCTGACTGTGTGCGGCCTCTGCTTTCACCCCAGGCTGAGACATCGACGTAGAGGAACTGCCTTCGGAGAAGGGAGGAAACAACTGCTACCCTCGAGGTCCCAGCCCCTGGGGGGCCAGTGATTAAGGTGCTGCTCGCTCATGTGGAAGTATGTGGTAGTCCATCCAATCGTAGGCGTTGGAGGTGTGATGCGAAGTGGTGATTGGGTGCCCACATATACAAATCCGCCGACCCTGTCGGCGTGTGTGAGGGGCTTTTCCGTTCGAGCCGTCATCTCCGTCATTCTTTGTACTCGTCGTCTCTGTCCTTCCCTTTCCCTGGGAGACCTCTTCCCCTGGGCTCCAGCCAAGCCGACCTTGAGCAACCTCGTAATTGAGTCGAAGGGAAGCCCCTTCCCTTTGATCCCTCCCCCGCCGGGAGGGGGGGGGGGTAGCGACCCCCCCCCCGGGTCAGATACGACGCCCCCCCCTGGGACTCCTCTTCCCCTGGGCTCCAGCCAAGCCGACCTTGAGCAACCTCGTAATTGAGTCGAAGGGAACAAGCCGACAGAGCCCCCCCCTGGGACTCCTCTTCCCCTGGGCTCCAGCCAAGCCGACCTTGAGCAACCTCGTAATTGAGTCGAAGGGAAGCCCCTTCCCTTTGATCCCTCCCCCGCCGGGAGGGGGGGGGGGGTGTCGACCCCCCCCCCCGGGTCAGATACGACGCCCCCCCCTGGGACTCCTCTTCCCCTGGGCTCCAGCCAAGCCGACCTTGAGCAACCTCGTAATTGAGTCGAAGGGAAGCCCCTTCCTTTGATCCCTCCCCCGCCGGGAGGGGGGGGGGGGTGTCGACCCCCCCCCCGGGTCAGATACGACGCCCCCCCCTGGGACTCCTCTTCCCCTGGGCTCCAGCCAAGCCGACCTTGAGCAACCTCGTAATTGAGTCGAAGGGAAGCCCCTTCCCTTTGATCCCTCCCCCGCCGGGAGGGGGGGGGGGTGTCGACCCCCCCCCCGGGTCAGATACGACGCCCCCCCCTGGGACTCCTCTTCCCCTGGGCTCCAGCCAAGCCGACCTTGAGCAACCTCGTAATTGAGTCGAAGGGAAGCCCCTTCCCTTTGATCCCTCCCCCGCCGGGAGGGGGGGGGGGGGTGTCGACCCCCCCCCCGGGTCAGATACGACGCCCCCCCCTGGGACTCCTCTTCCCCTGGGCTCCAGCCAAGCCGACCTTGAGCAACCTCGTAATTGAGTCGAAGGGAAGCCCCTTCCCTTTGATCCCTCCCCCGCCGGGAGGGGGGGGGGGGGTCGACCCCCCCCCCGGGTCAGATACGACGCCCCCCCCTGGGACTCCTCTTCCCCTGGGCTCCAGCCAAGCCGACCTTGAGCAACCTCGTAATTGAGTCGAAGGGAAGCCCCTTCCCTTTGATCCCTCCCCCGCCGGGAGGGGGGGGGGGTGTCGACCCCCCCCCGGGTCAGATACGACGCCCCCCCCTGGGACTCCTCTTCCCCTGGCTCCAGCCAAGCCGACCTTGAGCAACCTCGTAATTGAGTCGAAGGGAAGCCCCTTCCCTTTGATCCCTCCCCCGCCGGGAGGGGGGGGGGGGGTAGCGACCCCCCCCCGGGTCAGATACGACGCCCCCCCCTGGGACTCCTCCTCCCCTGGGCTCCAGCCAAGCCGACCTTGAGCAACCTCGTAATCTCTTGCTGCGCATTGCGAACAGGGTCGGCGGCACCGGCCGTCAGGCCTTCGCAATATCCAGGATGATGTCCGAAGTCCAACCCCTGGGCGTAGGTCAAATGTCTGAGGTAGGTGGAACGGCGCCTGGCGGCTTGTGCCGCCAAGGGTAGGACGTCGCTGCCGTAGATACTGAGGCAAGGTCGTAGGATCCCTGGAGGTGGAGGTAGACGATGGTGTGTCACGCTTGAGGAGGGAGGACTGAGAAGTAGTCCGCTGCTGTTCCTGCTGCCTGGCGGCACTGATGCGTCACGTTGCAGAGGTTAGGATGTGGTGTGGGGACAGCGGGAAGTGATGTGATGGTGTAGGGGTGACGCTCCTCCTCCTCCTCCCCCTCCTCCTCCTCCTCCTCCTCTTCCTGTTCCCTGTCCCTCTCCTTTTCCTTCACCTCCTCCTCCTCCTCCTCCTGCTCCTGCTCCTGGTCATGCTCCTTCTCCTCCTCCTCCTCCTCCTCCTCATCCTCCTCTTCCTCCTCCTTTTTACGCTAGACCAACCTAAGGTTACACTGTGACGTTAAACCTCCTCCTCCTCCTCCTCCTCCTCCTCCTCCTCCTCTCTCCCCCACCCGGCCGCCCCTGCGGCGCTCAGCGCAGCGCGGCGGCCGGGCCTTCGCGACTCGCAGCCCACCCCCAACGCGGCCCACAGATGCAGGGCGGCTGCAGGGCGGCGGCCTTGCAGAGCCACACTCGCGACCTCACGGGCCGTCAGCTGCCCAGATACGGTCGGCTGCGGCGTCTCCGCCCGGCTCGAACAGTGCGACCCACTTCTGGACGGGGCTGCGCAGGGGCAGTGTCGGCCGGTGGTCTCCAGCGCCAGCGGCACCATGCCACAAGGAGCGTGCCTCGCCGGGTAGCGCCTGTGCTTGTCCGCTTCCACAGCGGCGCTCGTGGCCCCGTCGAGGCTGGCGGCGATGCGCAGCGCGTCGACGCCGCCGGCTACACTGTACCTGACAGTGGCGTCAAAAAAAAGCGGTTAGCCAGGCGGTTAGCCTGACAGTGGCCGACGAAGGCAGGCAGCGCGGCGGCAGCTTCCTGGGCGGCGGGGGCCCGCCGAGCGACGCGGAGAATGACGCCATCGGACGGCAACGGGCGTGCCCTTCCACCCGCTCGGGGACGACGACTGCTCGCTACACGGCGTGGAGCCCCCGCAAGGCGGGCTCAGGCGGAACGGCAGCAAGGGGCCTCTGCACGGCCATGGCACCCAGGAAGCCGGCGCGGGGCCTTCCACCAGCTCGGGGACGACGCATGCTCGCTGCACGGCATGGAACTCCCGCAAGGCGGGCGCAGGCGGAACGGCGGCACGGGGCCCCTGCACGGCCACGGCACCCAAGAAGCCGGCGCGGAGGATTCGCCTGCGCGCGCGAAACGGGCTGCACGGGCGGCTCGGATGCGGCGCTCGACGGGGGCCTCTCGACAGCCCATGGGCTGCAGTAGGAGCTCGACCGCAAGAAACCTCCCACAAGAAACCCAGCCCTGAGACCCCAGGACGTCCACTGATTTCTGGTGTGAGGACGCCGCGCTCTCCATAGCAAAAGCAGCGACGCCCAAGAAACCCAGGGCCACCCGGAGGCACGCAGGGCGTTCCTTGGCATGGGCTTCCACCGCAGGGCCAGCGGCGCTGGGCACAACTCATGCACGGGAGCCGCGAGGAGGCATGCACGCCTGACGAGCAGGAGGCTGGATCCGCACGGGCCAGCCGCGCGGCACGCGGCCCCGCATCGGCGGCGACCGGGCCTAGGAGGGCCACGCGAAGGCGGGCTGCAAGCTCGGCGGAGACCCTTGGGCGCCCAGGCCGGGGCCGCGCCCGACCCGTTTTGCAAGAGGCGCCTCGGTGCACAGGACGCGGTCGGCCAAGAAGGGCAGATCGAGGCAGCAGGCCCTCGTCGCCACCGCTGGATTCGCCCACGGACTCTTGGTCAGAACGCACACCGGGAGAGGTCCGACGGAGTAGCGGTATCGAGATCAATTGGATTCCCCAAGATAGAGAATGTTGAGGAAAGAGGCCCTTTTCAGGGCCAACATGGTCTGGGTTGTGAAGCAACTCCAGAGAAACCTTCGCTAGAACGGTTAAGGGCTACTGCACCACATTGACGGGCCATTTGAAGATTAAGACGAAGACCAGGATTATCCCAGATTGGGCCAGACTCAGCGGGATTACGGTGGCTGAGGCCGTTTTTCGACCACGGATGTGCTAGCACCGATGCTGAATTCAACCTCGCAGCACTTGCACCCTAACTTGAGGAACAGCCATGAAGGATATCAAGAACAGCCCTTCGAAATCTGAGCTGTTCCTTCACTCAGCCTCTTGGTCGTGTGCGATCGCCTGGCAGCCTGGGGGCGCGACCACTTCCATTGTTGTGCTCACCCCGGGGGGAGGGCTTGTGGCCTGGGGCTTCGCGCCGCGGCAACCTCGTGCGGGCGTGGGGTTGTGGGGCCGTCCCAGGAGCTAGGCTGTGCGGGCGCACTAAGTGTCGCGGTGTGCGATTCCCGTTGGCTGACCTCGCGCGTGGGCAGCCCAACGAGGAGGAGACCGACGGTGCAGAGAGGAGACCGACGGTGCAGAACTGGCGTCCGGAGAGATGTGGCCGTGGCGCGGAAGAGGGCCGCCTCTCAGGGCAGGACAAACTCGAAGCGCAGCTTCAGCGCGCTGCGGGCACTGCGCCTAGCTCTCCATGGGGCGCACCAGACTGACATCATCATCGCCGGCACCACCATTGTCACACTTACCACCAGCACCACCACCACAATCACCAGTATCGTAACTACCAACATCATCACCAACACCCACAACACCATCATCGTCAGCACCAACATCATCATCAGCAGCATCACGTCACCATCATTCACAATCACCATCACCCTCCTCATCATCATCAGCAACATCATTACCATCACCATCACAATCACCATCGCCGTCACCATCCTCATCGCCATCATCATCATCATCATCATCATCATCATCATCATCATCATCGTCGTCGTCGTCGTCGTCATCATCATCATCATCAACGTCCTCATCATTGCCACCATCATCATCATCATCATCATCATCATCATCATCATCATCATCATCATCATCATCATCATCATCATCATAGCCGCTTCCGCCATCATCATCGTTGCCACATTTATCACCAGCCTCATGCTTGCTCCTCCCCGTCACCTTCTGCATCTGGCTCACCGTGATGCCGCGGTGCTCGGTCTCCTAGAAGGGAACCGACGCCCGCGACCCCGGCCGGCCCAGTCAACTCTACTGCCCACTGTCGCCTCCCGCCTCTCCCTTCGCCATCCCCAAGCTCCCACCCCGCCCTCCCAGCAAAAGAGGGTCCCCGAAAGAGGGTGGGGAAGCTCGGAATGTCTCGGGATGGCGGGGCGAGGGGCGGGGAAGAAGAGAAGGAAGGTGGGGAAGCTGGCGCTGCAGGTGTGCGCGCCTTCGAGGAGCGAGGAGCGAGGCCGGAGAGCGCGAGGGGGGAGAGGCGAGGGAGGAGGGAAGACGCATGTCTGCGGCCCCGTTCGCAAACCGCTGAGCGGGCAGGGGGGGGGGGGGAAGAGGAAACGAGGGCATGTAGCTCCGTGGCTAGGCAAGACGAGGATGCGGGGGAGGAGGATGAAGAGGAAAACCCCCTAAACGGCACCCCGGTGGGCGTTTTCTTGTTCGGCGTTTCGACATTGAGCGGAAGGGGGGGGAGGGGGGGGGCTGGCTCCAGACCTCTGCTCAGTGCGACTGTTTGGAACAGAACGTCCCACGGGGAAGACTCCAGCTGCTCGAAACAAGTGCCAAAAACAGCCAAGATCTACTCCATGGGGGGGGAGGGGGGGGGCGAGGGCCCGCGCCGATCGGCAAAACATCGAATAAGAAACCGATCGCAAGGAAACACGGGACACGCATCGGCATCAATGCCTTAAAAAGCACAGGAACGGACATCATTGAGTGAGGTTTGGAAGTGGATAAAATCCGCGCAGCTGGAGACAATGGCCGTAAACTTCCAATCAGGGCTTCTCCACGACATGCGCCAGCCGAAGGGCATACTTCTTTGCGGCTACTGATTCTTCTGACCAGCCCCGTTGACTATACGTCCTGAAGAATGCTCGAAGAAGCCGATGGTCCACGGGACAGGAAGAAGGGGTTAGGACAACGACGAGAAGCGGGATATCCGACGTGCTTTCGATAATTTCGGGCCCCCCCGAAAAGCTCGACATTTTTCCCTCTATGGGTCAAGTTCCTATATCACGCAATTTGTGCTACAGCACCAAGACCCGAAAGCGGCCAGCGGAGGCCGAAAACGACCGAAACACCTCCGTCTTGATTACTAAACGCTGGGTGTCTGGGAAGGAGCAAGGAGGGCAATCTCATGACGACCCCCTGAAGCCGCACCAGAGGGGTGGAGGATCGAGGCCCTGGCCAGGGGGCACGTCAGGAAAAGCGACGAGGGCGAGGGAAGTTCCTGGTGGTCGAGGTTTGGTGAAGGAGGGAGGGGGCGAGGAGGGGGGATACAGTTATCGTGCTTTCATACAGTGGAGACCCATGCCAAGAAACACCGTGCTTGCCTCCAGGGTTCCCTGCTCCTTTTTGGGGGGGTCGATGGTTTTGCTATGGAAAACGTGACGCCCTCGAACCCAAAATCCATGGACGTCCTGGGGTCTCAGGGCTGGGTTCCTTGTGGAAGGTCTCTTGTGGTCGAGCTCATACTGTAAGGAATGCCTGAATGAGGGACGGAGAAATGAGGAACATAATTGCATTTTCTGGTCACGACGAGCCTCGGCCTCGAATCGGTTCCGCGACGTAAGCCTGAGGAACCGCTCATTTACGAGAGCACCTCCTGGCCCCCAAATCGGTCCGTCGTTCGGAAGCTCGACTGTATAGATATGTGCATGGCCCAGACATCCAACGTCTTGATACAAAGCAAGGCGGAGGTTCTTCGCCATGGGCCCTCGGACTGTAAAAAAAAACCGCCATGGTTGGGAAACCGGCCCTTTGGAAAGGATCGGAACCCATGGGGACCCGGGATGAACAAAAAACGAACGTCGGATGCTCGGGGACGGAGCAGGAGGATTGAGGATCAACGTTTTTAGCGCTCTTGGTTTTGATTGCCTCGGGAAACATCCGAGGACCTCCGGACATCTCCAGTGGATGGATGAGGGAAAAAGGGGGGCACGAGACAGGGGGCTCGAGACAAGATACGCGCGTCCACGCCATATCTGACATCCTGCTCGTCCCACCAATCCCGTCCCGTTGTGCTGTTGTTCATAAGAAGTCTGGAACTCCCGAAGGGGCACATGTGCAATAGGCGGAGCTGTGTATGTTGGATGGCGCGGAAAAGTATGAGGCACAAGCAGGTTGCGGATGAACAGGAATATCAGGAATATCAGATGAAGCCACAACGTGGCCGCCCCCCTTCAGTCCGACGAACCCGAGTCCGCCTCAAGGCGGGAAGCGGGGCGGCGCCTGCACGCCGGGCTCCGAAACAGGGGCGGCGGCGGGGGCGGCGGGGGCGGCAGAGAGGCGGCGCTCTCACTCTCTGCCGCTCTCCCAGCAGCCCCCTCCCCCGCCCTCTCCACCAATCTCTGATTAGCTGCAGCAGCGGATGCAGCAGGAACCCGCCTGGATGGGCAAAGCCCCTTCTCAAGCCTCGAGAGGTTCTCTACCCCTTTCCTGGCGGGGGGGTGGCAAGGAAGGGAAAACCATCGACCGTCAACAGTGGCCGTGCATCCGCACGCCCGACAGAAAAACAAATTATAGTCTTCCCAGAACATCAAGGTGTGTGTGAAACATGGCTGACCTTCGTGCCGATCTGGACCTGCCTTTCGACGACCGACCGAAACCGATTCCACCCGACTCTCTCTCTAAGTCCAGGGCACTGAGTGGCAGCGAAGGAAATAATGTGGGCCGCTGGTGCAAGCTGCTCGCAAACCGAACATCTGCACTGCCCACTACACTTCTCGAATCGACGCGACGTGGCCGCCAGCGCCCTCTCGACTTTATTCAATGGCTTCGAGCGAACTTAGCCTTCTCTGGTGGCCTGCCAGGGGTCAGCTGCCAAGGAGTCAATGAGTGCTCTGCGGGCCCCCTTCCTGACCAGGACTGCCATGCAATCAACTTGGTCGGCGTGAAGGGTCGGCCGCTGGACATGAGAATCCCGACCCCGCTCCGCCGCCTCACCCGCCCAATGATCCGCGCACATATTGCCACAGTTGAAAAACAACCGAGTCGAAGCGAGGGCGACTTTCTCATCCTCCAGATGCGGAGGTGCACATCGCCCTCACCTCGATGCTTCAGCGCAGCTGCAACTCTGTACCACAAGTCCCGG
>CAUYUJ010003236.1:35000-42500 GCA_963575745.1 Prorocentrum cordatum
TACGACCTATACTACTACTGCTACTACTACTACTACTACTACTACTACTGCTACTGCTACTGCTACTGCTACTGCTACTGCTACTACTACTTCTCTCACGGCTACTACTACGACTACGACTACTACTACTACTACGACTACTACTACTACCACTACTACTACGACTACTACGACTACTACGACTACTACGACTACTACTACTACTACTACTACTACTACTACTACTACAAGCGCTACTTCTACAGTTGTTACTACTACTGCAGCGGCGACTACGCCTACAACAACTACAACTAATGCGACCACTACGACGACGACGACTACTAAAACGACTACTACCAAAAACAACTACAAATGCTACGACTACAAAAACGGCTACCACCACGACTTCTACTAGGACTAGTACTGCTACTTCCACTGCTATTGGTAGCACTACCACTACCACTACTACGGCCACGATCACTATTACCACTACGACTACAACCATTACAACGCGTGCTACTGCTGCCACTAGTAGTCTTAGTACTACTACTGCTGCTGCTGCCACTACTATTACTACTACGACGACTACTACTACTACTACTACTACTACTGCTACTACTACTACTGCTACTACTACTACTACTACTACTACTATTACTACTACTACTACCACTACTACCACCACCACTACTACTACTACTACTACTACTACTACTACGCATACGCATACAACCACTAAGACTACGACTACTACGACTACGACTGCTTTTTGGTACTACGACTACTACGAATACGACAATGTCTGACATTTCCACACAGGGCCGCATAGAGCGAAGCAAGACGGGCCGTTTGCGCGCATGTGCTGCGTGGTGAACGTGTCATGTGCCTGCGCGTCGTGTGTAGGTGTATGGTGTGTATGGTGCGTGTGCGGCACTATGTGGACTTGTGCACCATGTGGGTGCCGTGTGTTGTGTCGTGCTTCGCTTGCGTATGTTGCGTGTGTGTGTGTCTGTGTGTGTGCGTGCGTGCGTGCGTGCGTGTCTGTGTGTGTATGTGTTTGTGCGGCGAGTGAGTGCAGAGCATGTGTGAGTGTGCCTTGCGTGCGTATGTACGTTGCGTGTATGAGCCTGTAGGAGTACTGTGCTGCCGCGCCTGCAACAGAGGGAAGAGATGAGGAGGCGACGGGAGGAGACGCGGGCGGGACGCGGGTGGGAAGGGAACGATCACCCCACTGAGCATGTGGGGAACAACTCAACAGGCGCAAATAATACAACAACGCTCCGAGTAGAGGATCGACTACAGAATTGATTTACCCCCAAATTCCCTTACTCGTCGAATCATACGTAGAATGCTCGTAGATCTACGAACGCAGTCGGGGGAGAGAGGCGAGCAGTGCTCCTACGAGGCGAGCAGTGCTCCTACTGGGTTTTTGTAGAAGGCCAGGGGGGAGGCGTCGGGCGGGGGGGGGGAGAGGGGCCGAAAGGAGAAGGGCAGGAGGACGGGAGAGGAGCGGGGAAGAGGGGTCGAAGAGCGGGGGGGTAGCGGGTCTAAGGTCGAGGGTCGGGGGGAGGGAGACATGGGAGTAGGATGTCAGGTGCGGCGTGAGCACACCACACTACATTGCTGTGGTGTTTCCATCCCTCTCTCCTCCCTGCCTAACCCTCTCCTCTCCATCTCCCCTCCTCCCACCTCCCTCTCCCTTCTCCCCTGCTTTCCTCCTCCCCTCCCCCCACCTCCCCCATCATATGTTCCCCACCCCACCTGGAGCAATTACACAACATGAGTACTGCTCTCTTTCATCTCTTCACGGATATGTTTTCCGATTGGTTCGCGTGGATTGTAACCGATGTAACGAATAGCGTGTCCGCCGCCAGCCCGGGTCGCGGGCCGACAGGCCAGGACGCGTATTGAAACTCTACTGCGTGCCGCCAGCCCAGGACGCGTGGCTGTCAGCACTGGGCCCGCGCACTGGCGCACTTGCAGCGCAATCGATACAAAACGTGGCGCTGTGCTGGGGTTCTACTGCCAGTCGCCACTCGCTTGTGGCAGCTTCCGTCCAGAGACACTGCACCCCGACACCGCACCCCACCCCAAGGCCGCTCTCATCATGCGACGAGCGCCTGGTAGCCCGCCGGCTGGGACGTCACCCTCGCCGCGCGGCGGCGCAGCGCCCAGGCGCCCGCGGCGAAGACGAGCGTGGCGGCGCCGCAGAGCCACGCGGCCCCGATCGCGACGTTCTGGGCGGCCATGCGCTCGGAGTGCTCCTTGTGCTCCACCAGCAGCTCGATCTCCTCCGCGGTGGCGTTGCGGGCGACAGCCTCGGCGAGCGCGGCGGTGGACGCGACGCACGTGTGCTTGCCGTCCTCGTCGGTCTCGACGCTGTAGCCCCACTTGCACATGCACAGGCCCTTCTCGCAGAACGAGGTCGTGAGGCCGGCGCTGTAGCAGAAGCGGGTGAGGTGGCACGTGGCGTCGGGCACGCGGGCGACGCAATACCGCGACTGGACGTGCGTGGTGCTGGCCGGGTACCTGCAGTAGCCGTCGTTGCAGTAGCAGCTGCCGAGCGTGCAGTGTGTCGGCCCGCGGCTCGCGGAGCACCCGAAGATCTTGCAGCTGCCGACCGAGCCGGTGTTCATGGCCGAGGGGCAGTCCGAGAAGAGGCCCTGGCCAGCAGCGCAGCCGAGGAGGCACAGGCCAGCGAAGCTCACGAGAAGGCTCGCCATTGATGCACTTGGGGGGGGCGCGATGGGCAAGACTTCGGTCTCACCCAGAGGGTAGATGCTTGCGCCTCAGTGCTCGAGACGAACGTCCTGAGCCAAACAGCGACGAACCTATCCCCACTGGTACTGTCCAGTGCTGCGGCCGATTCTCTCGCGTACTGCTTCCTCCCACTGGGGTTCATGACACGGTACTTCGGATGGCTTTGTTCGATCGGAGCGTGCTCCGTCCTTGAAACATTGTGCTCGCGCTGCAGCGTTGACCACATTTCAGGATCGAGGGATGGCGCTTTGCTCCCGTCGCTGAGAATGGCGCAGATCTAAATTCTGGATCCGACTCCTTCCTCGTCACCCAATTTTCATGCTCTGGCTGCGTTTCCTGCTCCTCGTACCCTCCTCCACCTGCTGATGTTGATCCTGCTACTCCTTTTCTCATCATCATGATTAGCTCCCTGCTGTTTGTCCTTCAGCTCATCCGTCACCTCCTCCTCTTCCTCCATTGTGCAAGCCCACCGTCCTTCTGTTTGCGCATCACACAAGGGGGTTAGTTGGGAGATCAACGTTCTCTAGGACAACCCAGCCTGCGCATACAATAAGATCAGCGCAGTGGGAAAGAACAGCTGGCAGATACGGCGCGAGCGCACCTGGCTTGATACATTCCCTCTCCGCCCACTCTCCCTTATCCCCCGCTCCGTCCACTCCCACGGCTCCCATTCCCCTTCCTCCACCCATCCCCATTTCCCCTGAAGATGAGGGGGGATGGGGGGAGGGAGGGGAGGAGGAGGAGGAAGGAATAAGGAGTCGGAGGAGAGAGGAGGAGTGGGGGAAGGAGGAGGGAGGGAAGAGGAGGAGGAGGAGGAGAAGGAGGAGGAGGAGGAGGATGGAAGAGGATGGAGGAGGAGGAGCTGCACCCGCTCGCTCCCACGCTCGCACGCCGCTCCCCCACGGCAGGCGGGGCTCCGGGATGACGCAGCCGCCCTTCTTGCCGATGAGCTCCTGGAAGTCCTCGGGGCGGCGGAGGATCAACAACAAGGGCTCCCAACTTCGTGCTTCGCGCTGCGCGGAGCACGAAGCGCGAATAACTTCGCGCTCTCGCGCCGCCTCCCAGGGAAGAAGAGGAGGATGAGGAGGAGTCGGAGCCGAACCACGAAGCGCGAAGCGCGAATAACTTCGCGCCCTCGAGGGCGCCCTTGAACAATGCCGTAAACTCATGGCAGGTCCATGTCGTGACGGTTTGCAGGCTGGTTCCTGGCACCGACCTTGACTGGTCGCGGCTCTCCGACAGAGCAGTTCCATCTAGAACGGCCGACTCTGAGCCACCAGCGACGTTCAGCCTCGAATGCCCGAGCTGGGGTCGCCGCCTCGTCGACACGACACGAATGGGCCCTGCTTCAGAATGGCCCCCCCCCTGGCCCCTGCGGGCAGCACGCTCTGGCAAGGAACTCGGGGCGAATCCGCCCGTGGCGGCGAGAAGCCTCCAAGAGACTCCCTCAAAAAGTACGGAGAAGCTAGAACAAGTGGATTCTGCCAGGGGAAGCCAGAAATCGAACCGTGGCGGTGAGAAGCCGAAAACTGCATAAGCATAGTAAGCTGTTGGAGGTCAGCGCGGATTTCTTGGATCTGCGCTGGACCCCCTCCCTGCTGGCGCGCGGAGCGCGACAGGGACGGCGCTGGAGGCGCCGCCAGGGGGGTCCAGCGCTGATCCAAGGAATCCGCGCAGAGCTCCAAAATTGTATGTTTATGCAGTCGCTTCATCTTCGAAACTCCTTCGCTGCGAGAGGCGGCCTGGGCATTCGACGCCCCCGCAAGACGAGGCCAGGACAAGGATAAAAACGGGTTAGGATGAATCGAGAATCTCTAAGATCTGGCGACTCCTGGTCAAGATGAATCAAGAATCTCTCAAATCTGGCGGCTCTGGAAGCTGTTTCGGGCGCCGCGGCCTCCTCAGAGCATTCCGGAACGCTCTGAGAGCGTTCTGGAGCGCTATGGAGCAGAATTCTCCTCGTCCTGGCGCCGTCCGAGCTGGAGGCCTCGTAGATGGGATCGGAGTAGATGGGGTCGGAGAAACGCGCTGCATCGCCGATGCCTCGGCGATGCAACGTCGACATCGGCGATGCACCAGCGACGTCGGCGTGGAGAGCGTCGGGCTGCATATGAAGTCGCATAGCCGATGCATCGGCGATGCGGCGCGATTCCTAGATGAAGGAAAAAACACATAAGCATAAACTTTCAGCGCTCCGCGCGGATTTCACGGATCCGCGCTGGACCCACTCCCTGGCGCGCGGAGCGCGCCAGGGGCGGCGCCGGAGGCGCCGCCGAGGGGCCCAGGCGCGGATCCGAGAAATCCGCGCGGAGCGCCAAAAAATTATGTTTATGTGTTTTCTTTCTCCGAATCCCCCGGCCCCACCTGCTTGGACCCCCTCTGGGAGACCTGCGCGAGCTCCTCCAGCCCTGCGGCCACTGCCTCGCCGACGGCGGCGGCCACCGCCTGTGGGGCCCCCGCCCGCCACGCGGCGGCCAAGCTCCGCCTCGCGGCGGCCTCGCGGGCCCACGCCTCCGTGCCCTGGGCGCCGGACCCGGAGATCCAACGCATTTCGAGCCCAAAACGGCCCCACGTCCCCAAAAACTGGCTCACGTGTCCCCAGAACTCGAGCACAAAACTGACTCACGTGGCCCAAACTGGTTCCCAGATGACTGCAGAATTGACGTACGCACCCCAAAACTAATTTACCCGTCGAATCTACAAAAAAAACGTCCTCGGCCTAGCCCCGTCCGGCCCGGGCCGCAGCCTCGCTCCCGAGACGGGTCCCGTAGATACCTCGAAGCGCCCGCAAGCAGAAGACGACCGAGGACAAGCCCAGCACAATTCAACGATGCTCCACCGACCGCCACGGAACCCCCATAGGACGTCAAGTAGGAACATGAAAAAGCGACAACAACACCACCAGGGACCACCAGCGCGAGGAGCCAGGGGTGGTCCCCCTGGTGGTGTGGTCCCCCCTCTCGCTCGAGTCATCCCCTATCCCCAGCTCGGGGAGGCATCGTGGACCTCGTCGCTGGAGGCGGCCCCCCTGGTGGTGGTGATGGTGAAGGTGGTGGTGGCGTCGTTTCTCCCTCCCTGGAGTTAAGGGGTCGGGTTCGCACAAGTAGACAAGCGCGCTCCACGACTCGCAAAAGTAAGTACTCGCACATGGCCTGGATCCGCCGCGAGGGGCTTACGATCCTTCACATCGTGGCGTCGTGACGAACTTGTGGTTGTCGGACGTTTGCGAGTAGGCACTCCACGAGTACAGTCGGACCTAAGCCAGAAGAACACCCCTCAAGAGCATGAGACCCTCCGTCGGCCAAAACACAGAACGTCTCAGGGTACCCTCCCCAGGAGGCACAAGAACACCCACCATAACACGAAGATCGCTAGGGGACCTCCGCACCGACCTCGATCGTATTCCTCGGTCCGACTGCAATGGAACGCGCTCGGAGAACAAGGCTTTGTAGCGCGCTCAACGACTCGCAGAATAACTACTCGCAAATGGCCTGGATCCGCCACGAGGGGTTCACGATCTATTGCATCGAGGCGATTCGAATGTGTGTTTCTTCCGGACGTCTGCGAGTAGGCACTTTGCGAATACAGTCGGACCAAGGCCAGAAACATATCCCTCGAGAACATGAGACCCTCTGTCGGCCAAACACACACAGAACACTCAAGGGCAGCCTCCCCAGGATGCACAAGAACACCTAGCAGACACGAAGAACACTAGGAGACCCTCCCCTCACCGACCTCGATCTTCTGCCTCGGCCAGACTGTGATGGAACGCGCTCGGTGAACAAGCCTTGGCAGGGCGCGGGCTAAGGCGTGGGGTCCGCACAAGCCTCTGCCTCGCCATCGCTCGGACGCCCATTCCCCGTGCCTTGCTCGACTTCGTGCCACTTTGCATTGTTGTCGCATGAGCCCACTGGCTTCTCGATGGTCCTCGCCGAGACCACATGCACATGTCCGAGCGATGCCAAGCGGCGGGAACCCGCCCCCCAGGTCCTGCGCCTCCGGGCCACCGCCGGGCGCCGGCGGCGCGGCGGCGGGCGCCGCGGCGGCCGCCGCGGGGCCCTGCCTGGCCACGCCGCGGGGCTGCCGCGCGGCCGCCGGGGTGGGGCGTGCGAGGCCGAAGAGAAGGAAGGACAAGAGGACCCCGAATCCTTGTGGGAGAGGGCCTGAGGTAGGAGGGCCAGGAACATGAGGGGCAGGGGGGGTGGCCGGGGTGGGGCATCCGAGGCCGAAGATGATGAATGAGCGACGAGAGGGCTCCGAACCCTTTGGGGGAGGTTTCGAGGGCCAGGGAGATTAGGGGGGCGGGGGGTGTCTTCCGCAGATGTGTGGAGCCAAACCGCCCAGGATGTTTATCCCGAGTGCTAAGACGGGGCCTAAGTGAGGCCACGTCGTCACTGTGTTGTTAGGGTCAGGGGTTCTTCCATCCTCGATGAGAAGAAGCGCTTGGATTGTCGTCGTCGTCTTGGTCGTCTCCGAGGTCGTCATCGTCGTCCAGAACCCCTCGACCCTCGAAAGAATCACAAAATTGTCAATCATTTTCGGCCTCTGGGGGCGCTTACCGGGCCTCGGGGGCGTCAAAAAACGGCTCAGGATGAAACACAAGTCCAGGGGAATGGGTCGAGACCTCTGGGGGTCGACGTCATGAACGAACTTATCATATATCGGTGGTCTGGAGATCCTGGCAACACCACGATTTCGCAGCAGGCGTTCGTGCCGGGTTGCGGGCACTGGGGCCATCACAAGTAGCTCCAGCCCGAGACA
>CAUYUJ010003236.1:47500-50000 GCA_963575745.1 Prorocentrum cordatum
TGCAAGGAAACGCTGTGTATTTTTGGTGTTTTTGCAGTATCCCCAAACAGGGTTTTTAGACCCACTGCGGTTTCCAAGGTCGATTGCGTGCCCGTCCAGTGCGGGCTGGCATGGCATGTTAAAACATGCCTCCTCCTCCTCCTCCTCCTCCTCCTCCTCCTCCTCCTCCTCCTCCTCCTCCACCTCCTCTTCATCCCGAACGGCATCTCGGAGCCCAGAGTTGCGATGATGTCTCCAGCGTAACGGGCTGGACCATCTCGCGCGCGGCATTTCGGACCCCAGAGTTGCGACGATGTCTCGGGCGAAACGTGCTGCGAGGAAGTCTCAGGCGAAACGGGCCGGACCACCTCGAGCGCGGCGCCTCAGAGCTCCGAGTTGCGTGGGCCTCCTGGGGCCTCCTGGGACCTCCTGGTGACCTCCTGGGGCTTCCTCCTGGGCCTCATGTGGCCTCCTGGACCCCACCTGGGGCTTCCTGAAGCCTCTTGGGGCTCCCAGGGGGGGCTATCTAACCTGTGGCCGTCGGGGCCCCCCTAAATGGGGGGGGGCCACAAGAGCAGGAAAAATCAACGAATCGACACCGGATTTATATTAACTTGACACGTTCTGATAGGGGGCCTCCTGGGGCCTCCTGGGAGCCTCCTGGGAATCTCCTGGGGACCCCTGGGGCCTGTCCTGGGCGTCCTGCGGCCTCCTGAAGCTCTCTGGGGCCTCCTGGGGCTCCCAGGGTCCCAGGGGGGATATGTAACATGTGGTCTTCTGGGCCCCCAGGCTGGACCACCTCTTGCGCAGCATCTGAGAGCTCAGAGTTGCGAGAATGTCTTGTGCGAAACGGGCCGGACCACCTTGCGCACGGCATCTCAGAGCTCAGAGTTGCGAGGATGTCTCAGGCGAGATGGGCCGGACCACCTCGCGCAGGGCATCTCGGAGCCCAGAGTTGCGAGGATGTCTCCAACGTGACGGGCTGGACCACCTCGCGCGCGGCATTTCGGACCCCAGAGTTGCGACGATGTCTCGGGCGAAACGTGCTGCGAGGAAGTCTCAGGCGAAACGGGCCGGACCACCTCGAGCGCGGCGTCTCAGAGCTCCGAGTTGCGGGGGCCTCCTGGGGGGGACCTCCTGGTGACCTCCTGGGGCTTCCTCCTGGGCCTCCTGTGGCCTCCTGGACCCCACCTGGGGCTTCCTGAAGCCTCTTGGGGCTCCCAGGGGGATATCTAACATGTGGCCGTCGGGGCCCCCCAAAATGGAGGGGGGCCACAAGAGCAGGAAAAATCAACGAATCGACACCGGATGTGTATTGATTTGACACGTTCTGATAGGGGGCCTCCTGGGGCCTCCTGGGAGCCTCCTGGGAATCTCCTGCGGACCCCTGGGGCCTGTCCTGGGCGTCCTGCGGCCTCCTGAAGCTCTCTGGGGCCTCCTGGGGCTCCCAGGGTCCCAGGGGGGATATGTAACATGTGGTCTTCTGGGCCCCCAGGCTGGACCACCTCTTGCGCAGCATCTGAGAGCTCAGAGTTGCGAGAATGTCTTGTGCGAAACGGGCCGGACCACCTTGCGCACGGCATCTCAGAGCTCAGAGTTGCGAAGATGTCTCAGGCGAGATGGGCCGGACCACCTCGCGCAGGGCATCTCGGAGCTCAGAGTTGCGAGGATGTCCTCAGCGTAACGGGCTGGACCACCTCGCGCGCGGCATTTCGGACCCCAGAGTTGCGACGATGTCTCGGGCAAAACGTGCTGCGAGGAA
This sequence comes from Prorocentrum cordatum, assembly GCA_963575745.1. Taxonomy (NCBI): domain Eukaryota; class Dinophyceae; order Prorocentrales; family Prorocentraceae; genus Prorocentrum; species Prorocentrum cordatum. The sequence goes on from CAUYUJ010003236.1 coordinate 49,242, forward strand.
GTCTCAGGCGAAACGGGCCGGACCACCTCGAGCGCAGCGTCTCAGAGCTCCGAGTTGCGTGGGCCTCGTGGGGCCTCCTGGTGACCTCCTGGGGCTTCCTCCTGGGCCTCCTGTGGCCTCCTGGACCCCACCTGGGGCTTCCTGAAGCCTCTTGGGGCTCCCAGGGGGATATCTAACATGTGGCCGTCGGGGCCCCCCAAAATGGAGGGGGGGGGGCACAAGAGCAGGAAAAATCAACAAATCGACACCGGAAGTGTATTAACTTGACACGTTCTGATAAGAGGCCTCCTGGGGCCTCCTGGGAGCCTCCTGGGAATCTCCTGCGGACCCCTGGGGCCTGTCCTGGGCGTCCTGCGGCTTCCTGAAGCTCTCTGGGGCCCCCTGGGGCTCCCAGGGTCCCAGGGGGGATATGTAACATGTGGTCTTCTGGGCCCCCAGGCTGGACCACCTCTTGCGCGGCATCTGGGAGCTCAGAGTTGCGAGAATGTCTTGTGCGAAACGGGTCGGACCAACTTGCGCACGGCATCTCAGAGCTCAGAGTTGCAAGGATGTCTCAGGCGAGACGGGCCGGTGTCTCTGGCGAAACGTGGTGCGAGGAAGTCTCAGGCGAAACGGGCTGGACCACCTCGAGCGCGGCGTCTCAGAGCTCCGAGTTGCGGGGGCCTCCTGGGGCCTCCTGGGACCTCCTGGTGACCTCCTGGGGCTTCCTCCTGGGCCTCCTGTGGCCTCCTGGACCCCACCTGGGGCTTCCTGAAGCCT
>CAUYUJ010003236.1:55000-275000 GCA_963575745.1 Prorocentrum cordatum
TGGTCTAGGACGCGTTTCCATCAAGAACCCTTCCCTGCATTAGGATCCCAGACATCCGATGTCTTGATTTGTTCAGTACGGCGGTGTCCCTGGAAGACCAATCCGTTCCCCAGGGCCGATGTTTCATCGCCAATCGTTTTTGACGGTCCCAGGGCCCGGCGAAGACCCCTGGAAGCCGACAAAATATAAGAAGTGTTCAGTTGAAACTTGAGTTCCTGAGCGTCCTGTTGGGCCTCCTCCTCCTCGTCCTGGTCTGCACGCGGTTGAAGCCGACTGCACTGGCAAGAGCAGGAGATCTCACACCGTCAGCCCTGTCGATCAGCCGCCCCTCCCGCTGGACACCCGTTCGTGGTAATTATCAGGCGGGGGCAGAGGGGAGGAAGTTGATTTCAGGCTGTAAGAGGTTATGTGGGAGGTTGGAGGGTTCTTGGCGGGGCTTATCTGTCCCATCGCGTGGTTGTCTCCGCGTCGAATCCCGCGTCGGATCCACGTCGAACGTCCCACAGTGTTAGGACGTCGGGGGCCCCAATCGCCCGAGACGCCCTCGGAGAACGGCCCGAATCCCACATCCGCGCGGTGACCCCGAATCCTCACCACCACACGGTGTGGTCACCACACCGTTTTTAGCGGCCTGCCAGAAGGGGTCCGATGGGATCAGAAGGATCGCGCCGCATCGCCGAGGCATCGCCGACGTCGCCGACGAAACGGCGACGCTGGCGCTGAGAACATCGGGCCCCACATCGAGCCGCATCGCCGATGCATCGGCGATGCGGCGCGGTCCTCCGACCCCATGTGCTCCGACCCCATCTGGGAGGCCTAGAGATTGGGGCCCCCCGGCAAGTTGACGTCTCGCGTCCGCTTCCGAAGCCGCTTCCGCCGCTTTCCGCCGGGGGGCTCGCCGCGCGCCCGCAGCACACCCGCCCGGTCCCGGCCGAAGGGGGGCAGGAGGTGCGCCGAGGCCGCGGGCCTTTCGAGGAGCGCCCTGTTCCGATCCGCCCGACGAGCCGGGCAATGCCAAGGGGGGATCACCCCCAAGGGGAGTCGCTACCTCCTCGGCGAGGGCGGTCCTCTTTTGCATTTCCAGAGCCCTCCCATCGGCGGCGACGACAAGGGCGAATAGCCCAGGGGCGGGCATTACACGTATTCGTCCGGGAGACTTGTCGAAAACATACATTATCGGCGCCCCTGGATACATGTATTGCTCCCCTGGGCTATTCGCCCCTATCGTCGCCTCCGATCCCCCCCGAGCCCGCCGCAGAGCTCAAAACACCGCCCGACGTCTCCACGGTCCTTGATCCTCGAAGCTCTAGCCTCGATCCTGCACCTGCACCTGCACCAGGAAGGTCCCCACATGAGTATCGTTTAACCGATCCCAATCCCCAGCGGCGTGGCCTGGGCCCCACTGGCCGATTTACCCCCTAGATGGGGATGTAAGTTGTTCTCTTCGGGTTTCAAGGGGTGTATCCCCAACGGGGGTGGCAATCTGGTGGGGTTCTCGAAGCGGATGGGGATTGGGATGGGGATCGGTTAACCGATACCGACCACAGAGTCGACGTGGCCAGGGCATTCAGGGGAGACAAAGCAAAGGGCTCGGATTGACGTTGGCCCCGTTCGAGGCCGTAGACCGTAAGGCGAGCTCCAGCCTGTGAAAAAACAATGGCCCCGCACACGCCGAGGAGCAGCTCGGGCAGGCAAGGCTGGACTCGAACGAACAGTTGTTTCTCAAACCGCGGGCGACAGGGCGTGCGAGACGGTCAGGCGCCGGTCTGAGTGAGCGGCGGGCTGCACAGGAAACGCACACGGGCACGAAGCGGACGAGCAGGAGGCGAGAAGAAAAGGCAAAGGCAGGGCCCGATCAGACCTTGCAGGTCGGCGCGGGAGTAAGTCATGCGGCTGCCTACGAGCAGCGGGGCCAGAAGCGCGAGGTGAAGGCCTTGTAGGATCCGGTGAACGTCAGGACGTCAGGGGACAAGCAGGGGACTCGAGCGAGCATGGGAAGCGAAGGATGCAGACGGCGTGCCAGGGAGAGTGGCACGGGGGGCCCAGGGAACTCCAGAGACCTCGGAAGGAGGAGCGGGGAGTGAGGAGTGAGGGAGGAGGAGGAGGAAGAGGAGGGAGGAAGGGGAGGTCTTCGGAAGGTCTCCCCCGTATGCGCCCAGCGCATGGCCGAAATAAGTAAAGATACGCGAGCATGATGGAAGAGCCAGAGATGATCGGATGGATCCAGCCAGCGCTAACGCAATCAGTGTGAAGGCCGAATCGACACACGAACCCTGACGTCTGGGTTCCATCAGAAAAGAACGAACTGACCCTGTTGGGCTCCTCCTGCCTCCCCGGGGCAGCTTCCCTGTCGCCTCGACGGGCCTCTCGACAAGCTCTTGCCGTTCTTGCCCGCGGAGGAGGGCTTCCCGGCGTCGCCGGCACCTTGGGCGCCCTGGCAGCATGGGGGAGAGGCTGGCCACTTTGTGAGCATCGTTTAGTCGACCTCTATGCCCGTGGGCGTGGCCTGGGCATCACTGGCCAATCAACCAACCTAGATGGCGATATGGGCTGTCTCCTTCAGTTCAAGGGATATATCCCCAACTAGGGTGCTGAGATGGTGGGGGTCTGGATGGGGACGGGGATGGGGATGTGGGTCGGTTGAACGAGACTGGCTTTGGAGGAGCAAGCACGGCACCGTCAACCCAGATGCCGAAACCTGCCGTCCCCCACCAAAAGGCAGCCCCTGGGAGAGTACAAGCCCTCCCCCCTAACGTGGCAAGTCCCTGACCTAACCTGACCCAGGCCCTGTCGACACTGCGCCAAAACTCACCTGACCCATGAAAGCCAACGTGACCAAGGGCTCAGCGACACCTGTGTGTCACGCGCACGGGCTGTAGCAAATGATGCGTCAGAATGGTGCGACACAGCAACATGCAGTGCAGAAGTGCCAACTGTATCACTGATCCTTCGTCTCCGATGAAGAATCTGGCCGTCACTGAAACGAAAGCAATCTTCGCAATCATGGATGTGGCTGGCGCGCAACGTTCACAATAGTGGATGTGGCCGACGCTAAGGCGAGAGCAACTTTTGCAAACGTGGATGCGGTTGGCGCTGAAGCGGAAACAACATTCGCAATCATGGATGTGGCCGGCGCTGAGGCGAGCGCAATTCTCGCCATAGTGGATGTTGCCAGCGCCGAGACGAGAGCAACACTCGCAATCATAAACGTGGTTGTCGTTGGGGCGAGAGCAACGTTCGCAATCACGGAGCCGGCTGGTGCTGAGGCGACAGCAGCCCTCGTAGTCGTGAATGTGGCTCGCGCTGAAGCGGGAGTGACGTTCGCAATAACGGATGTGGCCAACACTGAGGCGAGAGCAACGCTCGCAACCAATGATGTGGCCAGCACTGATGCGAGAGCGAAATTCGCAGTCATGAATGTGGCCTGCGCTGCGGCGAAAGTAGCATTCGCACTCATGGATGTGGCCGGGGTTAAAGCCTACACGCAAACGATGTTGTAGATGTGGCCACTGGTGAAACGAGAGCATCCGTCGCAATCGTGGGCGAGGTGACCCAGTGCACACGCGCACTGGCTGTAGCGCAACCAGTCGCACCACTGAAATGAACGGTACCAGAACCAGCAGCACCATGCACAGCAGCAGCAGCAACGCCAATAGCGACAGAAACAGTTGTGCAAGCCACACGAGCGGCACCAGCAGTACGTCTTTGACCAGCACGACAGCAAACAGCACCACCACCACGCGCACCAGCACCAGTGATACTACCAGCACCAGTATGACGACCACGACGGGGAGCAGCAGCACCACGCGACGCAGCACAAGCACCACCAGCAGCAACACTGCGACCACAACGACAGGAAGCAGCAACACCAATCGCAGCGGCACCAGCGCCACCAGCAACACCACTGAGACGAGCACGACGGAGAGCAACAGCGCCACGCGAAGCATCACAAACGCAACCAGGAGTACCAGTGTGACCAGCACGACCGGAAGCAGCAGCACTAATTACACGCACCAGCACACGCGCAAGGAGCAGCACCACCGCGACGCGCACGACAGGATCCAGCAGCACGACGCGCGCCAACACCAGTACCACCAACAAAACAATCTTAACCAGCACAACAAAAAGGAGCAACCAAACGCCACCAGCAGTTCCACCAGAACGAAGACGACGGGAACCAGCAGCACAAGGCGATTCGCGCTGGATTCCGCGAGCGCCCCCACCCCCCAGAGGCCAGACTGGCGAGGGGGAGGCGCTCCCACACTCCAGGGCAAAGCGTCACGGCCCAGATCGTTCAATTTTGCGCTGGGCACCGGGGCGCCCCGGAGCAGAAATGCGCAGCCCGTCCACGTGAAGTGCTAGTTAGGAGCTGGTGCGAATCCCACCCCGGGAGCAAACGCTGCTCGGCCCAAGCCCGAACGGCGGTCGCTCCCAGGGAACGGTTTGCGCCAGCCAGGGGCCTATAATAGCAGCGCTACCCAAAAGCGCCACGGCGAGCGTGAGGACGGGGTAATGACTTGTCGTGAGCCCGCCTACAGAGCCCGCCGCCTGCTGGCTGCTCGCCCCTCAAACCGCAGCCCCCGCGCACTGGCGGAGAAACGCATGACGATTCGCAACGCGTCGGTCGCGCAGCAGCACCACGAGCGAAAAGAGCAGTTCCACTGTGACAAGCCCAACAGGAAGCAGCTTCACCACCAGCAGCAACAGCAGCACAAGCGCCACCAACTGCACAAGTAGCAAGACAAAGGCAGCAGCACCAGTGCAAGCTGCAGCACCACACCATTAAGGCCTGTCGGCAGCAGCAACACCACGCGCAGCAGGATTAACGCCGCCAGCAGCAGTAGCGCGAATAACGCAAGCGCCACCAGTAACACTTTGGATCCATCGCGACATCAAACAGCAGCACCACGCGCAGCAGCACCAGCTCCACCAGCAGCCCCACTGTGACGAGCACCACAGGAAGCAGCAGCACGACCCGCAGAAACACCAGAGCAACCAACAACACCACCTTGACCAACACCATGGGAACCAATAGTGCGACGCGCACCAACTCGAGTGAAGCCAGCAGAACTACAGCAGCATCGGAGCCGCAACCAGCAGTAGTGCGAGCAACAGTGACACAAGCAACGGCAGTAGTAGCTCTGCGGTCAGCCCGGCAGCAAACAGCACAACCACGCACAGCAGTACCAGCGACACGAACAGCTCCAGTATGACGACCGCGCCGAGGAGCAGCAACAGCACACGAAGCAACATCAACGCCGTCAGCACCACCACTGCAACAAGCACGAAAGCGAGCAGCGGCGCCAAGCGCAGCAGCACGAAGCAAAATGGTATCAACAAACCGCCCGAAGATCTCAGCAGAGCAGTCGGCCGGGTTGGGCAGGGCGCCGCCAGCAGGCCTCTTGCAGCGCTTGCTGACCCATGCCGTCCACAGTGTGCGAATGAAGGAAGCACCCGACCACTCATCATCGAGCCGCGCGGAGACCTGGGCTGCCAGGCGGCGCTGTACCGCGCTGAGCACGGGCGTGTGGGCTCGAAGGGGGGAGGGCGCGGGCGGCCTCCTGCGCGGCGGCGGTGGGAACCTCGCTGAGGTCCGCCCCTGCCGCCTTTCCAGCGGTCGCGGGAGCCAGAGCTGGCGGCGGCGGCGCAGGGCGGGCGTGGCAGGGCGCGGAGGCGCCCCTGCAGGATCCCGCAAGATCCGGCGCCCTGACGGACCCCCTCTTGCGGTGACCCCCGTCTCTGGAGTCCCGATCCTGGAGCGAGGTGGCCTCCTCCGGGGAGGTGCCGGTGGACTTCCCGCGCCGAGTGGGCGCTTCGGAGCGGAGCAGGGCGCCGCCCTCGGGGCGGGGGAACTCCCGCGACACTGGCCGCTCGTGCTGCGGGGGGGCTGCCCGCCGCCGCGCCCGATCTGCCAGGCCCGTCGGCACCAGGGCGAGCTGTGGGCGCGGGGGCGCTGTCCACCGCCGCGCCTTCGTGCTCAAGGGAGGGGGTGTTGCTCGCAGGGCGCTCCGCACGCCAGAGGAGGGCGCGGGAGCGCGCGCCGCAGCGCTCTGTGCAGCTTGAGGCGATCGCCCGTTTGGAGTCGCTGTTCAGGTGAAGCCAGTCGTGCATGCGATCGTCGTCCCACGCGGCGCACAGTCCGCCTAGGAAACGAGGTTGAAGGGCCGCGGGCCGGCGTGGAAGGAAGGCTTACCCACCTGGAGGGGCGGCGTAGTAGAGAAAGTCCCACCCAAAGTCTTTTTGCGAATCTCCTGCACGCGCCTCAGCAGCACGGCAGTAGGATAGGCGTTGGCCGCCACGTACCCGCAGCTGCCGCAGAAAGTCGACGTCACACTAGGTGCGCTGAGTGGGCCAGGGGCTGCGGGGGCCAGGGGAGCGGCGGCGGCGGCGGTGTCCGCTTGCGCTCAATCGCTGAGAACGGCGCTGGTGGTCCGGCGCGCCTGGCTCCTGCCTCGCCGCGCAGAGGAGGATGGGTTGGATCGGCGCCGCTGAGCAGAGAGAGCTCTGCTCGCCCGCTCGCTGGAGGCGTTGGAAGTGGTGCCGGCGCTGGCGGCAGCGCGCTTGGGGCGGGCACACTGGTACCCAAAGTGGGATGATCCGCCCCCTGAGCGGCTGGACGGGATCTCAGCGCGACGGGGGCGGCGGGCGGGGGGGCCGCGTCGCCGTCGGGGGGCCAGAGGGCCCACCCGACGTCGTTGAGGCGCTGTAGGAAGCTCGGCAGGAACTTGACTGTTGCGGTCTCGCCACCCCTCTGGTTGATGAAGTTCTTCGGACTTATTGCCTAGAAGGCCGCGGAGGTGAAGACGCCACAGGAGACTGGAGGGGCGGCAACGGTTCCTCTTGGCATTCCCGTCCGCGTCGGCTTCCCAATGCCTGACCTGCAGCTGCGCCAAGACCAGGAGTCGGAGCTCGGGCACTCTGACGGCCCTGAAGTCGTAGGGTGACGGGGGGGCGCTGGTGGCAGAGGGCCAGAGCAACGCCACTCAGACGGGAAACTGTCGGGCGGGCGGGAGGCCAATCAGGTCCATCCAGCGCTCGATGATGCAGTTGGGAAGTAGACGGTTGCGAATGTTGGGGTCGCCAAGGCTGCAGTCGGGAACCTGCCATGGTGCGAAGCGCGGGCTCAACGAGGCGTCCGGCGAGGTGCACGAGCTCCCGCTTCGTGCGCGTACGGCACTGCTGGAGGAACTCGAGGTCGCGCGCGCGATCGGTGACGTCGCGCGCTGGACCGCGGCGGGGCGGTTGGCATCTGGTTCCCAGGGCTGGAGGAGAAAGGCTCTGAGGCCCCGCCGACTGGGCTCCGGGTGCCCCAGCTTGGCCCACAGGTCAGTGAGGAACTTACGGAGCGCCCCTGGTGAGAAGGCGCTTCGTTCCCTGAAGGTCTGCCCGGGCGGGGCGCGGGTGCGGAGCCCGCGCTGCACCCCCGCAAACGTCGCCCAGGCGGCGCGACAGAGACCATTGAGCACTGACTGACCGTCCCGGCATTCCTATAGGCCTAACACGAAAGTTTCTCAGAACCCACAAATGTTCTAAGAACAGAAGCAATGTTCGTAGAACATCGGACCGATGTGCTAAAACAAGACAGTCCCAGCCAAAAATGTTCCAAGAACATCTCGCGGAAGCCATAGAAAGTTGTTTAGAACACTGCTCGGTAGGCCTATAGGCATGACAGGACGCTTCGCCTCTGCTTGAGACCAGCGCCTCGGGCTCCAGGTCGCGGAGGGCGTTGGCCAGCGCCTCGGCGGCCAGGGGCCCAGCGGCCGCGGTGCCGGCGCTGGGGCTGGAAACGGCAGGGGCAGCGAGGGGCTCGGGCCCCGTCTGTGCTGGCTCGGTGGGGCGGGTGGAACACAAGCACACAAGCACACGCACACAAACAAAAAAACAACAACAAAAGCAAACATTAAAAACGCATACACACAAACACATACACGGCTGGACATGTGTGTGTGTGTGGGACATCTGGAGGCCACGAGCTGAACACGCATGCGGTAGCCCAGCCTGCACGGCCCTAGAAAGGCCAAAGCGCTGGAAGGACACCCGGCCACACGTGCATCCGCTCTCGCCCACGCCGGCCGCATGGCCGCATTATGCGTTTCCCGGAGGTGGACAGAACCAACGCCTCTGGAGAACCCCATAAAGTCATTGCGCTGATCGACCTGGCAGGGTGGGGGCTCTCAGGCAGCCTCGTCTCTGCAAGGGGGGTGCGGGGGCGGAGTGACCGAAACTGTGCCCGAAAATCTGCCCGAGTGTGACCGACTCCAGCGCCCGAATTTGTCCGAACCCACCAGGGTGTGACCCAAACTCTTGGTTCGAAACCACCATGGTTTTCAATTTCGGTCACAGTGTCTGTCAGATCTTTTTCCGTCGCAATTTCGGGCGCTAGTTCGGTCACCGATCTTTGTTCTTTGTTTCGGTCGCATGCGTTGTTCGGCTGATAGGGCCGGGCGTCATGAGAAAATTCAATCTCAGGGTATCCAACACCCTGGCATGGGAGGCATGCAAACATACTGGTGCGATGTGATGTTGTTGGAGACGCACGTCCGACACGAACATGTAGCACAACTTATTGTAGTATAACGTTTCCCGGGAGGCATGGCCAGAAAGCGCCCGCCTCGGAGCTGATACTATGAAATCTCCGAGAATGCGCGTCGCTTTTGCGTAGCCGACGAACATCTAGTAAAAATATGTTTGGGTGGTGCTGGTGGTACGACGCGAAGTCGCGAATGTCACCCAGCGGCCCGTCATGATTTCGACCCCGAGCAGGGCCCCGAGTTCGGTCACCGATGCTTTGCCGGTCCCATACTCTATCGGCTAACAGGAGCCGAGCGCAATGAGGGCTCTCAATATTTAGGGTAAAGGCGGGCTGCTGAGACATTAAACACTACATATGGAACGAAGCCCCCTCCCGGCACAAAAATAAGCTGGGTGCGCGAGGAGGGCTAGAGGAACAACCACAGAATGGCCTGGGGAACAGCGAGCCCCTTCCGAACCCAGAGCGGTCCTTCTCATCCGCCTCGGCCGTCTCCTGCTTCCTGGTACGACGCGCAAACGCGAATGCCTCACAGCGGCCCGTCAGGATTTCGACCCTGGGCGAGGACCCGAGTTCGGTCGCCGATGTTTTGCCGGTCCCATACCCTTTCGGCCGACAGGACCCGGACAGGAGCCCAGCCCCGCGTGGGCGGGGGGGGAGAGCTCGAGCGCAGCGGGGGGGCCCGCGCCGAAGGGAGCCAGGGCGTCGGAGGCCCAGAGGCCGGCGAGGGCCGTCGCCCGGCCAGGGGGGCGCCTCCGGCGCCTTGCCCTGGGAGCTCTTCGGCTCGGGGGGCGAGAAGATGTGTCGGCGGCGAGCCCCGGGGGGGAGTGAGGAGGGGCGGGGCCTTCTCAGAAGGCTCGGGAGGCCTCGGGCCTGTTGAGAAGTTGTCCGGGCCTTCCTCGAAGGCACTGGCCACTTCTCAGAAGGCCAGGGGGCTTTTGGGAAGCCCCCCCGCCTTCTGAGACGGCCTGCTCCTTCTCACTTCCCCCGTCGCCCGCCGCCGAGATGTAGTCCAGGAACTCCTCGAAGCTCACCACCCCATCGTGATCTTTGTCGATGCTGTCGTACAGCTTGCGGACCTGTGCTGCACCACCCCACGGTGAGGCGTCACGACGGCGGGGGGGTGACGGAGGGTGCGGCTGAAAGGCCCCTGAGCTCCCGAGGTTCGTCGAGCATCTTCGCGCTCGGCGCTGCGTGAAAGAAGGACCATTCCCTCCCACTACAATCGAGGCACTACCAGAGAGAACGCTACATATGGAACGAACCCCCTGTTCAGCTCGACGAGCACGTTCCAATACTCGCAAAGTAACTACTCGCAGATGGCCTGGATCCCTCGCGGGGCATCTACGATAAATTCTGTCAGAGCAGACAGGTGATTGTCGGACGCTTGCGAGTAGGCACTTTGCGAGTAATGGAACGCGCTCGGTGATACACATGGAACGAAGCCCCTGCTCTGCCCCAAGAGCGCATGGGTGTACGAGGACTGCTGAAGGATCAGCCATGGAAGGGCCCGAGGAACAGCGAGCCCCCTTCCGGACCCGAGCTGCTCGTCGTGTCGGCGTCTTGGCGGTACTGGCAACTTTTGGGAGGCCTGTTTTCCACCACCACCGGGGTCCTTCTCCTCCTCCTCCTCCTCGTCCTCCTCTGTCTTCTCTTCGTCCTCCTTCTCCTCCTCCTCCTCCTCCTCCTCCTCCTTCTCCTCCTCCTCCTCCTCCTCCTCCCCCTCCAACTTATTGCGGTGGTGGTGGAAAACAGGCCCATCAGTCTTGGCGGTACTGGCAACTTTGGGAGGGGAGGCAGGAGGGAGTGATGGAGATAGGGAGCCCACAAAAGACGTACGCGCCCCACTATGTGCATGAACACGGCCCCTCGATCCGCGAGACTGGCCGCGTGACACGAACATCCGGGCAATGCATACTCTCGAAACCAGCGTGGATTCATGTGCGTGCACGTCCTTCTTTCGCTCCTGAGGGGAAGCGTAACAGACAACAACTGTCCCACACGTCGAAAAATGCCGCGTGCTGGACGGAACAGTGCGGGTCCGGCAGCGATGGGGCCGACGTGTACCAAATTACTACTCAGGGAGGGAGGGGGTGAGGAGGAGGGGGAGGAGCAGAAGAGAACCGGAGGGAGGGAGGAAGGACTTCTCGAATGTCGATCACTGGCATCATCACCGTGTTGTGACTCGCCATGGCACCCAATCCCCTGGATGCGCCCCATCCTCTGGAGGTCTCTGGAGGCCTGTGGAGGTCAGCTGTCTCAATACGCAACACGCGACACGTAGCGCGATGGCACGGAGCTCAAAACGTAGACTGAATACGTAGGTGTGGCGCAGGACGTTCGCCGAGACATGGACCAACACGTGCCGAGCCACCACGCAGAGTGTTAACACGGAAGTTTTGAACACAGTACATGTTGCGTCTGAACGCGGGCGTATCTGAGCAGGTGAGCTTCAGAGGTTCTCTGGAGATCAAAAGAAGGGCTGGAAGTGGCTCCCAACAAGCTGTCCTGGGTCCTCGGACTCCCTCCCCTCCAGAATAATAACAACTGCATAGACATTCACTTTCGAAGGTCCGCGCGGACTTCTTGGATCTGCGATGGACCCTCCTGCCCTGGCGCGCAGAGCGCGTCAAGGGCGGCGCTGGAAGGGCCGCCAAGAAGGTGAGCGCCGATTCAAGACATCCGTGCGGACCTCCGAGGTTTACGTTTATGTAAGTCCTTCTTCTTCGGCCTTCGAACCCTCTGGCCCCAAAGCCCCCGAACGTTCCCCTGGGGTATTCTTGCGTCTCGGATCCGTTTTTGATGGCCACGAGGCCTGAAAAAGAACGGGCCTTGGACACCGAATTCGAGAAAAGGTGCCAGGGCTGAAAAAGACATAACGTCGGAGATCTGGCGACCTCATCTCCACGAACCCCCTTGGGCGTATTGCTTGGTACGTCTCTTTACCTGGTCTAGAAGAGAGGAAGTCCGAGAAACTGGGATAATTTTTTTGGGGGCGCTTTCGACCTCCCCTCCTTGGGCGTCCAGAGCCCTCCATCCGTCTTCCTCTCCCCCCTGTCCTCTTCTCCTGTCTCATCACTCCTCTCCTCCCTCCTCCCTCCTCCCTCCTTCTTTTCCCTCCTCCAGGGCCTTCTGCTTGGTCAGGCCGGGGTTGCCCTTCTGCAATAACGAGAAAAGCTCCAGGAAGCTCAGCAGGCCTTCGCTCCGCAGGGCACGGTTCACCCGCTGGGTCGGGCAAACTCCTCCTTCTCCTTATCCAACCTTCTCAACTCCTCCTCCTCCACCTCATCTTCCTCCTTCCTGTTCTCCTCATCTTCCTCCTTCATCCCGTTTCGTTGTAGCAACCCCAGACATCTCGGTAGGGCGGACTGGTCGTTTCGCCTGAAACTACCGCACCACGTATGACCCTGAAGCTTGAAGTTTGCGACGGTTAAGCGGATGGACGTAAGGGCAAAACATGGGCCCGTCTCAGCACCAGCACATTCAGCAAGAATATATCCTTTTGTGATCCTACTCCACAATTCGGGCGTTCCACGATCACTATATTCTTCCTCGTCTAACATATTGTCACTGCTACTATGATGGAGTGGGGTCGTTTTCAACATGGCTGTTCGCAATAGCGCCACGGACATTCGTCTCAAAAGCTTGCATCCTGTACACGGATGGTGGGGGTCGTGTTCAAAAACGAAGTTCTCGGATTAGCGCCGCGCACATCCGTCTTAAACGTTTGCAACGGCTACAAAGATGGAGGGGGGTCAACATGGAGAAATCGCCCCAGCGCCGCACACATTCGTCTTGCCATATTGTCGTATTTACCTGGGTGAAGGGGGGGGGTCCTCAAAAATTGAGCTCGTGCCTCAGAGCAGCACACAGTCGTCTTAAACGTTTGCAGCAGTTTCAAGGATAGAAGGGAATCTTCAAAATGAGCTTTCCCCGTGGCGCCGCGCACATTCGTCCTAAACCCTTGCAACAGGTCCCGGATGGAGGGTAGCTTTCAAAATGGAGCTCTCTCCCGTCACAGAGCCGCGCATCTGCCTTCAAGCTTGCAACCACTACAAAGATGGAGGGCGGATCCTCTTGAAGATACGATTATTGCTTGAGACCTCCGTTTTGAAACAAGCACCGTACAATTCAACATTGGTGATCCGCGCACCGGTGGAGGGCGGGCTCTTTTCAAAACCGTGCCCTCGCAGGAGGCTTCCCCGAGCGGTCCTTCTTCGAAACGGGGCTCTCGCTGGACACCTCGCTGGACTGCATGATCATACGGGTCGCCTCCCTTGATGCCCGCCAGAAGGGTGCAAGGCAGTGGGTGATCATGATGACGACCACCGCCATGATGGTCATAACATTGCGGAGCATCTCCACGGCGACAGGCCATTACCATCCTCATCCTCATCGTCATGATGCTGCTGCTGATTCTGATGATGAGTCCCCCATCCCCCTTCGACTGTAACCGAAGGCGCGAAACTGGGGCGACACCGGACGCTTTAGCATAATGGCTTTAGCCGGGGTGGTGTAGATCCAGATGCTCCTCGATGCCCCAAGATGACCCAAGATAATCCAAGATGCTCCGCGACGGTCCCCGCCAGAGAAAAAATGCACAGGTCCGAGAGATGCCCATCAGAGTGCAGTCCCAGGCATCGGAAAGGCCTCGGGAGGCCTAGGACTGGGGAAAGACTCGAGAACCATTTTCTTCATGCCCCGTTTCCTCATGGCGACCACAACTCTGGAAAACGTAGCAGAAAATTGCTTGGTCGGCGGAATATCCGCCACGTGCCTCACCCGGCCCTGTGGAAGCTTGGGTGAACCGTCGATCTGCGGCTTCCCTGTGTCATCCTATTCTCGGGCGTACCTCCAGGTCCAAGAAGGAAGAACACAAGAGGAAAGAGGAGGAACAGAAAGCAACAAGACTGCATAGGCAGAAACTGTCGGAGGTCCGCACAGATCTGGCGCGCCGGCACCGACCACCTTCCCCACACCCCTGGCGGCGCATCCACTTTCGGTGCCCCTGGCGACTCCGACCCGAGAACAAAGAAATCCGCGCAAGGTGCGTACGTTGTTGTTCCCGAGTGGAAGACGGACGGGGAAGGAGGAATGCCGCAGGTCGGAAAAGCCAAGCTGACAATGGAGATGGCACGAGGACAGAAACGACACCCCGTCTCCGATCGTAGCCCACCCCTTCAGCGGCCGTCGCTGTTCTTGTCCAGGGCTTCGAACTGCTCCTTGAGCTTTGCCTCGCAAAGGAACGCAGCGGTCGACCACTTCCGCAAATGCGATAAGCAACGTGAAACTGATGTCCGCATATGGACGTTGGACGTGCCTCTGTTTGAACTCACAAATATAATATACATACGTGTATACACACAATGCTTAGGTGTGTGTGCGCGCGTAGGTAATTTCATGTGTAAATATACAGAGATGTGTATGAATAGATCCAGACGCCGACGACACGCTCGCTATGATCGCTATAAGTGTCTATGCATATATAGACATATATATATATACATATATATATACACATACATATATAATATACAATACTGCATTGGCGCTTCGCGCTATGCGCTTTGTTCCAGACCCTCCCTGGCAAAGCAATACATCATCGCTTGTTTCAGCGGGGTGGGACCTCGAAACCTGGACGGGCGACCGGCTCATTTCTCTGATATCCTTGGTGCCTGTTGACACCGCGTTCGCCCGATGCGCTTGCACGCTTGCGCGCAGGAGTGGGGAAATCATGATGATGTTGTTACGCGCGAAGACCCTTTGAGGAGCTAAAGAGCGTTCCCATGACACGCCGAAGAAGTCGCAGTGGCTCGGAACAAATCGATGTTTGGTAGCTTCCTGAATGCCTGGGGGGCTCCAGGCACTCAGAACATCTTCGGTCGTCGAACGTCGAATCTAGATCCATTGCCTGTCTCTCTCGATCGAGGAACTTAAACCTCGAACCTCAAGCGTAGAACCAAGATCGTCGGGCTCGATGTACTTCGTAGGAGAACGCTGCCCGGGCGTTTTGGGGGCTCTTTTGGGCCGTCCTGGGGCCCTCTTGGGCCGTCCCGCGGTCTTCTTGGCCGTCTTGGGGAGCTGGGGCCCTCCAGAGGCCTTCTGAAGCCATCGAATGCCCTTCTTGGGGGTCTCCAATGGCTTTCAGGTGTTTCTCTTGGGAGCCTTCTGGGGGCATCTTGGGCTTCTTGCGGGCAGTCTCGGGGATCTCTGGGGCAGTCTTGGGGCCCTCTTGGGCCGTCTTCACACCTCTGGGGGGCCTCTTGGGCCTTCTTGGGGCGATATCGGGGGCCCATCGGGCCGTCTTGGACGCTGCGAAATCCCAAACAGCGTATATGTTAAGCTTATACGTTTTCTCAAGGGAATGGGTCGATTTTGCTTTTTCGGGGCTCTCTTAACAACTTTCCGGGGCGTCTTGGGGGCCTCTTGGGCCGTCTTCAGACCATGGAGGTTCCTATTCGAGCGTTTTTATGCTGTCTTGGGTCTCTCTTGCGCCTCTCCGATGACCCCTCTGATCGCCTCGAGTCTGCTCGCAAGGCCCGGCAAAGCGCCCTGGGAGGCTCGCAAGGGCCAGAACCTTTTCCAAAGGCGTCCAGGGGGCCGCCGAGACGTCCGAAAAGGCGTCCAGGGCGTCCCTGAGGAGGGGTCCGGTTTGGGGGGGGGGGCCGGTAATAGAAATATAAGAATAGGAATGTGTATATATATATATATATATATATGTATAGATGTATGTATTTATGTGTATATATATAAACATATGAAAATATATCCTCTTCCTGTATGTTTATAAGCCCGGGCGGGGGGACCCCCCCCAAAAAAAAAACGGACTCCCGGGATCTGGGGCTTTGGGACCTTCCGGACAGGCCTCGAAGCGCCCCCCCGGGCCTGGCAGGGCGTTTTGCCAAGCCTTCCCAGCAAACCTAGGGCGATCAGGGGGGTCATCGGAGACGTCTCAGAGACCCCCAAGACAGCACAAGAGCGCTCCAAGAGTGACCGACGTGACCTCAAGATGGCCCAAGCGGCCTCCAGGACGGCCCCAAAGAGGCCTCCAAGAGCACTCCCAAGAAGGCCCCAAGAGGCAAACATCATGGATTTTCTGCTGGTTGTTGGTTAATGTTGGGGCTCTCCTCTATTCGGCTTCCCGACGCTCCAAGACGGCGGTCAGCTGGGCGTCCGAAGCCGCCTACAACCATCCGAAAGGGCTTCCAGGCAGTCCAAGAGAGCCCTAACACGGAACAACACGGGTCCAAGATGGCCCTCAGAGAGCCCTATGGCGGCCAAAGATGGCCCCAAGACACCCTCCGACGCATTCCAAATCGTGACCCCGTTCAGGGAGACCGCGGTTGGAGGCAGGGTGGCCCGAGGAAGCCCCCAGAGGCCTCCAGAATACAACCAGGAGGCCTCCAGAAGGCCTTAAGAAAGCCTGGAACAACTTTTGTGAGGCCCTCAGAGGCTCTCCCAGAAGGAACCTCCACCCCCCCCAAAAAAATGAGGAGGATGGGAAGAATGCGCATGAGGATGGGTATAGCGAAAATGACGAAAAAGAAGCATGGAGGAAAGATAACGGAAAATATGATCATAACGGCGATACCGGAAAAGGCAACAAGGAAAAGGCTAAATGGTCGGCTTGACCTTCCTTTTATTCCGCCTGCGTACCAAACTTCAAGGACCAAGGTGCATGGCGCGAAGCGCCAGTGCAGTCTATATGTATACACACACTTACCCTCGGTAGCCCTGTGTCAGAGTCGACGGGGGAAGAGACGAGCAGAGCGAACCGCCAAATCATGCTACATATTCCGAAGAAAAGCTCGTCAGGACTCGCGTCTAGACGAGTCAAGTCCAGCCGGCCAACGCCAGGCTGGACCTGCAAAGAGGTGGCGGGCACGATCCGGCCTAAAGCCCGGATCGAGCCGCAAAGCGGCGGCAGGGCCTGGCCCGGCCAAGAGCCAGCGGCAGCCCTGCGGGATCTGCATGTCGAGGACCCAAAGGCGCAGACAGCGCAAAAGAGCAGAAGACAACAGGCAGCACGCAACAAAAAAACTGGACTGCCCCACCGCGTGTCTCAACGCCAAATGGAAGTATTCCACCGGTTCATCACGAGCCTGGCTCAACCTTCGAGGTCGGAGACTCGTAAACCGTGCAAGTCCTCAACTCGTGCTTAAGGACCGCGGTCCCGCCATTAGATGTAATTAGTAGCAAGCCCCGTTCTATAGTGCCTTTGGTATGCCCATCGGCAATCAGATCCAGTGTGTCACACCATTGTATGCTGCGTACGTCTTATCCAGCTAATGTGTCCTGGCAATGTACATTAAGCAGGCGTCTTAAGGTCCTTGGTGGACAAGAATTCGAATACCGATTCAACATCAATAAATGGCGAGGGTCGCTTTGACGCAGAGACCGCCCGTGTCAAGTATATGTTCGAGTTGCGCGGGTCTAAGCGGCCCCGCTTTTAGCTCGTGTAGGTACCAGCGGCCGGGTAGCAGTCCTCCAACTTATGGGCTGCTGCAAGCGTTTCCGCAGAGTGCTTGATCTTACCTGCAGTCGATGCGATTTGCAATCGGCATCTATCACATGTACGACAGATTTGCCACTGCGCGTGAGTCCACGCCGGAGTAGGTCGGAACCTCTAACGCCATAACCTTTCATCTCGTCTTCAAAACCCCCGGTCAATAGTCGATAGCCCGAGCCGCTGTGTAAGTCGATTTCCCCGGTGGGTTTTATAGCCGGGCATGCTCTCTTCTGAGGTTGGCTCTGCAGTTTCCGCACACTTGCATTGAGCCGCCGTGCCTGGATGCCAGCGGGCTTTGCACCCGTTGCAAATAGGCAGAGCATGCCATCCGCCAGACATAACCTGTAAGAGCACACGCTAATGATCCAAGGAGACTAACAAAGCGACAAGCCTCGTCGTTTTTCCCTCGGCCTCCGCACCCGCATGGCCGGGGCGTTGAATCCGACGACGTTGGTTGATGTATTCGTCCTGGTCCAACGCAACGTCTACATTTTTGATCCCCGTGCACATGACGGCGCAGTTGGTGCGGGTATGTTTGATCAGTCCGCACGGGCCGAAAATACCGTCGGCGCATATCACGCGGCGATGGGCAGTTTCCTCCATTCCAGCCACGTTGATGTCGTCCACGCGTTTGGCCACCAGTGGCATCTCCGCTGCTTCGAGCTTGTCGCCATGAGACGCGGCTGGCAGGCCGACGCTGCGCGCGACGTTGCGAAGCTTCAGGGAGAAGGCTCGCGCAGCATCCTTCGTCCGAGCGCCTGGCTTCCAGCGCTTCAAGCTGCGTCGACGCTC
Organism: Prorocentrum cordatum; assembly: GCA_963575745.1. Classification (NCBI taxonomy): domain Eukaryota; class Dinophyceae; order Prorocentrales; family Prorocentraceae; genus Prorocentrum; species Prorocentrum cordatum. Next base: position 72,832 of record CAUYUJ010003236.1, read on the forward strand.
GCAATGTTTCTCGAACCGAAGGAGAGTTCTCAACGCAACTGCTGACCCAGGTAGTAGTGCAAAGCGTGCGATGCGCTCCCGCTCTCCAGTGGCTTCGGCAAGCTCGCGGTAGGTGAGACCCCTCAGGAATGCCTGGCCCATGTCTACAGACGTAATTTTCCAGTCAGGGTTGCACGCGCCTTCACTGGCCAACAGACGCCGACTTGACCATCTGGCCGTTCCTGGGAAGGGTTCCGCATCGAAGGCGCCCCCATCCATGATCCCTCGCAAGACATGTCTCGCCCGGATTGTTCTGGCCATTTATCATGTCATTCCTGGCGAATCTACACTTATACACCTGACGCGATGTCATGACGTTTAGGGCGTCTGAGAGAGATGCCACTTTGGAGCACATGCTATAAAGCCAAGCCCTTCGCTCAGTGTAGAGCGCCCTACCTACCTGCGCTGGATTGGCGGTTATTCTAGCCTCAATGATCAAGCCATTTTCCCGTGCCACCACCGCGCGTTTAGCAGCTCCGGCGACGTGTATCCGCATTGTGGTGCATGCTGCTGGTCAGCGAGCACAACCTTGGCCATGTCAGTTACACGGAATATTTCGATGGATTGGCCATGTTGGTCACTGCCACTGGTATAGTCTTTGTCGTTGCGTGGAATCATGGACCGCGGTGCAAGTCTGGACTATGGTAGCGTGCGCCTCCGCGATAACGAGTGCCGGGGTCATCGTTAGCTACGGTAATCAAGACTGACACCATCGCAGTAGGTATGATGCAAGGTGGTTCGAGTGTCGTGGTCTCGAGAAGCTCGCGTTCGTCTTGAAGTTCTGTATACCCAGCTTCGGGGACGTAAGCCGCGAGATCGGTTTCTGAGGTTTCCTGAACCGCGTGGGGGCGCCCTGTGGGCGGGCGCATTTCGTTCTCAAGCTTTTCCGCCGATTGAGTGTCACCGCGCGGCGCAGGGCCGTCCACGCTGTCTTCGAATTTCGAGAGGTCCTCATCAAAGCCGACCTGAGGCTTGGATGATTTCAGACACTGCGTTACCTTGGTACGTGTAGACCCAGCGATTTCGCATGCGTCGAGGGCTGTGCCATTCGACATGTAGCAGCGAAACCCGGTGTGACAGCATTGTCATCATGGACCAAGGTACAACTGTCAGCGCAAATGAAAGCTGGTAGTCGATGGATATTTCTGGCAAGTCGGACTGTGACCACGTTCACGATCCCAAAATAGGTTCCGGAACAGGTCTTGTAGTGCTGGATGCACCTTGGGTGACAGCTTGCTGGATGCGGTCATGTGCTCGTATCCATGCTGAGTTGGTAGGTATCCAAAGGTCACCGCAGGCCCCCCTGCAGGTCAACTTGCGATGAAAGCAAGTGCAGTTCGAAACGTCGTGCTATCTGAACGAGTTCCCAGGCCATCAGCACTCCGATGTAAAGCGCGTGGTCTGAACCAGACCATTGAACAGCAACTTCGCGATAACCGACCCGCACTATGACAGGCCCTTGCAGGGCCGTTGCGTGAAACTTGGCATGGACCGTTCCAACCTCCCCAGTCGTCCTGGGTCGTGGCGGGCCGGTGGTAATCTACTAGGTCACCGTCGCGATAGAGTATCCGGCCTGGTGGTGGTGTTTTACTACGCAGTGCTCTGTTAGCTCTAGCAACTGCAATCGCTTGTGTACTAGCTCCCAGGCTGATCTCGCGCATCCGCTGTTGTCGTGAATGGTCAGACGTTTCCGTCGGGTGTTCGCGGTCCAGCGTTGGCAGGTCGGGTAGGCATGCCAGCTGGCGCCCATAGAACGCTTGATATGGTGATACCCCATTGTAGAACGTAAAAGCGCCAGTCACGAGCATTGCTTCATGCAGTGTGCAGTAGACGGGGGAAGTTCATTGGTTTGTCATGTCGTTTAGGTCTTCCTCCATCACGTACATGGTCGTAGAGATCCACTTCTGGATTCTATAATCGCAGCGCGACGTCCGCGTGCTCGGATCCTGAGGTCAGCGCCCACGTGATTGAGGATGTCCCGTGCTGTGTCAGCATTTTTAGCACCTTCTCCATCCGAGTATAAGGTCTTGGCAGGGCCATGCTGCAGCCGCGCGTAGCGGCATGCGTCCAGCACCGAGGTCGCGGTCTGAACATGGATTTCTTGACCAGCTGCAAAGCGAACGCATCCATCTATAACGTGGAATGCGATGTGCGTCGCGCCTTTGACGAGGTTCAGTCTGTCGCTGTCAAGGCCGAGCTTCGTTAGGAACTAGCCTCATCTTAGGCGCCGTAGCATGGCGCCACCGTAGACGTAGCTGTCGGAGCTCTTTGGCGACGACAGCTGGATCGAAACTTCGGAGGTCATTGCAAAGTGACTTGGACATGACAACGAGGTCCAATCAGGGAGTTCAGGAGCAGGCGTTCCCGCGGCAGCTTCCGACGCAAGCGCCGCCGGCGGCGGCTCACCGCGTCGCGCGCGCCCTCGAAAAAATATTCTGGGCTTGCCAGGGCAGAGCGCCTTCCGCTTGGTCGTGGGACATCTGGATGTGCTTCGTGTTCTCCTGGTGGGGCCGCTGGCGGAGCTGGCGCATCCGCTGGCGGCGGTGGCCCGCCTGCTGGAGGTTGACGCGGGTTGGCTGGCATTTTGCAAGGTCTTGCGAGTCTGCATTTGCCAGGTGTCTTCGCGCGCCCCGCCGTGTTCGAAACAACTTTTTCTCGCAGCTTTCGCGCCCCCTATAGATAGGGCCAACATCGCACCGACGACGCGCGCGCGGGTCCCTCGCGTGATCTGGCGCAGCCTTTCGGACGTTATCCACGCGCGCCGGGCGCCCTAGGCCCCCCGGCGGTGGCCTGGTCATTGCGCCGGAGGGGCCGCGTGACATGTCCCCGGCGTCAAAATCAAAGCCTGCACCTTTACGCGCGAAGAATGGGCCCGCTTCCGCTCGCGAAAAAAAAAACGAATCAACAGATGGTCCAGCGAGCTTCATCGCGACGCGGACTGCATCAACGAGGAGCGATAGAAACGGATGCGCGCACTGTCGCGACGCAGCAAGCTCCACACTACACCCTCGCGCGCGTGGATGGCGACCGTTGCATTTCACCTCTTGGAAGGCCATCAGAAGATCGGGGTGGTCGCGCATGATTTGCGAAGGTTCCTGATGAGGGTGCCATTTGCATATCTTAACCCTGTGGCGCACTGATGCATTGAGATCTCGCGTGCGCGCATTCGCCCCTGCGGTGCGCGCCAAGCAGGCATCTCGTCAATCTGAGTGCCTGCGGATTGTTCACGCACCCAGAATCTTGCCAAGTCGCCCTCAGCATGGGCACCGGCGCCGCAGAAAGTGATGCGTGGGAAATCATATTGATGGTGTTTCCACCACGCGATGTACTTGACCACGGCGTTGGAAAATGACGGCAATCCGGTCGCGCGGCAAGCTGGTTGCAGGATTGCCAGCCCTGCCCCGCGCGTGCGTCACATAGCCCCTTTGCACCCTTCGCCCCCCCGAATCATCAACTCCAGTTCTCTCGTCGAGATCACCTCCGGGCGAACGGCGGCGCCTGAAGGCAAGTTGCGAAATGCCTCCTTCTCCACCGCAGAGCCCCATCATATCAACGCCCTTATGGTGCCAATAGCATAATGTCAGAATGGCATGGGAGATCCCAGCGCGCGTGTCCGCGGATAGCGCAGGGAAGAATTGCTACGCGTCGGGGTCTGAGTCTGAGTCGCATGGTGCGTCTGCGCTGCAGTGCGCGCTGCAGTTGAGACCCTGCAGGATTTCGCAGCAGTCATTTTCTCCTTCCTCAACTTTGACATGTGCTTTCTGGTTTGATACCTGCCGCTCGTTCCTGCATTCTGCTGCTCTCGTTGCGCAATGCGCGCTTCAGTCGGGCGCGCCGGCTCCGAAATCAAAATTCAGGAACCGGCGGCAGCCCGCGAATCGGGGGGGGGGGGCGCAGTCATCCTGGATGATCAGCGCGTCCTCTTGCTCCGGGCGCGTCCGCGCGTCTTCCCCGAGCGGCGCGGGCCGCGGGCATTCCCAATAGTAATCGGCGCGAATGTTCTCAATCCCTTTCGAGAGTTACGAGCGCCAGCCATAGCCTGCAAGCTGATCCTTGACTCTGACATCCTGATGTTTTTTGCTTGCGTCAAGGTCATGTGCAACTCCTCGCGCGACTGGGTCACATTGCTTGGGGCCTTGTATCATCCATTTGCACGAATCGAGTTACAATTCGATGTATGCGAGTAGGTATACCGCACAGCGTGTCCGCTGTTTTCTTGCGGGGCTGCTTGGCTACTTGTAAATGTCACTTGGACATGATGGCGCCATTCGGCAAGTCGTTGGTCATGGCCGCGCCAGTCAAGCGCACGTCGGGCAGGGCCCGCGCACATGCACCTCCGCAGCGTTGCGGCGATGCGGACGCACGCAGTTACAACCTGCAGGTGCAAACCGTTGTGTTTGGCGCCTCCTCGGTCGCATTTCAATCCAAAATGGCGCGAATCCGACTCGCTGCCTCGGCGTGCTTCCACGCAGCGCGCCGGCGCCCATCGGCGCGATTGACTCAGCCAAGAGCGCGCCCGCAGGCGTCCCCGCTGGATTGGGCAAGCCTGCGTGCTGAAGCCCTGCCCGCGCGGCCAGGATCGTCTCAGCTTCGGAGACGTGTCCGCCGCGCGCCGATGCGCGTCCGCCATCGCCTTTTCGGGAACTCGGGAAGCGCGACGCAAACGCACGAGCCATCAGCCCACGGTGGAAGTGAACGCAGTCAAGACGGGCCCCTGCTGAAGGGAAATCGAGGTCGGGCCAATCGACGCACTCGTTATCCTCAACCGTTCCTTGGGCCGTTGCAAGGGCAGCGGCATCTCCCTTCCCCTCGCCCTTAGAAGCACACTGGCTCTGAAAATGTTTCTCGATGCCGCGACGATTGCAGGGCATCCCCTTCCCTTTTCGGCCCATGGGGCTGAGTTGTCGGCCTTTTCCCTTGGCCGTGGAACGGCGCCTACCCCAGCCCTCTTCCTAGGGAGATCCCGGGGGCCCCCTCGCATTCGGCATCCGTGAATATCGCCATGAATGCGGCGAAACCTTTGCCGTGTAACCGTCGGTTGCGAAGACCACCCGTAACTCGACCCTTCCCCTGTCGGCGGGATATTCTTCGCAAACATCTGCGTGCTCGCCGCGTGGGCTTTTGAATAAACCATTGTCAACGGCGTTTTGCACGTCGGCACCCTAGGAAAAGGTATTCCGCGGTTTCCGCATCATCGAAACCAAAAAATCGATCCGACATGTATGCGCGTTCGTTTCCGTCTGATGATAGCGCGCTGGCATCTGTTTCGGAGTCGATGGGCGAATCTCCATTCGTGGTCGAGCCCCGCAGGGCTCCCTGGTTCTCAGGAGCAGTGTATGACTGGGGATCGAAAGGCTGTCCCAAGTATTGTTGCATTGATGACGTTAGGTGGCTTCTGCCAGTCCCTTGTTCCTGAGGGGCCGTTGATAGTAGCGCGGTGGCCTCCTCGGGCTTGCGTGGGCCGTCGGCCCATCTGTTTGCGGGCGCGGCCGCGTCTCCGCCAGCGTTTGTCATATCTGCGTTCGCGTTTCCGCGCCCCGTGCCTCCCAACCTAACGTTTCCGATGTTGTCGGGGGCGCGTTCAGTCAAATGGCTAGAGCTACCCATGCGGGCCAGCAGTTCATCGTGCTGTTGCTGGGCCCGTGGCATCTGACGGCTGGGAGGCTGAAGCATTCGAGTAGCCCTGCCAGGGCCGAACCATAGGGCTCTACAGAGCACCGTTGGAAGTAGCTGAAACTTCGGGATAGCAAAGCCGACTGGGACGGCCCCAGCACGGGCCATTTCGAACTGGGCAAGGATCGAGTCCGTTCTCTCACCTGGCTCGGGCCTGAAGTCTATGAGCGCCGTCCTCGAATTGAGCTGGCGCTCGTCCTCAAGGTTCTCGAATTCGGTGCTTAGACAAAGTATGCACGCGCTGGGGTCCGTATGGACTCCTTGTATCACCACGCCAGAATTGATGATTTGGGGAAGATTCGCACCGCGATTGTGAGTGCCAGCCCGTCCAGACCGCGCTGAAAACACGCAGCCTGTTGTTGTGGGGTCGCGCGGGCGCTCGTAACATTCAGAAGCGCATGTACTTCACGAGTGAACTCGAGGAACGATAAGTTCCCTGATGGGGTCCCAATAAGGGGCCCCTTGTCGTCTGATCGCCGCCGAAATTGTGGCTCCCACGCTGCATGTAGCCTATAGCACATCCAAAAACTAACCAAAGAATGCTAAGAGTCACGTGCCTCTAGTACTGCCTCCATGAAAAGCTCAGTGCGTTGTCATTGGTCGTCTCCGGAATGCCCATCGCTGTTGGGCGGCGGATTGGCTGTGGAGGTGTCCCCATGTTGGTTCAAGAGTGTGGGGTGTGCGTCTCCGCGTAAAGGAAGCTGGTACCTGACCTTGTTCCCAAGCTCATCATAAGTTGTGGTAAAGTGGCGCAAGGCCGGGAAATATACTCTTTTCGGAATAATCAAGCGGATGCGGTGAATAATGGATATAGCGTGTCTGCTAAGGGCCTTCCCGCCTGTTGCCAGTAGTCACGCTCTGACGTCGCAGTGGTGCTGACGGCATACCAGGCCGTGCCGTGGAATAATATTGCGATAGACAGGGCTGACCACACCTTAGTGGGGCCAGCTCCGCCACCGAGTAACAAGCAGGATAATGACCATGTGGTAATAGGTTGGAAACTAGATGAGAGATGGTGTACCATCCGGACGACTGATCAGATCTTGTTTTTGGTACGATAGTGAATTGCCGAGTCCGCAGTCAATCTAGGCAAATAAGGCGCCGGCGTCTTAAGCCAGATGCCGACTGCACGCTCGCTATCATCGCTATATCTACCTACCCTCTGCAAACTGGAGAGGCACCGCCCGCGGCCCAGGGAATGCCAACGGTCGCACCGAACTAGGATGAAGGGTCAAACTCTGGAGAGATACGATTGTCCCCGCTTTGACGTTCACACACACGCACACTCGCACTTCCCCTCTTGGACGTACCGAACGAAGACACGTCGAAACCTAATCTGGCACAGGTCAAGCCGCAACTGGCCTGGCTGATTCCGAGGCACCACAAGAAAGCCTAAGACTGTAAACAGCGGCCCAATACGGGTCCAAGAGCGCCGACGACGGCCGAGCACCACGGATCTCCACGCCGAGCCAGCTCGGCCGGGCCCACGGCCCGGGGAGGAGAGGAGCCACGGCAACATGCGACAGCAGGACGGCAGCGAGCGGCGGCCGCAGAGGCGGGCAGCGACCCCCACGGCGATGAGCAACAAACACTGGGGAGCAACACGGGATGGAACCGGCATCGGGCCAGACGTCAGAGTCGAACTCGACACCTACACACAGAAGCTTCGCAAACATGTGCGACCAGCAGTGCGCGCAAACACGTACCCGCTATGTGAACGCCCCCCCCCCCGCCCCCAAGGGGGCCCATAGATAGTTGCCGTCGCTCGACCACTAGCGGCGAGCTTCCGGATACTTTCGTTGATCTGTTCAGCTGACTTTGGAAAAGCGTGCTAAGTCTGCTAAGCTACATCTTTGAGACTGACTAGAGTGCTGCTGCCTCGCCGGAGGCACGTTTGAAAACGCTTTCGAGGTCAACGACGGGGCCGTCCGAGATGACGACGACGGGTAGAGAAAAGACGAACACAAAATGGAGATAGGTAGAGGCATGAAAGAAACAGGTCCTGAGGGAAACGGGTCCTGGGCCCCAAGCCCAGAAGGCTTTCCCCAGGACAAGCCTCTCATCCTGAGTCGATTTTGTTGATGGCCACGGGGGCCCGGGGAGAGGGCCCCGGGAGCCCGGAAAGAAAGGGAAACATGCAGGGTCCGTTTCCCTCACGAGCCTTCCTTTCATGGCGGGGGAGGGAGCTGGTTCTCCGTTCATAACTCGACCCTCAGGCGGCAAGTCGGGACGATCTGGGCAGCCCCTGAACGCACTCGGCGAGGCGCAGCTGCTGCAACGCGTCCCAAGGCCGGAAAAAGCCTCGGGGAACGCTCGAAAGCGTCCGAAGCTCTCGAGGCCCGAAGCCAGGAAACTCGAGGCCTTGGCGATCGTGGGAGAGGAGGGAAAAGTGGGCCCCACCGCCTTCTGAGGAGGAGGAGGAAAATCAGGAGGAGGAGGAGGAGGAGGACTCTGAGATCTGACGTCGCCGCGCACAAACACACGGCCGAATCCCTAGAACAAATTTTCTGTAGATTTGCTTCGAGCTGGATCGACCTGCGAGGGCCCCAGGGCCCGCAACGCGGGGAGCACGCCCATGGTGAAAAACTAACGCCTGGATCTCGAGGGAAGAGGGGGGAACAGCTGAGTGCAAAATCCACTGAAGACGCAGTTGGATGACGACATACGGATCTGACGCAACGTCTCGCTGGGTTTGGGAAGGCGTCTGGTGTCGCAGCCCTCGAGAATGTGGAACGGCGCATGGGACTGCACCCAGGGACTTCCCCCCCCCTCTCCCCCCATGGGGGAGGAGGACCGAGGAGGCGGCGCCCCCCGCCGCCAGGCCTTCGCCTTCTCGTCGTCCGCCATGCCCCGCGGCCGCGGGCCCCTCCGATCTCCCCCCCCCCCGCCGGGCGGACGCGAGCCGCGCCCCAGCACGGCGATCAGGCGGCGGCACGGCGCGCGACCAAGGGGGCGGCATGTCGAGGGGCGCGGGGCTCTGCTCGGCGGCGCGCACAGGGGGGGGGGCAGGGGGGGGGAATGAAGGCTTCGCAGGAGGAGGCTGCCTCTCAGAAGGCGCGGGCCTTGCATCGGCAGGGACGGGCCCGCGCCTGCTGAGAAGCAGGGGTGCTTCTACGAAGCCTTCCCCCCTCCCCCTTCCCCGCTCTGCGCGTGGCCGCGTCGCCGTCGTCGTGATTCGTCGTTGTCTTGACGACTTCCCGAAGGCTTCCTGAAGGCTTCCCGACGACTTCCCGAAGACTTCCCAACGCCGCCGCCGACACCGACGTCCGCGCCAAGTCCGCGCGCCGTTTCCCGGCCCAGGGAGCCGCAAGTCCAGGCCTCCCAGAAACCTTCCCCCCTCCCCCTACCCCCCCTTGGGCAGTGGGCCGGTCTACCGCGGAGGGCCCAGACACCCGACGCCTTGAGCACAGGTTCAAGGAAGAGGGGCCTCGCCGTGCTCGGCCTTTCTGGGAAGCCTCCCCCCCTTCCCCTGCCCCCCCGTCTGCGCGTGGCCGATCCACCGCGGAGGGCCCTCACGCCCGACGCCCTGAGCACAGGTGAAAGGGAAGAGGGGCCTCGCCGTGCGCGGCCTCCGGGGGCCCTCGCCGGGCCCCGGGGGGCCGACGACGAGAAACGGCTCGGGGTGCGAAGCCGGGCCCCGGGGAGAGAGGTCGGGGCTTCCAGGTGCCACGTGCTGAAAGATCAAGAAGGGCCCCGAGGCTCGTCGGATGCCCTCGTCGTTGTCGTCGCGCTCCTCCCCCCCATCGTCGTCGTCGTCGTCGCCGCCGCCGCCGCCTCCTCCTCCTCCTCCTCTTCCTCCTCCGCCTCCTCCTCCTCCTCTCTCATCGCATCCTTGTCCTCACTGTCGTCCCAGACCGATGTCGCAGCGACCACTGGGCGCATCTGGGGAACAGAAAGAAACCGATACCGCTACTCCTCGGACCTCTCCCAGCCAAGGTGCGCTCTGACCAACAGTGTGCGCTCTGACCAACAGTCCGAGGGGAATCCAGCCGTGGCAACGAGGGCTCTCCATGACGAGCAGCAATCCCGGTCCTGTTTCCTTAGACGCCTCCCAGATGGGGTCGGAGCAAATGGGATCGGATCGGAAGATCGCGCCGCATCGCCGATGCATCGGCGATGCACTGGCGACGTCGGCGATGCATCGGCGACGTCGGCGCGAAGAACATCGGGCTACACACCGAGCCGCATCGCCGATGCATCGGCGATGCTGCGCGGCGTTCGCTTCCGCCTCCTTCCGCCCGCGGGCCCGCCGCCCTTCCCGACGCCCGCAGGCCCCCCGCCTGCCCTCGGCCGAAGATTCGGACACCAGAACTGGATATGGGGAAAAAGGGCACGCTGCACCACAGCAGATCTGGTCCAAAAACGACCTCCTGTCCCATGTGGACGGAGCCCGCGGCGGCACCGACAGCAAATGCTGCTCCAACTGGACGGGAACGGCTGTCGGTCTTCGCACCCCGTCTGCCCTTACCCATTTCGATCGTCCCGTCACCTGCTCCGACCCGCGGCGGCACCCACAGCAAATCCTGCTCCAAATGGACAGGAACGACTGTCGGTCTTCGCACTCACCCTTTCCGTACTCATTTCGATCGTCCCGTCACCTGCTCCGACCCCACCTGGGAGGCCCAAATTCCTCCCTGGAGACCTCCGGCGCCTCAGGCCTCCCGGGAGGGCGGGCGGCGGGAGCACGGGTAAGATCTACAGTCGGAGCTGACAGGAAGGATGCACGAGAAGGATGCAAGCCCCTTGGGTGCCCATGTCGAAGCTGTTCTAGTTGGGTCGGCCATCAGGAATGGTCACGGATGGGCCGACGCGGCAAGGATGCAACGGTATCCTTGGGACTGTTACCCATCCCTCCCGATTTGTACTCCCTGGCTCTCTCGCGGAGTGCATTCAGACCAGAATTTCGTGGCGGAATCCAGCGGTGGCGACAAGAGCCTCCCAGGAGGCCCAGGCATGCGAAAACGAGGCGAGGGTACGTAGCGGTGTCGGAACCTGTTCATCCTCTGACGCCCCACGCAGGAGAGCGCTTGCCCGAGGCGCACGGAGAGCTCCCCGAGCGGCACGGAGGAGCCCCGCGTGCCTCGCGCAGGCGGCGGCGATCGCGGGGACGGCGCCGAACACGCGCGTGCGCAAGCGCGCCGCTCGCTGAGCCTCCACGCAGCCTGGCGTCCGATCGAGCCCGCCGAGCGGGCGCGGAGGGCAGGAATCGGGCAACAGATGGTGGCACAAGCAAACAAACGTTCGGAGGTCCGCTCGGAGTCCTTAGATCGGCGCTGGGCCTCCCCCTCCCTGGCGCGCCAGGGGCGCGCCAGGGGCTGCGCCGCAGGCGCCGCCAGGGGTGTCCTGCGCAGATTCAACAAATCAGCGCGGACCTGGGAAAGTTCATGTTCACGCCACCACTTGTCCCCCGAAGAAAGAAGAGCTCGGGGGGTGCCAGAGGTGTCCCTGGCCCAAGGCTGGAGAAGCAACACCAATATCGATGGCACGACGCCGTGGGTAGCCCATTACCGTGCTACTGCTGCAGGAGCACCATGCCTTCGGGCAGAGACGAATGAGTCTCACACGCCGACGGGCCGCCAATTGAGGCGTGCCATCGATACGGCCGGGCTTAGGACAGAAGAGCATCCTTAAACCGGCTACACGCAAGAGTGACCCTAAGAAACCCTAAGTGTGCGGCCACGGGGGGGGCCTTTGGGGACACCACCAGGCGAGCAAGCCGCTGCTATCGCATCGCATTCAACGATCGGGGGGGCCCGTTGGGCCTGCACCACAAGTCAATTAAGCGAACGGTCACTCTTACGTGTGATCGACTCAAGAACGTGAGACCTTCCGCTGGCCAAAAGACTCCAGACCGTAAGATCACCGAGGGCACCCATCCAACAAACACGGGGAACGTTGGGGTGCCCTCCCCGAACCGACCTCGATCTTATAGCTCGGTCCGACCGAACGCTCGTCCTCTCCCGAAAATGTCCCCAACATATCGCTCCGTTTGGGAGCCCCTGGGACCCACTGGACCTGGTGACACGGGTGCCCTGGAGGACGCGGGGCTCCCTTCCTTGGAAGGCCTGGGGAGCACCTTGGGCCCGGGGCACGTCTGGCGACACCCGGAGAGAGGGAGGGGGACTCAGAGCTAGTAGGACTTGCACTTGCCGCCCTTGGTGATCCAGCCTCCCTGCGACCTGGGAGGGCGGAGGAGGCGGAGGAGGAGCAGGACCTGAGAACGTCGCGATCCTGCTCCGATCTTCTTCCGATCTTCTTCCCAGTGACGCCGCGGTTCTCTCGTCCAGGGTGCGCTGTTGACGGTCCTGGGGCCCAGAAGCTGCTACCACGGACTGGAAACTATCAGAAACCAAAGTAAGTATTGATGTTTCACAGGGTGGCTGAAAGTCTGCGGAGGAGCAGGACGAGGAGCGTGAGGAACCATAATATGGACCCCGAAATGACATCCCTCAGTAAAATTACGGAGCCAAGGGCCCCAGGGAGAGGGCATGCAACATGCTTGCAATCTGTTCGCTTAGGACCATGGAGGCATCTGGAGGTCCCTGGTCCACAGAGGCCTCCAGGGATCTCTGGAGTTCACCCCTCCAAACAAAACACCCAAAACTGACAGAATACACTGAAAACACACACAGCAACACAAAGCAAAAGCACGAGACAATCATAAGCAAATGCAGCAAAAAGACGCCACATCGAGCACCCAATCAAAGAACCTCAAGTCCTGGACACTTGATCCCTCCTGTCCCCGATCCCTCCAGGCAGAGGGGGAGGAGGAGGATTGGACTGGGATTGGGCCCGCGGGAGTTCGCCTGCCGCTTTCATCCTCCTGCAAACTGCAGCCTGCCGAAACAATTACAGGAGGACCTCTGGGGCGCGACTCGATTCGCCAAGCCGTCAGGTGCGGCCCGTGGCTCACGACGGACGCCGCACCGCCCCAAGTGAACACCCCCTGGACGGCACGGGCCCACGGATGGGGACCAGTGGAAGATAAATAAGACCGACCCCTCCCCTTTTCGCCTTTCCCCGTGCCTTTCTGCCTGGAAGACCTCTCCTCACGTTGGATAGCTGGGGTGTTGGACACTCCTTGGCTGTAGGTTGCGCGGACGGGTGGGGGCCGAGGGTTCGAAACTTCAGGATTCACCAGACCGCGCTGGATGGTCCGCGAATTGTGGAGGTCTCTGACACCATGCGGAGCTAAGACCGTCCCTGGAATCGAATTCGACTGTAAAGGCTGACTTCTGCTGCTGGTGCTGCTGCTCCTGTTGCTGCTGGTGCTGCTGGTGCTGCTACCTCTCACCCCTACTCATTGCCGCTCAGCTCTGCTAGCAACTTCGAAGCGCCCAGCTCGAGCAGGCCACTCGGCGCTGGTCTGATACGCCTCTCCGCGCCCAGCGCCTTCAGCAGTTCCTCGGTGATCATCGCCACCCTCGGCCCTTTGCGGGTGAGCGTGGTCCATCGCGTAGATCAGGCGACCGCGGGGCTGGGTTTCGGACTTCGCCTGTTGCACTTCCACTGCCAGTGGAGGATGGGAGATCAAAACTCCTTCGCGCTCATCTGCGAGAGCCATTCCGCCCAGAAAGCCTTGACGATCTGCACCCACTACTCCTGCTGGACCCCCTGCATGCCGAACTGCGACGCTCCTGAGTGCATGACGGCCATGAAGATGGCCGCGAACGGCGGCCTTCTGCTTGTGAGGTCCTGCGACTTCTCGTTGTAGTCCTGGCCAGCGCCCTCGTTCACCATCACGATCTCCGACTCCGCGTTGAGGTCGTGCGCGCGGTGCGCCGCGTTGCGCGCCTCCACCAGCGCGCGGATGTCGGTCGGGGCGAGCTGGGCGAGAATCCGCACCAAAGTCTGCAGCCCGCGCGCGCCAACGGCGGCCCGGCGCGCCTCGCCCCTGACGCCTCGCTTCTCATTGGGCGCGGGGGCGGGCGAGGGGTCCGCAATCCGAGCAGGCCTGGGCAGCGCTGTCTCCCGCTCGCCCCCCATCGGGAAACTCCGGCGCTCTGATGTGGAAGCTGGTCGCATGGAGGGTCCCACCTCTGTCGGAAGATGGCTTGCGACCAGATGGATGCACAGGTCCTCGGGATCTCTCGCGCGATAACCGCAGGCCGCGCGCTCCGAAGAGTTGGGAGGGCAAATCCTGGCGAAGGTCGAGGAGCCCCTCGCGGGGCACTTGCCAGTCATGAGCGATCTCTGGAGGCGCTTGTAGGCGTTAGACTGGCTAGCGAGCGTGCGTCTACATGCGATGCATGCGGTGGTAGGTGTAAGAATCGAACGCACGTCATGGACGTTGCGCGCGCGGCGCACGTGATTCACGAGGCCCCCTCGCGTCTGAAACGCCCGACCACGTGCCCCACCCCCCACCGCCATCCAATCGCACTGCCCGAGAAACTCTTGTGGGAGCCACCCCATTTACCCCCCGAGGCCCGGCGCTCCGAAAGGGGGATCACCGCCGAAAACTCTCGCGCCCTTATCTCCGTGAGATCAGCTCCAATCCTGAGAGAGCGGCGCTCGGGATCCACGGGGTCGCCTGGGCTGCGAGCGAGGCGAGCGCAAACTCCGCCTTCACCCAGGAGTTCAAACGCGGGGCGACAATCATCTCGCATCCGACGGGGCCACGGAGACGCTAGCGACGGGAGAACCAGAGGCCCCCAAGCACCCGATGATGGAGTGCCCCCAGCGTCCAAGCCCAGCGTTGCACCGGCATCTCTGCCTCCGAACTAGCTGGGCGCTAACGCTGCATCGCGCGCTCGCTGGGCCACGGACGACATCGGTCGCCCACCCGCGTAACCGCCGTGCCCTGTCGGGCCCCCCCCCCGCACCGAGCGAGCAGCGAATCGACGTCGAGCCGCGAGCAGCATTGGTTCCAATCCCGCCAGGGCAGCGCCCTGAGCAGAGCTGGGAAACAGGGTCCACTTCCACTGGAACGGTAGCTCCATAGACCAGACCTGGCCTATGGCGTAGCAGGATTCAACGCCAATCTGAATTCGTCGGCGGATCTCCACCGTCGCCGACTGCGGCGTATTATTCTCGGCCCCGGGTATCGCGCGTCTCCCTGAAGTCGCCATGAAAATTGTTGTCGGCCCCGCCCCCTGCCCGCTGTCTGCGACGCAAGGCCGAGTGGCCCTGAAAACGAAGCTGAACCTCCTGCCCCACGACGTCCTGGGCTTAGCCTATCCCCACAGACTCCCCAGACAACGCCGCATCAACTTGCTGCAAGACCCGAAGAATATGCCCCGCTGCCTTACGAGGCGAGGCCACGCGCGCACGGAAGATATCGCCGGGCGTAAAGGCAGCCCCCGGCGCCCGCTCTCAACTCGTTCCAAGAAGCCACGTGGCCTGCTGCCGAGAGATCAATATCCCTCAGCCTGCGGAGCCACGGGAAGATACGGCTCGAGTCGAGAATATCACCCGAAAGAATTCCACGACGAGCGGGCCCCCCATCGCGCCGCCCCCACTCCTGTGCATCCAGCCAAATCACGTTGTGTCGAAAACGTCGGAGGCAGACTTCTACGTCTTGAGGCTCAGCGCGAGATCCATCTGTTTGGCCGAGCTCCCCCCGGCGCCCAAATGAAAGAGCGTTACTCACACCTCTATGTGCGCAAGCAAACGAGCGCCCTGCCCCCCGAAGGCGCCAGCAAAGAAACTGGGCTGCTAACGTGCTAACGCGGCAACTGCACGGCGCCTGCCAAGGCAGGGGCCGCGCGCAATCGTCGCGGGAGGAACCGGAAGGAGGCTCGCATAAAACGCTGCTTCCCAATCCTCGGGGGCGCGCGCGCCGCCCGTCGGCCCACTGGGCCATTCTTCTGATTTTTCCGGAGTTGCGCCCGTGTGTCGAGGAATGGGCCCGGCGGCGGGGCCGAAACCAGCTGCATGCAGCAGATTTCGTACCCCCCCCTTTCCCTATCCCCCCCTTTCGTTCGGCCCGATCCTCCTCCTCCTCCTCCTCCTCCTCCTCCTCTTCCTCCTCCTCCTCCTCCTCCTCCTCCTCCTCCGCACTGTTCCGCCCCCTCCCCCGCACAGCGGAGCCGCGGCACGTTGGGCCCCGCGCTTGCCCAGGCCCTTCCCCATCTCCTTGCTCGTGCCGCACCTGCCGCACGCGTCCTTGGAGGCGAAGACGAGGTCCCCGCACTTCTGGGCGCGGCGCCGGGCGGTCCCACGAATCCCCCGCAAGAGCCTATCTAGATAAGCCTCTCATTTCGCAAGGCAATTTGCCTCCCCCCCGCCATTTTTTATCCGGTGCTGGGCCGAACAAGCGTGTCAGCGACTTCGGATTGCGTGATCTCCAACTTTCCCTTACGGGCTTGCCGGGAAGCCCACCCCTCAATCAAAGCAGCCTTAAAACCATTATTATGTTAAACGTTAACCAGCGTGGACCCCAGACAGCCAGAGACATCCTCGGGACAACCCAGGTGGCAACGGCAGGCAACGGTGGCAACTGGTCAGAACGTGGCGAATCCTCGGGGCACCACCACAGGCAGCAACAGGCCGCAACGTGGCGAATCCTCTGGACGCCCCCACGGACAGCAACGGGCGGCAACGGGGCGGCAACAAGCCAGAACGTGGCGAACTCTCATGGCACGTATCCAATTCCTTCGAAACGCAAGCAAGACTGTCTAGTAAGCACTGCTTGGGAGTTTTCCATGCCAAAAAAACAAACAAGTCATACCTGGCGGCCCAATGAAAGCCCTGAATGAAGATATCTTCGGTCCTTCTCCCCCGTGCCCCCCATTCCCTCAAAATTGTCCTTCTCCTCCTCCTGCTGCTCCTCCTCCTCCCACTCCATCCTTTTCCCTTATGAGTACATCCTCCCTGTCGCACCCCGAGGCTGGTCCAGACGGCGGGCCGGGCGTTTCGCCTGAGACTTCCTCACCACTTATGACCCTGAAGCTTAAACATTGGCAGGAGCTTCGTCGATGGAGGGCGGGTGGATTTCAAAAAGCTGCTCTCGCCTTAGCGCCGCGCGTGTTCGTCATAGATAATTGCGCCACTCTCGCGGATAGAGGGCGGGTCGTTCCCCAAATATGGCTCTCGCCTTAGCGCCGCGCGCATTCGTTTTGAACATGTGTAAAATATTGTAAGAGTTTCACGGATTCCCATGTTCATCGTACCAGACAGGACTGTGAGGGCGCAGTACCTTGAATCGCGGTGTTGAAGTCCCAGCAATGGCGTCCTGGCACGATTCAGAATGGATCGTCAAGATGCAACAGTCAATTTGATTTGTGGCGTTGGAGTCCCGAGAATGGTGTTTCGGCACGCTTCAGGGTCTTCAAACGGATGTCTGCCAACGAGGCAGTTCCCTCAATGGAAATGAATCCTTCTAGGGGCCTGTGAAAAGGGAGCTTGGAGGGAGGGTTGTTTCCAGCATCGCTCATGAGTCTTGGGCTTACAGTGGTCCTCCCGCTCCTCCTGCACCTCCCGCTCCTCCTGATGCAGAATCACCGCCCGATCGAGAGTCAGACACGGAGGACGGGACACCGCGGCGTGGCGAGGCGTCCTGGGGCAGAGGGTGAAATCTGCCTTCGGCGGCGAGCCCAGCAGGGAGTTAGAGGGGGCAGGCCTTTTCAGAAGGCGGCGGGGCTTCTCTGAAGGCTGGAGACACTCTGTTTCTATGACAGATGCTCTCTGCAAAACCAGAAACGGGTTCTGGGAAGTCCTGCGGCCCTCTGAGAAGCCCCGCCGCCTTCTGACGAGGCCTGCCCCTTCTTACTTCCCCCCTGGGCTCGCCGCCGACAAGTGGGGCAAGGATGATCGAAGAAATGGTTCCTCTTAATTATGACTTGGCCTGAACAATGGCAAGATCAGCCAGCATCGAACCGCGAACTCGGATCGGATCGCAACTAGCACCGAATCAGGCTGCATCGGTCTGGGGTCGACTCCGAATCGACTCGGCTGCGCCCAGAGGCGCAACTGCGCCGTGCAAACGTCAGGCCAGACCGAATCCGCCGCAATACCGAAACCGAAACGGATCGATATGCGCAAAATCGAAATCGAATCGGATCGATTGATATCGGAATGAGCCCTCCCAGAGATCCGATGACCTTTGTTTCCCAATACGGGGCCCTTGGAAATCCCGACCCTTCCCCCAGGGCTGGTTTATCATCCCGAGCCGTTTTTGGAAGGCCCCCGGGCCTGGCGAGGGCCTCCAGAGGCCGAAAAGCTGGGAAAAACCTGTCATGTCTTCAGTTCGCTGTATGCCTAGGCTGACTGACTGGCTGACTGACAAACTCCACACCAAGCGATGCGTGGGCATGAGCGCTGGCTGAGACAGGCTACGAGACACACCATGGCACTCGGCTCACAATGAAAACTGCACTTGCCCGCTAGGGCCCACAGGCACCACGATCGGAAACGGCGCGGCAAGCAGGTCAAACTGGGCCGGCCACGAGGAGGGGGGGAAGCAAGGAAAAAGACCGCGCGCATTCGAAACAGACACCAATCATTTCCATGCCGTGTCGGATCGAGGGCCAAGTTGGCCCAAGAGGCTCCGCGATGGTGCTCGTCGAGGAAGAACGCACACGTCCGAGCGATGCCAAGGGAACTGCGTTTGCGGCGAACGGCACGCACCGCGGGGCCATGCAGCCCTGGCGGGAACGGCGACGCGCCGGCGCGCAAAGCACGGCACGCGGGGACGGCACGCCGAGCACACACACACACACAGACACACACACACACGCACACACAGACAGACACACACTCAAACACACAAACACACGCACACAAAACGCACACACACACACACACACGCACACAAAACGCACACACACACACACACACACACACACGCACGCACGCACACACACACACAGTCACACACACACACACACACACGCACGCACACACACACACACACACACACACACACACACACACACACACACACACACACACACACACACACACACACACACACGCACGAACACGCACGAACACGCACGAACACGCACGCACGCACGCACGCACCATCCGACCCTTCCTCCCCCCTCCCCTCCTCCTCCTCCTCCTCATACTCCTCCTCTCCTCCTCCTCCTCCTCCTCCCCCTCGTCCACCTCTTCCTCCTCCTCCTCCTCCTCCTCCTCCCCTCCTTCTCCCCCTGCTCCCCCTCGTCTTCCTCTGTCGCACCCCGAAGCAAGTTTCCAGGGCGGGCCAGGAGTTTCGCCTGAGCCTTCCCCACCACTCATGACTCTGAAGCTTGTAAAATGGCAGCAGTTTCACACATGGAGGGCGGGCGGTTTTCAAAATGTTGCTCTCGCCTTAGCGCCGCGCACACTCGTTTTAAACATGTGCAAGAGTGTCACGGATTGAAGGCGGGTGGTTGTCAAAATGTGGCTCTCGCCTTGGAGCCGCGCGCGCTCGTTTTAAAAACTTGCAAGACCTTCGCGGATTGAGGGCGGCTCCTTTCAAAAAGTGGTTATCGTCTTAGCGCCGCGCGCAGTCGTCTTAAATGGAATGCAAACGTTTCACGGGTTACGGGCGGTTCCTTTTCAACGTGTCGCTCTCGCCTTAGCGCCGCGCGCATTCGTTTGTAACAAATAAGAGAATTTCGTGGATTCCCACAATCAACGTACGAGAAGTTACAGTTTGGAAGGGTTCAAGATTATGCGGGCGCCGCAGTCATGATGATTCGCGGTGTTGGAATTTCAAACATGGCGTCCTGGCACGATTCCGAATCGCCAAGACGCAGCAATCAGGTTGACTCGTGGCATTTACATCCCGAGAGCAATTTGTTGGCATGTTTCAGGGTCGTCAAACAGTGGTCTTTTAACGAGGCAGTTCCATCGGTGGAAATGAGCCGCTGTAGAGGCCAATGAGGGGGGAGCTTGGAAGGAGGGTGTATTCCAACATCGTTGATGGCTCTTGGGTTTACAATGGTCTTCCTCCTCCTCCTCCTCCCCCTCCTCCTCCCCCTCGCCCTCGCCCTCCTTCCCGCCCTTATTTCCCCTCCTCCTCCTCCTGCTCCTGCTCCCCCTTCTCCTCCTCTTTCTCCTCGTCGTCCTCGCGCGTAGCTGGCGCGCCACGCTGTCTTCATGCCGCTTGCCCCCGACGGCCGCCACGCCCGCGGCGGAGCGCGGCCCGTGACTGCGGCGCGAGCTGGAGCATTTGAGGCTCGCTCAGTGCGCCCGTAGATTTACAGGGAGGGCGAGCGAGAGCGCGCAGCAAGAAGGCCGCAGCAGGGATGTCGAGGACGTTGGCGCGAGGGGGGCCAGCAAGGAAACCGAAGCAAACGATGGGACAAAAAGGGGGGCCATAGCCAATCACGCGGGCCCATGGAAGACGAAATCGAAAGCACTCAGAGAAAATAGTGCTTAAACGAATCTTGCCCCCCGCAGCCGAACACGCATCTGCAGCGTGGCCCGCGGGGATTAAGCATTCGTTCGCTGGCGGCCCAGGCGGCCGCCAAACATTTCCACGCGGCTTGTGAGACATGAAATGGCGCTGACATCATCAGCTCACGGTACGCCACCCAGCCTGCGCGAGCGATATTGACCGACAGCTCGGGCCACAGGGCCCTCAGCCGCGCCTGGAACTGCTGGCTTAGACTGGGTGGGTACAGGGAGGTCCGAATGGCCAAACTCGCGGGGCCTTGAATTTTCACCCTGGGGGGGGGGGGGAGGGCGGCAGCCGCGGCGGCGGCGGCGGGGCGGAGGAGGGGGCGAGAAACAGACAGAGCAGCAGCGCCAGCATTCGCCAGCTTTCGATCATCAGGGAATCCATCAGCGGCGACCGAGAGATTGACCGCCAGAAGGGCCCCGATCCAGATTTTCGGGCACCAGGCTCCGCGAGCGACCTCCGCTAGAGACAAGTGGATTTTGGCGGCCTCGAGACGACCGCCAGAACCCGCCATTCAGAATAGGCAACGAGCGCAGCTCGCATCAGCGAGCTCATGCACAGGGCCCGAACGGAGCCCAGGTTGGGGCCACCCCATTCGGGAAGCTCGAACCAACCAGCACGAGAGACGCAAAAAAATGGGACATTGAACAACGACGAGAACACGGCACGCTCGCGCCGCAACGCGGGGGGCGAGAGACACTCGGGAGATAAGGGCAGAGGCAAGACGTGGGCATCGTAAGACAGAGCCGAGGAGGCAACGCTTGTTGTACAAGTATGTCGAGATTGCTGCAGGGCAATTAGCAGCGGCAGTTTGAATTGCTCTACGCGACCACTCCAGAAGGGGGGCTCGCCAGCTGAGACCCCCGGCGCCCGGCCCCGGCGCTGGCCCAAGATGCGTGGCCACAGCTTCGATTCGGAACCCACGCCAATCAGGAGTATGCTCCATCAGCCAGTCAAGATACATATGTTTCAGCTGTGGCGTGAACTCTCCAAGTCAGAGGAGATACCACGTACTGCTTTATCTTCGACTGCAGCCCCGCCACCAGAGCACCCATGTCGAAGACGGTCTTGAATGCCAACAAACATCGAAGCTCATGAAGGACCCCGCCAACAACGTCGGCGCCAGCCCTCGCAATACTTGCATGATTCGAAACCAAATCCACCAGTTTATACAGATGGTCCAAGAATGGATGGGAGGCCAGCGCATAAAGAGCACCAGAGGCGGCGCACCCCTGCAACACCCCACTCTCGATGATGTAAAGAAGGGCCGGTGTCGGACCAACCGCTCCGAAGCCGGGGGCGCGTTCGCGCAGCATGTGCAGAGAGAACGGGAGCGGAGCAGGCAACGATATTCGTCCAAGAACTTGATATAACCATGTGTGGGAAATCGATGGAAAGGCCTGACCACAGTCATGCGCCACCAGAGCAGGCAGCTTTCAAGCAAGATGGCTCCGAGGACGTGATTCTGGCCTGCGTGTCCGATTCGAGAATGTTGATCCCGAAGTTCGGACCCAATACGAAGCCCCTCTGGATGGGATGGGCGAACTTCCCGAGGGCCCGACCGAGCCCTGCACAAACCACCGCGGTAAGAACCGCGGTAAAAAAACTTTGGTAGACCGAGCGGGCGAGTCAACGAGGCGTCGCGAACCACCTGGTCATCTCGCCCCCCCCCCTGCCCCTTCGGGATAAATACACCGCGAATGTAATAGTGAAGCCCCAGCAGAGGGCCGCGCCGAGGATTTCAATGCCATGGGGTTTGTTCTTCCACCCAGCGTGCGGGGCCCCATCCGGACCTGGGGCGCTACGCTGGGCCCTCTCCATGGCCTTGGATATAGAATGCAGGGCAGGTGGAGGTAGATGAGCGAGGTCAGGGAAAGCAGGGGCATGCCTATCCAGATAAGCATCAGCAGCAACCGAATCAACTTCTTCACGAGTAAAGACCTCGCCCAGGTAGGAGGACAAGAGAGACGCAGCTTCTGCCGGTGACTTGCTGACCCCACCAGCGCGTCGAGCTGCAGCTAGCGTCGTCCTGCGGCCAAAGGGCGACCACGGCCTTGCGCGAGAAATCACACCTTTGAGATGCCATCGCAGCTTGGACCGCTCTGTTTCATGTTTGGCAGACCCCAGGGCCCGTCGGATTTCGCCCTCCCCCTTGTCCGAGACCTGCCTGTGGAACTGGCGGGGCTCCAGGATCTACCCATTGGGGGCTTTCAAGGGGACCTCCAGGGAGAATGGGCCCAGCTGCAGATAGCGCTTACCAAGAGGGTGCAAAGCAATCACCTTGCGGGCGAGGAAGCTGCCCTGACGCCAGACGGCCCTCGAAATGCTCTTGAGCACCACAAGTTTGGCGAACAACTCACCGGGGTGCTTCTGGATAAGCAAATTCCGGACGTGCCTGGCGGCCTCCCAAATCATAGACGCCTGAAGCTCCAACAGCAACGCAGGGGACGTCGCCTCGTCCACGGCGGCTTCCCAAACCTTTTCCAGGAAAGCCCGAAACTCAGGATGCCCGCGAACCGCCGTGGAAATCGAGAGCTCGCCCAGGGGCACAGGGGCGCTGCAGTCGAACTTAAAGTGCGCACGAGCATGGCCCGAGATCTCCCTGGCGCCAAGGACCTCGGCCACCTCGAGACACTGCCCAGATAGGCGCAGCTGATTCATCACCCGCCCAGGACTAGACATGAAGCGCCGGTCTCTATATGTTAATGTGTTCCCCTGAATGATAGCAAGTCGGACCTGGCAGCTGGAGTTCCAAGAAACCCTTGAGGGTGTTAAACCAGGCCCCCTCCCTCTGCTCACTCCAGTCCCCGAAAATCGCGTTCGTCATACCTGGGCGATCTAGCGTGCGCCGCGGAGGCTGGGCTCCGATGCGAGAGCCCATGACGAGGATCACATGGCACGAGGCAGGCGCCACCAGAGCCTCCTCACGACATCGTGAGATGAGGCGAACCAATTAAACACCTCCCCCCTCCTGATACCGCGGTTATGAATGTCAAAGTGAACGGTCCACGAAGATGCCGAGAATGTAGTGGTAGGCATGAAAACCGCCCCTTTTCACCACTTCCTTACCCGTCACTGCGGGCGCCCCCCCCCCCCCAACGTGCCGAAAGCCAAGAACGAGGGCGACGACGCCTCCAGTATTCGAGCCCTTCCAGAAGGACGCGTGCACAGAGACATCCAGACGATCGTGAACACAAAATCATGAAGCCCAACCAAACTGCCGCGCGTCTCCTGCAATGCCGCGATGCACCCCTCTCTCATATACTTTGCGAGGTAGCGAAGCTTCATCGACCGACGATGAGGCAGGCGATGCAAGAGTGTGCGGCAGTTCCAAGAGAGCAGCTGCAGAGGCCACTGCTTCGTGGCCGGGGCCTGCCACGCCCCGACGATTGTGCTAAAGACTCCACTGCGACGCCGTCGGTGCATGTACTCCGACATGATGGCCGCCTCCAAGTCCGCCTTCTGAACGCCCACCTCCACGAGGTTGGGAATGCAGCGCCGCGCATTGGAGTTTCTCCGCCAAGCTTGGGCGCCACAGCCACCAATTGCTTCCACGAGGAACTGATATCGCCCTTCGTCTTGTCAGCACAATATCGATGTTGTGAAGCCAGACGTGCGAGGTGCTTCTTGATGTTCTTGGGCACTATTTCACGTGAGACTTGACATGGGCTTTTGTCGCCCAGCGTATAGATGTCATGAAAAACCCCGCCCGCGCCATTGGCAGCAAACCGCTCCCATGAGCCATTTTGCTTCTGCAGTGCTCCCAGCGCCTGAGCGACTTCGCGAGAGCTGTACGCTGTATTTCCATTGGCCTGGAGCCCGAAACGCTTCGCGACGGCATCTCCCTGCATCTCGAAATCGTCGACCTCGAGCTGACTGCGCTGCAACCATCCTCTGATCGCCGCCATGACCGCCGTCTTGGGAAGCGTGCCCTTGGAACGCAGGATGATGTTCGTGCCGTCGACCTCTCTGTCAAACCCTGGTGCTGCAGCCTCCGCGGACTTGGGCGCCACACCAGACTTGACCTCACCGACAACCATGAGCAAGTGTTGAACCTGCTGCTCCAGCCTGCTGATCCGCTCCTCAGACTGCTTGATATTCTCCTCTGCCACAAACAAGCGCTTTCCGCACCGCATCGACAGATTCTCGAAGGATTTGTTGACTGTTTGAGCAAGCGTTGTTGACGCCTGCGACATCTTCTCCTGTTGCTCCTCCATGTTTCTGATTGCTGCCAGCATGTCATCCTTCGCTGTGTCCACGTCCATTTTGAGCGACTCCAAGGAAAGAGGCCCGGTTCCAACTCGCTGGCGATGGCATCGGTCCGATCCAGAGCCATTCTCATCAGCTGCCTGCGTTCCCCCACTGGGAGCCAGCAACTCACCGTTACCGGCACGAGGAGGAGATTGGACAGCACTCGCAGAGAAGGAATCCCCATGACACATCGCTGCAGCTTCCAAGCGAGGGCAGACGCACTGTAGCCGAAGTGCGACAGTAATCTGGCGATCCCGCCAGGAAAGGGGGCCAGGTGCCTTGCTGCTTGGCACTTGAGCCCTCACCGAGTACACCCTCCACGACCGACAAAGGGTGGCTTCGGGCAATGGCCTTGAGCCAAAATGGCTTGAGCCAAAATGGCTACGGACCTTCTCCTCGTCATCCTCCTCCTCCTCCGCCTCCTCCTCCTTCTCTTCATCATCCTCCTGTCCTCCAGGGGCCCCCTCCAGAGGACCTCTAGTGACCTCCTCGCCCCTCTCTCCGAAGGCATCCGAGGGGACCTCTGGTGACCTCAGGTGACCTCCAGGAGAGCTTCAGAGCAACCTCCGGGGACTCTGGAGAGCTCCATTACCCTCTCTCAACTCATGGTTCTCCTCTTCCTCCGCCTCCCCTTCTCCTCCTCCTCCTCCTCATCTTCCTCCTCATTTTCCTCATCCTCACCCTCCCCTGAAATCCAATCCTCTCAATAGTAGTAGTTCCTGCTACGAGTCCCACTCATCCTCCTGCTGCACTCGTCCTGCTTTATCCTTCGTCAGCACTATCCATCAACCGAACTCATCTACTCTCATCATGTCCTTCTTACTCCTCTCCAATCCCCAATGTTGATGGTTGTCATGGCTTGATGGCGGGAAGAGAATGGAAATGATGGTGACAGCGACGATGCTGCACAATGATGCGGTCTGCATGAGCCGGCACGCTCAGCTTAAAACGTCGAGCTATTGTGCAATGGTTGAACTCCCTCGCGGGACTGGCAATCAGTTGCCATTGCGCTCTCAAACTCACCCAACACGTCTCCTCGACCTGCTCGTCGATTTCGCTTCCTCCTCATCAGAATCATGATTTCAACCTTCGTGTTCATCTTCCACGTCCGCAATGATTGAATTGGTGGGCATGAGTGGTTGACGGCTGATGGGTGGGTGTGGTGTATTGGTACATTGGCAATGGATAGGGGATGGGGGATGCTGGGCAAATCAAACCTGTTAAGAAGCAATGGTGCTGGCGATGATGACGACGACGGTGCCGAAGTTGGGGTCACCGCAAACAGTAGACACGCCAAATCGATGTTTTGCAATCGCGAAGGACGTATTCATTGAGACGCTCGAGGGGAGACAAAACCTGCTAGCACTTAGCTTATGATCGTATGGTCATGCCTCTGCTGCCTAAGTTAAAAGCGTTGTGTCCCGCATTGGCTTTCGCAGGCCTTACGTCACTGATCATGGGCGCGGTACCGCGCCAAGCTGCAATCCAAAACACGCTGACAAAAATCGACTAAGTCGCTGCGATACCTCAGTAAGATGCTACGCCTCAGGAACACAACAGCGGCTGACAAAAGAAAACCTGGCCGAGGAAGCACCCTTGGCGCCCTCCCAGAGACGACCCCGACCCCCCAGCGGCGATAACCTGCGCATGGCGCCCATTTTCCAATGCCGCGTCGAGGGCGAGGTCGGCGAGGTCGGACATGGGGGGCGCCGGGGGCGGCTTCCTCAGCCCAAGGGCTGCAAGTCTCTTATTTACGAAAACGGGGCTCATGCACCGTACCATGTTTGGACTCCCTTCAGGCGCCGCTCTAACTCGGTACGGTGCACAACTTCTCGGCCTTCCATTCGGTGGCTGCATCCGAACATAGCCCCCACCAACCATTGATTCTCCTGAGTCGAGGACACGCGAGGGTAGGGCTCAGATTGCACCACGTGTTCAAGGAATTCCAGACCCTACCCCCCCCGCCCATCGAGTTGCCTGAATCGTTGATCGCCGAAAGGAAGGTTCGGATTGCGCCGCCGAGCCATCCCTGTGTCGACGATCGACG
The DNA here is from genome assembly GCA_963575745.1 of Prorocentrum cordatum. Taxonomy (NCBI): domain Eukaryota; class Dinophyceae; order Prorocentrales; family Prorocentraceae; genus Prorocentrum; species Prorocentrum cordatum. The sequence goes on from CAUYUJ010003236.1 coordinate 99,174, forward strand.
ACGCCTGGGGAGACGCCAACGGGACACGGTGGAGTCTTCGCACATGGCGGCGAGGGTCGGAACCTCGGCGGCGGCGGCGGCCGCGGCGGTGGGCGCTCCGAGCAGATCCAGTCGCCGGGCTTCGCGTTGGGGGGCATCGGCACTGGGCGCGCGGCGGCAGGGCGACGCGCGGCCCGGGGGGCAGGTGGCCTTCGTCCCAGATCTCCGACGGTGCGGTTCTCGTTCCCATCCTTGCGATGCTTCCTCGGGTTCCGCCCCTGGGGCCAGCTGCGGTCGAGAGCTTTTGCACAGCGTGTCGCCGCGGCGGCCCCCGCGACAAGCCATGCCTTGCAAGCGAGTAGCGTGTCGCTCCGCTCCGCGGGGCGGAAAGCTCGGGACGTTGACGCCCCTGGACCGTAACGTGCATAGCGTGTCGCACTGGGGCGCGGTGGGCCAGAACCGGCGAAGCGACCTGCTATCCAAAAGATCCCGATGGAGTCGGGCCCCGGGGAATTCAAAAACGAATCCGGGGCGACAAACCACCCCTGGCGAAGGGGTCGGAAGCTGTGGGGCCGCGGATTGAAACAAAAGCACATCGGCGGATGTCAAAGCAGGTCGTCGTCGTCGTCGCCGAATCGAGAATCGATGACACAATCAGCCAGCCTCGAGCCAGAAGTCGGATCGAATCGGTACGTGGGTCGCATCCGCACGGGGTGGGGAAGTCGAACTGGCTCGGCGGCGCCAGGATGCACAAAGACGCCATGCGAACGTTCCTTCGGTGTGTGTCGCTTTGGGGGGGGGGTCTCCGGAGGCCCCCCACCGTCGCCACGCCACGCCTGACCCGCCGCGGAGAGATCTGGTCGGAACGCGCCCCTGGGGAAGCCCGGGTTGCGAACCTCTGCGGAGAAGCAGCAACACTTTCTCGCCCCGGAGAGCTATTTTTGATGGGGGAGCTGAGGAGCCAACGGTCTACCCCAGCGGGAGATCCGAGACGGCAGGTTTTCCTTGGCTTGGGCCTCCACTTCCGCCCCCTCAGAGAGGGAGAAATGGAGAGAGAGAGAGAGAGAGAAACAAAAAAAGCAACGCAACTTAGCTGGGGGAAGAGAGAGAGAGAGAGAGATGCAGAGATGCAAATACATGGAAAGAGAGAGAGAGAGAGAACGCGAGACATAATCAACAGCACACAAAGCATGACACTTGAGATAGACAGGTAGAGAAAACTATAGAAAGCGAGCGAGAGAGAGAGAGAGAGGGAGAGTGAAAAAGAGAGGGGCAGGAAAGACAGAGAGAGAGAGCTATATATATATATATACCTATATATATATATATATATATATATATATATATATATATATTGACATCGAGATGAACAGAGAGAGAGAGAGAGAAAACAAAACACATTGATATATATATATATATATATAATATATATATATATATATATATACACATAACGGCGCACCGGGTCCGGGGGCCCGGGGCCGGGACCCCGACCACAAATGTGGGCCCTGGGGGGCCCAGAGGCTCGTCGGACCGCCGGACGCCGTCCAAGATCGTTCGCAGGCGGCTTCGGAACGCGCTCCGATGGCTCCAGATGCCTTCCAAGACGCCTGTCATGACACCAAGAAGGTCCCAGAAGCCTCCAAGACGCTCCGAGAGGCAGCCCAAGAGAGGCCCAAGAAGCAAAAATCGTGCCATTCCTATGGGAAAACGTATATTTTTCGCATGTTCGCCTCTTGGGCTTTCACCGCGTCCAAGACGGCCCAAGAGGCGCCCAAGACCGCCCCAAGACGGCCCAAGAAGCTTCCAAGAGGGCCCCAGGACAGCCCAAGAGGGCCCCAAGACGGCCCAAGAGGCGCCCAAGATGGCCCAAGAGGGCCCCAAGACGGGCCCAAGAGGGGGCCCAGAGGGGGACCACGAACCGCAAGCTCGAGCCTTCCGCCCCAAGAGGCCGCCAGGAGGCCCCAAGGAGGCCCCTCAAGAGGCCCCAGGAGACCCCCAAGAGGCCCAAAGGAGGCCCCGAGAAGCCCCAAATCGGCCCCCAAAATGCTTCGAACCTGCTTCCAGGAGGCCCCCGACAGGTTCAGAGGCTCCCGAGAAGCTACGTCAAACTCCCAGCGAGCGGCCGGACGAGGCCCCCCACAAAATCACAAGAGGGTTCCAGTATTTGTATCCTTCAGCGCTCTCTGGCCTTCTTCCCCCTGCCCCCTTCCCTGCGACTTTCGTTGACTCAAGCTCGCCTCCTAGCTAGAACCTAAGCGCGCGCGAAGCGCGCGCGTGGTTCTAGTATATATATAGAGAGAGAGAGAGAGAGATAATAACATACATAAGCAGAGAGAGAGAGAAAAAAAAACATGCGAGAAAGAGAGAGAGAGAGAGAGAAACAACAACACAAGTGAGACAGAGAGAGAGAGAGAGAGAGAGAACGAAAGAAACATAACAACAAATGCAGCCTGGTCGCCTCACGAGCGACGAGCGCCTCACGAGCAGGCGGTCCTCGCGGCCCTAGACGGCCTAGAGAAGCTCCCAAGAGGGCCCCACGACGGCCGAAGAGAGCCCCAAAACGGCCCGACAGGCGCCCAAGATGACCCAAGAGGGCCCCAACAGGGCCCCAAGAGGGGCCAAAGATGGGCAACTCGAATTGGCATTCCGAGCCCTTCGCCCCAAGTGGACCCGAGACCGTCAGCAGGCGCCCAAGAGACTCCCAAGAGGCCCGAAGAGGCCCCCAAGAGGCCCCAAAGAGGCCCCCAGAGGGTCCCCAAAAGGCCCCCAAAGGTCTCACCCATGGACTTGTTCCCTCTTCTGGGGGTCGGCAGAATGGCATAAGCCTCTGGAATGAATACATGTTCACGCTCTGGCGAACTGGATTCCAGGGCGCGATCCCCCAGATCGACGATACCATGCTCCTGAGCTATGAACTTGCTACGCTAAAAACATCGGCTTCACACCGTGCGTTTCTTACACATTAGTCCAGGTGCAGATATACGAACATTCCACGAACACAAAAAAAGCTCCAAGAAAACGCCCAGGGTCTGGAGCGAAACTTGGAGAACCCACGACAATTTACGCTTGCTCTTCAGATTTCTGATGGGAGCATGTGCTTTTTCAACCTGTGCGTTTTTCATCGATTTGTGCCTCTGGGTCACGTTTATCGAGCCCCCTTGGGGCCATCGAAAACAGATCCAGGGTGAGAGCATGCCCCCAGGGGAGGGGGCCGGGATCTCTGGGGCCACGGACTAACAAAATCACGTCGGCGGATGTCAGGGTATCCCCTCGACGTCGATTAATGGGGGGCAACAATTGGGGGAAGAGAAAGGTGCACTTCCCGGGCCCTAAGGGTCCCCCATCAGGGGCCGCAAAGGGCCCCTTGAGGGGCCCTAGGGCTCATTTTCTGCAGCCCTCGCTGCCCCGCCCCACTTACCGCCCCCCCCCCCACGACGCGACGCCCAAAACGACCTCGCGGTCTGGACCTCCGGGCGCGATCCCGTGGGCATGCGGCCGCATGGGTACGTTCCGCGCGGGGCCTCCGCGAAGACGCGCCCCGTGCCCCTGGGGTCGCGGCCCAGGGGCCCACCCCGCGAGGCCATGAACACGGAGGTGACTCCCGCCGACGGTCTGCCTCCGTTCCTCCCTGTGATGTCCGGGGCGTGGAGCACAGCCGTGCTGGCCGCAAAAGCTGCGTATCAGGGCCAGCTGTCACAACCGGCGGGGGGGGCGTGGGCGAGGGCGGGCGGAAGACGGGGCAAGCGAGAAGCGCTAGAGAGAAGGACGGCATGGGGGTGGGGGGAGGAGGAGGAGGAGGAGGAGGAGGAGGAGGAGGAGGAGGAGGAGGAGGAGGAGGAGGAGGAGGAGGAGGAGGAGGAGCAGGGGGAGGAGGAGGAAAGACGTAAGAGGCACGCGAACAACAGAGAGCAAGAAACGGGAAAGGATCGGGAAAGGAGAAAAAAGGGCTCGGGAAGTGCTTGGGGAAATTCTTACCCCTACCCTTCCCCGGGATTTTGTTTGTCGTCGCCCACCGCGGACAAGATTGTTTGTCACTACGGCAGCAGTTCCGTTCCATCGATACTGCGGACGAAGCCTGGCAATGCGAGACTATTTCGCACAACGGCCGATGCAGCATCGGCGTGTGACTTGCAACCAACTGAAGAATGGATAATATGAGCGCACAGGCCAGTCCAACGGGAGGAGATCAGCCCCCGCGGGGACCTTCCAGGGGAACTCACGGAGGTGGAGACCTCCCAAACTTTCCGAACTCACCCCCCAGCGGATCGGCCCCAAACGGTTCGGGGAAAACCTTTCCGGACCCAACGGGCATGAACAAGCTACCCCCATAGCGCCCCTGGCCCTAAGTGGGGCCCCTAACAATGAGACTACCGCCGACACCTATTAGCCAAGGTCCTCCTGACAACGAGACTACCGCCGGGCGGCTCGGGCGGCTCGACCTCCTCCTCGCCCTATAAGCGTTAACGCTTGGAAGGTTTCTTGTTTCTCATGGGCCAATGGAGTGCTGATGAAAACTGCCAGCTTCACCGCTGAGGGAAAGGGGTCCCACCACGGGCAGTACCAGCCACGGAGGAGAAGGACGAGGAGAGGAGGAGAGGGAGGAGAGGGGAGAACAGACAAACGCGTTGTGTGGGCATCCCCGGCGGCCCCGCCAGACATCTATGCGAACACACCATGGGCGCAACGGGGGAGGAAGCAGAGGGGAGGGAAGGAGCAGGGAGCAGAAGGGGGACAGGGACTGAGCGCTTTTCTTGTGAGTTTTTGACTCAGTCAGCGTTTGTCGTAGAATGTTGGAGGTCCGCGTGGGTCGCTTCGATCGGCGAAGGGCCCCAACTCGCGGCGGCAGCGCGCTCCGCGCGCCAGAAGGGGGGGGGGGTCCCATGCAGATACAAGAAATCCGCGCGGAACCCCGAAAGAAAAAGTGTATGCGTACGCGCCCTCGTTCTCAATAGAGCAAGCAATGTCTGCGTAAACCTAAACACTCGGAGCTCCGAAAGCTCATGCTTATGTCGGTTGCGCTTCTTGGACCCAGCCGCCGCGAGGGTATCAGGCTTGCACCAGCTCGCAGCCCTAGAGGCCTCCTAGATGGGGTCCGAGCAGATGGGGTCGAAGGATCTCGCCGCATCGCCGATACATCGGCGATGCATCGCCGATGCACTGGCGAGCTCGGTCATGCACTGGCGACGTCGGCGTGGGGAAAATTGGGCCCCACATCGAGCCGCATCGCCGATGCAATGGCGATGCATCGGCGATGCGGCTCGATTTGGGGCCCCCATCTGCTCCGACCCCGTCGAGGAGGATCGCTGGGGGACCCAGACCTCTCACCGCCAGAAACGGATGATCAGACGTCCTCGAATGAGAAGTGACACACCAAGCTACAGGAATTCTCCTTCACTCCTGGCATCCCTCTCCCCCAGGGCGCGTCTGCACGTCGGTCAGACACAAAAGTGCCTTGGGGGAGGAGGAGGAGGTTGAAGACCAACCTGCGGGGCCCCCGCGCCTCATCATCCCACCACGCCTCCCGATCATCATCACCATCACCAATACAGTCAGAAACTTTTGTCTAGCGTGTCGCGGCGGCGGCCCGGCGACACGCTATGCCTTGCGAGTGGGGCGGTACGCTGGGAAAGACTTGGGACATTGACGCGTGGGACTTGGAAGTCGATAGCGTGTCGCGCCGAAGCGTGGTGGGCCGGAACCGGCGGAGCGACACGCAAAACCAAAATTCCTGACCGTATCACAGTCAACATCAGCGTCGTCACCTTGACCATCACCATTTCTGGAGGTGGCGATGTGATGCAAACGATCACTAGAAGTGGAAATGCGAACCTGAAACAAGAACGCAGCACGTGCGTGTGCGTTGTTTGCTATACATCCCAACGTATTTTCCGCATACATCACCATCATCACCATCACCATCACCATCAAAAACACCATCATCACCACCACCTTCACCACCACCACCACAACCATCATCATCATCATCATCATCATCATCATCATCATCATCATCATCAGCAGCAGCATCAGCATCGGCATCAGCATCAGCATCGCCACCACCACCACCACCATCATCATCATCATCATCAGCATCAGCATCATCATCATCATCATCATCATCATCATGATCATGATCATGATCATGATCATCATCATCATCATCACCACCACCATCATCATCATCATCATCATCATCATCATCATCATCATCATCATCATATCATCATCATCATCATCACCATTACCATCGTCATCATCATCATCATCATCATAATCATCATCATAATCATCGTCATCGTCATCAAACTCATCTTCAAAGTCGTACTCATCCTCCTCCTCATCAGCATTATCATCATCATCACCATCAGCATCCATCATCATCATCATCCTCCTCCTCATCATCATCATTAACATCACCTTCATCATCAGCATCCGCATCATTATCAGCAGCATCATAATCATCATCATCAGCATAATCGTCGTCATCGTCGTCAACACCATCGTCATGATCATCATCATCATCATCATCAGCATCATCACCATCATCATCATCATCATCATCTTCATCATCAACATCATCATCATCATCATCAATACGATCATCATCATCATCATCATCATCATCAGCATCATCATCATCAAACACATCCCTATTCCTCATTCCTCCTCTTCCTCTTCCTCCTCCTCATCCTCCTCTCGTCCCCTCCTCTCTCAGCGGTGGGCCGCGTCCTGACACCCCCATCGGCCCAGCGTACCCGCACATGTTGCAGGAGGCCTTGGAGGCGAACACGAGGTCGCCGCACATGCCGCAGTACCTCAGCGCACCCAGGGGATAATGATGGTGCTGATGATGATGGTAATGACGGTGATAATGCTGGAGATGGGGATGGGGATCGGGATGGGGATGGTGATGATGAGGATGAAACTAATGGCGATGGTGATGCTGATGGCGGTGGTGATGCTGATGGTGATGATGGTGCTGACGATACTGATGGTGGTGATGATGATGACGATGTTGTTGTTGATGATGATGATGATGGTGATGCTGATGATGATGAGGATGATGCTGATGATGATGGTACATTATCGAATTCTCGAAGCGTGGCGGCAAGCCGCCCGATCATGCAAATCACGTAGCAGCGTATGCTGAGGTACCCATGGCGCTATAACCCATCCCTCCAGCCCTCTGGGCGTAGGTGGTTTAGGAAGTTTCCTCTTCCACCCCCTTCCTCCCCTTCGGGGAGGGGTTTACCACTGTTCCTTATTAATCTACACCCCCTCCCCCAAGCGACCGGGGACCAACCATGAACCATGCCGACACCATGACCACCCGCCCCCCACCATCCCTGTCGAAAAACAAAGCAAATCGCACTCTGCCTCCACATTTGCAGCATGCGCGGACAACCCGATACGCCCCCCCCCCCACACACACCATCCCTGTCAAAAACACAATGCAAAATACACTTTGGGCAAAATCTAGGGTCATGTTTGTGAGGCGCGCGACCACTTTGTTTTGCTTTTGACAGGGACGGCGGGTGCGCCAGCACATTCCATGCCGCGCGCAGGGCTATCATCCCTGACGAAAAAAAAACAATACAACATGCAACTCGCGGCTAGATCTGGATCATGCGCGGCCACCCCGCGATCACTGTCACATTGTTTTTGACAGGGACCGCGGGGGTGGTGGCGCGTGGCCTGCTGTGCGCAGGCCCACCGGACACAACGATAGGCATCGGTTTCAACAAGGGTGGCGGGGGCCGACATGTTCCCCGATGTGTGCTGCCACAGGCGCAAGCGCACCTGACGCACTCTGCACGTGCCCCGAACGCGGCGCACCTGGCGCGGCTGGAGGGTGTAGCACACCTGGCGCACTCGGAGCACGTGGCGCATCTGGCGTGCCTGGCACGCTTGGGCCCCAGGGGTGCCTGGCGCGCGAGGCGCCCCTGGCACGCGTGGCGCACCTCGCCCAAGCGTCGCGCACCTGGGAGCTTTGGTTCCCAGTGGCTGTCCATCCAAAGACGACCGCTGAACATGCTCAGGCTCGGGTGTTCCTTATGTGTTGGGAGGGCGGGTGGGAGTGAACTTGACGGCTTGCGGGCGGGTGGGTAGCTTGACCCCTCCCCCATACCCCTTCCCCTGGACCTGGACGGGGCCGGTCGCGAGCGGTCAGGGCCTCCGAAACGGCCTTGGCGAGGAAGCAACAAACATTGGCTGTACTGTGGTGTTGCTTCCATTGTTGCCTTTTTTTTGTGGGCGCAAACCTGATTGAAGTTCCCTTCTGCGTTGATCGATGTCCTCCAAGATGGCCCCAACAATCGCCCAGGAGGCCCCAAGATGGCCCCAAGAGGCCGCCAGGAGGCCCTCAGAGGGGCCCCCCGAGAGGACCCCAAGCGGCCCCAAGAAGCCCACCCGAGGCACCCAAGACGCCCAAGAGCCCCCTCGAGAAGCGCCCAAGCGATACCCTAAGAGGCTCCGGGAGGCATCCAAAAGACTTCTGGCCCTTGTGTTTGCCCTCCTCCTCCTGCTCCTCTTTCCTCCTCCTGCTCCTTTTTTTCCTCGTCCTCGTCCTCCTCCTCCTCCTCCTCCTCCTCCTCCTCCTCCTCCTCGTCCTCGTCCTCCTCCTCCTCCTCCTACTCCTCATCCTCCTCCTCCTCCTCCTCCTCTTCCTCCTCTCCTCTCCTCCTCCTCCTCCTCCTCCTCCTCCTCCTCCTCCTCCTCCTCCTCCTCCTCCTCCTCCTCCTCCTTCTCATCCTCCTCATCCCATTCATCCTCTTTCTCATCCATCCATCCAGCCTCCTCCTTCTCCTCGTCCATCCGTCGCACGTTTCGGCCGTCCCCCACTTTGTTCCCGCACCTCCCTGATCACCTCAATTCGCCTGGACATCGTTTCTGGATGGGCTGGTGGGGGTACTTTATTTGTCGCGGCTGCGGCGAACGCGCCAGCAACATCGGTAGAGTCGCTCGGGCCGCGGGCGCCCTAATTGCCGGCGCGCGCGCCGATCTAGCTAACAAATCTACCGCCGGGGGGGAGCTGCGCCGATGCAGAACTGCGCCGGGGGGGGGAGCTGCCAGCTGCGGAGGCGGCTGGGGAGATGCAGCGCGCGAGTACCATGGGAGCGAAGTCGCCGACACGGCTGGCGGGGATATGTTTTTGATTCGCGGCCCGCAAGGAAAAGTCCAGAGGACTGTAAGAACGAGGCTGGGACACAGCGCGCGGGAAGGCAGATAGTTAACGGCGCAGCACAAGTGCCGGCCAAAAAGCAGCTCAGCATGCGCCAGCAGCAGAGAATGTGCCATTAGGCCATCGCTGACGCTGAACATGTGCCAGCGATGGGGTGCAATTAGGAAAACCAGCCGCTGAGCGTGTGCCAGCGAGGGCGGGGAAGGCTACAAAGGTCGGACCCGCAGGCGGGGCCAGACTGCCAGAAGAAGGTGCCAAAACCACTCGTTCACTTGGAACGTCGGCCAGCCTGTGCGCCGCCGAAGGGAGTTCGGGCTAAAGCCTGGCGGTGGCCGACCACAAGCAGAGCGCCCGCGATGGCCCTGGTACCACGGCGGCGCGCGGCTTGCGCATCACGAAGGCACTCCTGTGACTGCAGCCGACGTCACACACGAGCGCCAGAAAGGTGCCTGACCGACGTCCTTGCCAACCAATGCCGACAAGGCTGGCCGCACTGTCACCGCGCCCATGTGCAAGGCGGTGCTGGCGGGGATACGCGGAGCGTCTAGACTTCGCCACACGCGTTCTCAACGCAACAACCAGGAGGGGGGGGGAGGGGCCTCGTCGCCTTACTCACCTTAGTCTCGCTCCTCACGCTAGTCATCCGAAGTGCCCTCGCCCTCGCGCGTCCTCCCCCTTGTGCGTTGCGTCCTCTCCCTCCCTCTCTCCCCGCTTGGCTGCCTCTCTCCGTCTCCCGTCCCTCTGCCCGTCGGCCTGGTCTGCCATTCCTGTCGTCGCCCCTCCCTCGCCTTCTCCCTTTCTCGCTCCTCGGCCCCTCGCTTTCCGGCCTGCCCCCGCTCCGCCGCTGGCCCGCGTTCCTTTGTTGGCCCGCCCTGCGGTCGGAATAAAAGCGCCGCCGGCTGGAATTTCGCCCGACCGTTCCGACAGAGGGCACGCAGATCTATGTTCCCTTTTTCCTATATATATATACACATGTATATGCATATATACATATATATATATATGTATGTATGTATGTGTCTGTATATATATACATATAGATATATACATACATACATACATATATACATATCCATCAATTATTCTGCAAAGTTAGGGCGGCGCGTGGGCCCCGGGTCGCGCCCAAGTCCACGCGCAGGGGGACAATGGACAGCGCGTCCTTTTTGACGAGATCCATGATCTCGAAAGCCTCGCAAAAGTCAAGTGCCATCTTGTTTGCCAGACGCTTTGTCTCCTCCAAGAGGGTTACCTTCGGTCGTGCCGCCTCTGGCAGAACCTGGAATTTCAATTAGCTGGCATTCAGCTCGTCGAGCTCATCGTCTTCCCACATATCTGCGTCGGCGCTGCCAGCGCCCGCAGCCAAGGGCGGGCGCGGGCGACGCTCGACGGGGGCATCTGCTGGCGCCGCCATTCAATCGACTGGCGTGGACAGAGAGAGACGCGACGTGGTGAAGTGGGCGGAGTCGCGGCCGTCGGGGCGCAAACCTTCTTTGAGCCAAAACGCCAGCAGTGAGGAGACGACTCCTTGTTATGATTGGTTAACGTGTTTCCTAAGCGTCCCTCCCTGCTGGGCGTTCTCTCGGGTTCCTTGGTGGGCGTCCTCCAGAATCCTCTCGCGGCTCTCTCGCGTGGTCTCTCCTGGGGCTTCCCGCGGGGATCGTCCTGGAATGCTTTAAGCTTGGCCCACTGCGCCCCCCAGCCGTGTCATGCTGGAGAGCAAACCTGCGATTGGCAACTGGTTGGTGATTTGTTTCGCCCTCTCGGGTTCCGAAAGCGGTTGCGGCTCAAAGCTGCTGGCCGCGCTCTCTCTGTCTCTCTCCCTCTCTCCGGCCCTCGCAGTCCGAGTCCGAAGAGGAGGCGTCACTCCCCGTGACCACGGGCGAAGACGAGGAAGAGCCCGAGGAAGAGGAGGAGCTGCTGGACTTCCTGGCGGGGCGCTTCTTGACGATCTCGTTCTGCGCCTTCGCCTTCGCTGCCCTCGCCCTGCTCCTGCGCTGCGACCCCCTGTTCCTCCTCTTCTTCTCCTCCGCTGTCAACGGCGCGCGAAAGCATATCATCGGGGGCGGGGCCAGCTTGCCGCGCGCGCGCCGACCCGCCGACGGAGTTTTCCAACCGCTCTTGCTCATGATCTGCTCGGTGGTCCGCTGCTTCTTCGTCGGGGGTTCCGCCTCCTGCTCCATAGGAGGCCCGCGGGGCATAGCTAACCAACGACAGTGGCATGGGAAGCTCGAGCCTGCAAACAGCTACGGACATGACGAGGATGACGGTGATGACGAGTACGGCATGCACGTGCTGCCGATGACGATGCTGGTGACAAACTCATCTTGAATATGGTTCCGATGACAATGGTGGTGGCGAGCATGTGTTTCAAACGGTGCCGATGATGATGATGACAACTATGGTGTTGAAGATGCTGTCGATGACGATGCTGATGACGCGCATCCGCCTGAAGATGATACCGATGACGATGCCGATGACAAGTATTACTCTCAACATGATGTCGGTGACCATGGTGGTGACGAGCATGTGTTTCAAGAGAGTGCTGATGACAATGATGATGACAAAAATGCTGCTCAAGATGCTGTCGATGACGATGCTGATGACATGCATCAATGTCAAGATGCTGCCGATGACGATTCTCATGACGAGTATTGCTCTCAAGATTCTGCCGATGACAATGGTGTGGACGATTCGGGGCCAGCTTGTTTCTTCTTTGTGCAAACGGCGGAAGGCGGCCACGAGCGATGCGCCAGCAGTGAAGCACAGACTCGGAGAAACATTAAAAGCTCAAGTGGGTGGGAGGGCCCAGAGTAGAACTTGAGCGAGGGAATACGGCCGCGGTGTTGCCATCAATGCCGACAAGTCGCCGTATGTGGACGATTCGGGGCCATCTTGTCTCTTCTCTGTGCAAACGGCGGAGGGCGGTCACGAGCGATGCGCCAGCAGTGAAGCGCAAACTCGGTACCACACGCTAGTCTACCCAGGTGGCAACAGCCGAATTACTCATTGACCAAACATTTTCTTATATCTCGCGGCGCGGGACAAATGACGAGCTTCGGCCACTATCATTTCAGTGCCAGCAATGGCCACTTCCGAGGGGGGACCCTTAGCAGAGGCACGAGCTACGGCGCCCAGAGCTGGACGTCCCAGGCCTCCCAGGTGACGTCTCTGAGTGCGATCGCAGAGGCCTTGGGCGCAGAGGCAACGACGAGCGAGGCAATCCAGGTCCCGCACGCCCCAACCGACAAGGTGGATTCGCTGTCTCACGCGACCCGCATACATGCGCGCGTCGAGGGAGCAGGAAGAGGAGGACGAGGCAAGGAGAGGGGGCAGGCGGGGATGCCTCCAAATGAGGCTCGACTCAGGGTGCATAAAAATGATCGGGACTCTGCGGAAGATGCATTCAGCAATCAATTTGCAGGTGGAATCAGCCAGCGCGTTGGCCACGCGCACGGCACGACAGGCGGCCTCTAAGGCTCTACTCACGTGCAACAAAGAATCAAACTTGCGGGCGCGCGCCGCCCCTGGCGCCCAGGTGCCCCAGGGCAGGGATGCCCAGACTCCAAGCGCAGCCGAGGCGCGCACCCAGCCAATCAGAGCCTTCAGGACCTGAGGGTCAGCGAGGTCGTCGAGACGATGTCGAGCCATGTTCGCCGCTACGGTGCCGAGCCCGCGGGCCTCACACACTCGCCGAATTCGGTCGGGGACGCAGGTGCAGAGCATGATGAGGTAAGGCATCACTGTGGCCTGCGCCCGCGCTCGTAGCCACAGGCGCCTCGCACGAAGAGCCGCTCGTCGGTCATCGCGGGAGCCGCCTGCGCCGGCGCTGACGCCGACACCGGCCTCAGCGGCGGCAGCGGCAGCGAGAAGATCCCCGTCTTCACCATCACGTCCATCAGGCCCAGCAGATCGCTCTCGACCTTCTGCCCGAAGTCCACCAGCGCGGGGTCGAGCTGGGCCAGCCGCTGCTGCATGCGCGCCCGCTTGGCGCACCTCGGCGCGATCAGGGAGGCCGCCGTGAGTCGGTGGGCCTCGTTGGGGCGGAGGTATGTGTCGAACGCGATCCTCACGAAGACCGCCTGCGACAGAAGCCCCTGAGACAGCAGCACGCCCACGATGGCGAACATCGCGACCCTCGGCAGCGGGAGCCGCATCTGCGGCGGCGCGAGCTTCGCCCAGCCCTGGAGGGCCCGAAAGGCCCGCGGCAGCGGGCGGCTGCCCATCAGCATCGACGGCAAATGGCGCTTCAGCGAGGCCATCGTGACGCGGCCCGTCGCACTGTCGCACCCGTCGAGGAGGAGGTGGACGAAGAACACCACGAGGATCGTGTCGAGCTCGACGCTGTTCTTGAAGTCCCTGGCGTTCCAGAGGCACCAGTTCAGAAACCTGAGGGCGGAGGCGTGGTAGTTCTTGCCCGTCGACTCCGAGACCGCGTTGGCCTCCAGCACCGACAGTCCGCCCCGCAAGAGCGTCAGCGGAGCAGGATGTTCCCGCTTGCCCCTCGCCGACTTGATCACCTCCCTGGGGGATCCGCGGGCGGCGCGAGACGAGGTACGACCCGACGCCCTCGAAGCTAGGGCCGACGAAGAAGCCGCCCCTCGACGGCTTGTCCGCGACATTCCTCTCTGACGGCACCCACCGCGCGAGCAGGCGCAGGCCGCAGGCGAGGGCCACGCCAGCGATGCGCCGCAGGGCGCGGAGAAGATGTCGGCTCCCAGACCGCCCCTTGCCGAGCAAAAGAGCTAGAGCCAAATTGTCCACGATGCAGACGACGCGACGATGATGAGCGCCCAGGGCCCTCGAAGCATGATGGACGCTGAACCCCAGGGCCTCCGCCTCGTACTGAAGGATATCGCAGCCTCGTCGAGTACGACGGCTAGAGTGCATGGTCTTCCAACCCTCGGCCCCGTAGATGGACTCAGGAACCTCGAAGAACCCACTGAGGCCAAACGAAGAAGCAGTAAGGGCAGTAGACGATGCGTCGGCACGGCAACCGTCGGCAGCATCGTCTCGACCGTCGACGTCTAGGGCGTGTGATCTGGCAAGCACAACATCCACATGACGATATCTCCAGCGTTCGGCGACTCGGCCGACCTCAGACGACAGCGCGGGGGAGACCTCCTTGACACAGACACCCTTCCCGAACGGCGACGCATCAGAAGCATGCACCCGCGAATGCCAGCGAGACCTTGTAGAGGCACCCCAGAGCGGGGTGAGGGCCACGGCAGCCGATAACTCCCTGACGACCGAGGGCCACAGGGGTCCAGGATGAGGCCCCACAGCCCCCATGAACCGCTAGACCGCGTTAAAGATGCTCAGCACGTCGCGCCTCAGGATCACCCCCAAGCACAGTGGCCCACGAGCGCGCTGAGGGCCCCAGCAGAGGCCCGCCCGCGCTTCAAAAGACCGAGAACGGCTTGACGTGTGCGAGCGAGGCGGTCAGGACGAACACGAATGATCCCAGAGGCTCCGTCGATCTCCAAGCCCGTGAAGACCCCCTTACTGACCGCAGGGGGGAATTCCAAGACAGGCAACCCACGGGCCGTGAGAAGGTCAGCAACGGCACGAGCAAGGGGCGCGGCTGTCTCCGCGCACTTGGATACGACACAGAAGTTGTCAACGCATCCTGCATTCCCCGCGTCCTTCTCAGCCGCCATGGGGCGAGGACAGCCCCCAGCCAAAATCACACCGTCACTGCTGAACCCGACATCCGACAGGGCTCTCGTCAGCGCACTCTGGCGCAGGCGGAGAGCCCAGCTCCACCCCATGGGAACGACCGTGACAAGAGGCTGGACACAGTCGTTGATGCCGAGACGAACCCCGTTGACCGACTTGAGGCCGAGGAATCTGTTGTTTATCGGTGGCAAAGAGAACAAAGACTCCATGCCAGCTGGCAGTCGTAAATGATAGAATGCACACTGAATGTCGCCCTGCGCGAACTGAAAACTGTCATCGCAGTCGAGGCTGGCCCGCGCGCTGGACGTGGGCAGGCGAGTGGCTGGTGGGCACGAGAAGCTGCAGTTGGCCAGCCTGGTGTCGAACACCAACCTCAGCTTGCCGTTTGATTTCTGCACGAAGAAGAGACCAGTAGAGAAGGATGCCTGCTCGCTGGAGACCCGCCAGGTGATCATGTCGTGGGCCTCCAGCTGCTTCAAAAACTCAGCGTAGGACTTCGGCTTAAAGCGCAGCTCCGCCGCCACCGACTCGGGATTCAGCACGCTCTGCCTCCAATCCTACAGCGCGATGGAGTCGGCCTCGGAGACGACGCCGCAGGTGGAGACTGCCTTCGTCGACTCGGGCCAGGCCACAAGCGGCATGCTGTAGGGGCGCACTCGACCGCTGTCACCAGCGTAGCCAGGTGCCTGCGCGAGCATCTCTACGAGGGATGCTTCGCAATCGCGCCCTCTCTCCGAGTAGGCGGCGGGCAGCTCGAAGTCGCGGCGCAAGCCCGCGATGTAGTCCACTGAGGCTGCCTGGGCCGCAGGCGGTGGCACCCCTTCGTCAGGCATGGGTGGCTCGCCCTTGCCGCAGTGGAGCCAGTTGAGAGCAGACAATCCCTCGTTGCACCACTCTCTCCAGCCCGCGCCTTTGGCGGCGCGCAGACGAGCCCCACGACCAAGCGGAAGATGGCGACGCCCATCCACTGGGAGAAGAGGAAGCGGAAAAACGTCACGCAGGCGATGGTCACCTCGTCTGGGCAACTCCAAGCCAGGTGGAGCCTCGAAGGGCTCGGGGCCAAGCTGGTCAGGCTCACGAACCGGTTGCACGTCGCGAGGCCCCCCCTGACCAGCGTCCTTCAGGAACGTTCCTTTGCAACAGCTGCCTCACTCTTCATCTGGTCGGCGATCCAATCCATCAAGGCTGGGCAAATGCACAAGTTGCCCATCGTCTCTCCAGTGCCGAGGAAGTGCCCGATCTCAGAGGAGACGTCGGCGGCCGCGGCCGCGGCGCCGTCCTTGGCCTGGCCCTTGGCCTTGGGCGCAGGGTGGGTCCTGCGCGCGCGCTCCTCGAAGAGGCGCTCCTCCACCAACTGCAGCTGCCGCGACAAGAACTCGTGGGAGGCCAGCTCGCAGGTGATCAGCTGGTCGTGGCAGACCGAGGTCTCGATGACGCGGCGCAGCGTCTCGTGCAGCTTGGCGGTGTCGTCCGTCTCTAGTGCCTGCATCATGGCCATCCAGCGGTTGTGCCACGCCATCGCCCCGCCAGCCATGCGGAGCATGAAGTGGGGCATCCACATCGTGGTCCTCGGGCCCTTCGCGGGCCAGTCGGCGCGGGGGGTCTCGGTCTGGCGCTTCACAGCGTCACTGAAGGGCATGTCCCGCAACCCGCGAGCATCCAGGACGGTGGCCATCACGCGGGGGTCAGGCCCTGCGACGCCTGGGGCCGCGGGGGCCGCGGCGGCGGCGCGGGCGCCCGGAGGGCCAGCGGCGGCAGGGAGGGCGGCCCCCCCCGCCCCAAGCGCCGCAGCCAGCGCGCCAACCCCGCCCTCGGGCGCAGCGGCCGCCGCGGCAGGCGGCCCAGGGGCGCCCGCGGGGGGCGCGGCCGCGCCAGCCAAGGCCAGCGCGCCAGGCGCTGCGGCGGCGGGCGCCGCTCCGAGCGGGTCGGGCAAGGCCAGCACCCCCGCCGCCACGCCCAGCACGTTGTCGGCGCTGAGCTCGAGGTTGAAGGGCGACGGCGGCAGAGGCCCATGGCCCTGGGCAACGCCGCGGCGCACAGCAGCCCAGACGACGGCTGCCGACGGCAGCCGCCTGAACTTGTAGAGGTTGTTGGCGGCGACTCCGACGATCGTGTCGCCCTGACCCGCCAAGTCATGCACAGATCTCAAGTCGCCACCTGCCAAGACGCTCTCAGCATAGTCGTCATCGTCAGGGGCGAGGATGTACCCTGGCAGCAACGTGAGTCTCTCGTGATAGATGGCGGGCCCCCCGACGTTGTACCGAACGTAGTGGAACTGTCCAGCAGCGCGAGCAGCCATTGCTCCTAGCGGCGGAACTTCCTCGCCTGGGCAAGCCGCCGCAGTCGCGAGGTCGAGTGTCCACGACCTCCTGTTGAGATGCTGGAGCGGGTGCAGGCTGCACCACGGGGGCCGTCAGCGAGCTCTTGAAGAAGTAGCCGCCGACGACGATGCCGTACGCGAAGGCGCTCACCGCCAGCACGACCACGAACTCAGTTGACCAGCCTGAGGGCTGAGCAGATGCCAGGGACCCCTCGCCCGTCGGGCAGCGGCACTCCAGCGCTGGGCAGTGCAGCGCAGGAGAGCAGACGCAATCTGGGCAGGGCGTCGAGCTGCCGCGAACGATGATGGCAGTGGTGAGGGCACTGGTGAGGTCGGCGCAGACCCGCTCAAATAATGCTTGCATTCCTTTAGAACTTGAGCGAGGGAATACGGCCGCGGTGTTGCCACAAATGCCGACAAGTCGCTGTATGATGACGAGCATGTGTTTCAAGAGAGTGCCGATGCCGATGATGATGACAACTATGCTGTTGAAGATGCTGTCGATGACGATGCTGATGACATGCGTCAGCTTCAAGATGTTGTCAATGATGATGCTGATGACGATGCTGGTGACAAGTATGGTGTTCAAGATTCTGTCGAACAGCTCTTCATCGGCTGCTCCTCGCCGAGAACGTTCCGGTTGGACCCGAATTGCCCCGAGGGGCAATTTGAGACCCAACCTAAGACCCGAAAGTGGTCCGAGAGTGGAGGATAAGGCGGAGGAGGGAGAGGGGGGGGGAGACGATGAGGACCAAGACAAAAGAGAAATCTGAGGAGAGGAATTCGGATAACGAGGAGGTGCAGGAGGGGCAAAAGGGCTGCTGTCGATGACGATGGTGATGACGTGGAGGAGGAGGAGGGGGAGGAGGGGGGAGACGAGAAGGACCAGGGGGAAAGGAGAATCTGGGGGGATGGGGTTGGAAGGGCGAAGAGGAGGAGCAGGAGGGAAGAGGGAGGACGGCGAGGAGGAGAAGGAAAAGCAGGGGGGCGACGCCAGCGGGGTTACCTCCTCGCTCAGGGGCTGGGCCCTGGGCCCTGGGGGGAAGGTTCCAGCAACAACAAAAAAAACGGTTCATAGATCCACTGGCCCCGCTTTTTTTCCAGGCCAGGAAAAAATCAGCCTGGCGAAGAACCCAACCATATGCAGTTGTCAGTACCGCAGCTGCGGGTTTCATCTTCAGTGGAACTCCCCATAGGACCACGGAACGTGTGAGGGGTGCGCCGAGATGGGTGCCACTGGGGCATTCGGTGAAGCTCCCTATGGGGACATGAAACACGCGCGGGGCGTGCCGACATGGGTGGCGGAAGCGCATGTGAGGGCCGCCGCTGGGGCCTCCAGTGGAGCTCCCTTTGGGTCCCCGAAACATGATGCTGCTGCGGGGGGGGTGCCGGGATGGGTGGCGGAGACGCATGTAAGCGCCGCTACTGGGGCCTTCGGTGGAGCTCCCTATGGGGCCACGAAGCGCGTGAGGGGTGTACTGGGATGTGTGGCGGGGACGCATGTGAGCGCCGCCACTGGGGCCTTCGGTGCAGCTCCTATGGGGCCACGAAACGTGTGAGGGGTGTGCCGAATTGGGTGCGGGTGGTGACGCATGCGGGCGGTGCCACTGGGGCCTTCGGTGGAGCTCCCTATGGGGCCACGAAACCTGTTGTTGTGAGGGGCGTGCCGGGATGGGTGGCGGGGACGCATGTGAGCGCGGCCGCTGGGGCCTTCGGTGGAGCTCCCTATGGGGCCACGGAACGTGTGAGGGGTGTGCCGAATTGGGTGGGTGTGGGTGACGCATGTGAGCGCCGCCACTGGGGCCTCCGGTGGATGATGGGGCCACGAAGCCTGTGACGGATGTGCCGAAATAGGTGTGCGGGACGCATGCGCATGTGAGCGCCGCCACTGTGGCCTTCGGTGGAGCTCCCTATGGGGCCACGAAACGTGTGAGGGGTGTGCCGAATTGGTGTGCGGGACGCATGCGGGCGGCAGCACTGGGGCCTTCGGCGGAGCTCCTATGGGGCCACGAAACGTGTGAGGGGTGTGCCGAATTGGGTGAGGGGGACGCATGCGGGCGGCAGCACTGGGACCTTCGGCGGAGCTCCTATGGGGCCACGAAACGTGTGAGGGGTGTGCCGAGTTGGGTTGCGTGACGCATGCGGGCGGCAGCACTGGGGCCTTCGGCGGAGCTCCCTATGGGGCCACGAAACGTGTGAGGGGTGTGCCGAATTGGGTGTGCGTGACGCACGGCAGCAGCACACGGCCTTCGGGCGGGGGCCTTCGGCGGAGCCTATGGGGCCACGAAACGTGTGAGGGGTGTGCCGAATTGGGTGTGGGTGACGCATGCGGGCGGCAGCACTGGGGCCTTCGGCGGAGCTCCTATGGGGCCACGAAACGTGTGAGGGGTGTGCCGAATTGGGTGTGGGTGACGCATGCGGGCGGCACACTGGGGCCTTCGGCGGAGCTCCTATGGGGCCACGAAACGTGTGAGGGGTGTGCCGAATTGGGTGCGGGTGACGCATGCGGGCGGCAGCACTGGGGCCTTCGGCGGGGCTCCTATGGGGCCACGAAACGTGTGAGGGGTGTGCCGAAGTGGGTGTGGGTGACGCATGTGGGCGGCAGCACTGGGGCCTTCGGCGGAGCTCCTATGGGGCCACGAAACGTGTGAGGGGTGTGCCGGATTGGGTGTGGGTGACGCATGCGGGCGGCAGCACTGGGGCCTTCGGCGGAGCTCCTATGGGGCCACGAAGCGTGTGAGGGGTTTGCCGAATTGGGTGTGGGTGACGCATGCGGGCGGCAGCACTGGGGCCTTCGGCGGAGCTCCTTGTGGAGCTACGAAACACTGTACTGGGTGGGTGAAGCGCAGGGAAGAGGGTGCGCAGGGGGAGGATGCGAGGAGAGGAGAGGAGGAGAGGAGAAGAGGACGCGGGGACCGCCTCTTCAAAACGAGGACCCAACACCACAGGATGGTTATGAAAAATGGGACCAGTGGACCCAGAGGGCCGTATTTTTTTGCTGGGATCCCCCCAGGGCCCCCCCCCCCCCCTCCCCCGCCACAAAGAAAGTCACGTTGTACGCCCTCGCACAAATGACATCTATGTGTAACCCCCCACAAAGAGAATATGTTTGTAGTTGCGCCACGAAAGGCATCGATGTGCAAGTCCCCACAAAAAGGAATATATATGTGACCACCACAATGGGAATCAGTTGGCAGCCTCGCACACAAAGGGAATATGCTTGTACTTCCGCCACACAGGGGATCATCTGAATCTACGCGTACTTCCGCCACAAAGGAAATTCATGTGAGCGTCCTCCACAGAGAGGAGGAAAGAGAGAGAGTGAGAGAGAGAGAGAAAGAGAGAGAGATATAGACAGAACGATGAGGTAAACAGAAAAGAAGAGAAGACGGGCGCCCCCGCCTACATCCTTCGGGACAACAACACCAGGGGCACCGATATGCCCGTGCACCCATATATCTCTATATATATACACCTATATATATACATATATATACATACATATATATATATATATATGTATATATGTATATATACACATATATATATGTATGTGTATATATATCCTCAGCCCCTAGAGCCAGGAGCGCAAAGCTCGAAGAGCACTCAATACTTGAGTCAACTCCGAGCTCTTTTTTCAATACTCTGTCTGCGCAACCGCTTGATGACCAGACTGGGCTGAGCCGGCACCCGAGCAATGACAATATCTCTCGGGGCGCCGACAAGCTGAGAAACCTCCCTGGGGAATCCTTCAAAACACGGCAAAAAGAGCAAAGACAGGCGAGCGGTGGGAACGGTGGTGGTGCACTTGAGCCGCGGGAGCGGCGGCCGAGTGGGCAGAGGAAAGGGGTTCAGAGAACAAGTGCGTCCTCAGCCCCTAGAGCCAGGAGCGCAAAGCTCGAAGAGCACTATATACTTGAGTCAACTTCGAGCTCTTTTTTCAATACTCTGTCTGCGCAACCGCTTGATGACCAGACTGGGCTGAGCAGGCACCCGAGCAATGACAATGTCTCTCGGGGTGCCGACAAGCTGAGAAAACCTCCCAGACCCGTACTGTGCTCTGGAGCCGCAAATCTATAAAAGGGATCATCCAAAACCAGCGGCTGTCGAAGGACGTGTGAGCTCAAGAGCGTTGACTGATCGCAAAAGCCAAGCGGCCCCAGCAATCCCCATCTGTTTGGGATACTGGGCCGCAGCAGTGGTCCAATTCACAGAACTTCCAGGAACTTTGCCTACCAGCACAAGGCGGGGCCGATTTGAAAAAGCAGCAGATCCCGCGCCCGTGACGCAACCGGTCGACGCGGGGCAGGCTCGGGGTCCACCACCCGACCAATCGACTCCGCTTTCGCCACCTGGCCCCGAACGAACACTGATCTACCACAAACTCGCGCGCCTGGGGAAGCGCTCTAAGCCTACACACCCCAGGCTCCTTCCAAGCCAAAGACGAGCGAGGATTCGCACAAATCATCGGGACACGAAACTGAACGCAGGCTCGAATGAGCCGGCGCGTGGAAGCCAGCGTGCGATTGCCCGCTTGAAGCCGTTTGGCCTGGGTGGGTGTGGGATCAGGTATACCAAGAGGGCACCAGGGCCGACGAATTTTGTAAAAGTGGCAATTAGACCAGGAGGAGCACGGGAACGCACACCATACCCCCTTTACAAGGCCTGCCGAGATCCAGCCTAAAACGTGACAAACGACTCTACGATCAGTCAGGTCAAACTCGGGGCCCTGCATACTGTCAGAAGCTATTCCTGATTCACCCTGCTGCTTTAAGGCACGCAACACTGGAGAGGAGCCCGAGAAGAGGTCAAGAAATATTTTGCCGTCGGGCGACAACCTCATAGCAGCACGCATCTGCTGCCGCAGGAGTCGCCGCGCGTCCTGAGCCGCCAGCCGATGCTGCGCGGCCCCCGCATCATGATCAGGTGTCAGGGCTTGCCGCGCCGCCTGCCGCCGGCCTGATCCAGCTGCGGAACCCTCATGTTGGGCGGCTGGGGCGCGGCGCGGCGCCCTGCTAGGATGTCCGCGAGGTGGTCGGCCACGAGCAGGCCGTGCTCGCGGGAGGCGGGCGTCATGTTGCCCGCCTGCTTGAGTACTCTGGCATGCTTCTCGTATCGGCGCACCGACGAGTCTGCGCGCCAACGGCCCCTCCTCTTGACCTCCTCCAAGGTTCTCTTGTGCCGAAGAGCATCATCCGAGGCTCCCCCGTGCCTGAGCATGTAGGGGTGGGGCCTCAGGTTCGACAGGTCGGCGAGCTCCGCGAGTCAATTGAAATTATTGGAGAAGGTCGGCGAGTCGAAGGACCACAGGCGCCGCGTCGCTGGTGACCGCTTGGACAGGCGAAAGAAGTCCTAGAGGGGGCCGAACTCCACGTCGTCGAGCAGCAGGCTCTCGTCGAACTCGTGGGTCTTCGAAGCCACCGAGAGCTCGGAGGGAGCCAGCAGCAGCGCCCACGAGGTGGCCCCCGTGCCCAGGAGAGGCGGGACCAGCTGGCCCACCGTCAGCGTCAATCACTCCGTCGGGCGCAAGTAGGTTCTGAACATCAGCTCCAGGCAATGCGCCATCTCCTGCCGGCCGAGGGACATCGCCGCGCCAGCCATCGCACAGAGCGCCAGCCAAGGAAATGGCGCGCGGCTCAGGCCTGGCGCCAGGCGGCGAAAGCCCCGCAGAGCGTTCTTTGCCCTGGGCAACAGCGTGCTGCCGGGTACCTTCAGCTCGGGAATACGAAACCGGGCACCTTCAGCTCGGGAGTGCGAAACTCCAGGCTCGCCACCACCTTCTCGCCCGCGTCGTGGTTGAACCCGTTGAAGTACAGATCCTCGAGGTGCTCCACGAGCGCAAGGTCGATCTCGAGTGGCGTCGACAGCGGCATCCCTGCCTGGTGGCCCACCTGCGGAAGTCGGAGAAGTACCGATCGCGCAGCGTCGCCGAGCTGCGCGCCACCCTGTTGACCTCCAGGAAGTAGGCCCCCAGATCCCTGCACAGGCTGGCCTGCGCTCGATGCACCTCGACGCGCCGTCGAGCGCGGGCGCGCCGCTGCTGGGCCGAGGGGGGCGTCAGGTCTGCCGCCCCCAGAGGCCGCTTGACTGGCAAGACGCCGGCCCTCGACCGCAGCGCTGGCCCTCTCGCCGACTGAGGAGCTGAGGAGCTGGAAGACCTGCGGGTGCCCGCTGCAGAATACCAGTCGTCGATGGCGTCGTCGGCGCCTGTGAGCTCGATCGGCGGAGGAGCGGCCCGCCAGCTGCCTGCGGCTGGCCCTCCAGCGCCACCGCGTCGAAACTCGTCGCGGGCGCGGGCCTCAACAGCAGCGAGCAGGGCGGTGTGCTGCGTGTCGGTGGAGCAGTCGTGCCAGCGAGCATCGCGTGGATCCCCGCTGCCGCTCCGCACTACTGGCCCCTTGAGCCTGGACGGCCCGTCGGCGGGATTGAACTCGCCGGGAGCCCAGCGACTGATGAACCCGGAATCTGCGGCCAGACTGAGTGCGCAGAGCTGTCGGAGGTGATGATTGATGCTGGCGTTCGTGGCTCTACTCTTTCCCTGGGCCAAGATAAACCCGAGATTGTCGCCAACGTTGACATGGAGATGATGAAAACTTTCAACTGAGCGCAGAGTGCGACGAGTGGCAATGACAGTAGCCGCCCCATCCGTCGACGTGATACCCTCAGCGCGGCGCCGCCTGCCCCTCGCACGTAGCTGCCAACTGCCGAAGCCGCCGATGACGTTGCGCTCCAAGTGACTGACTGAACGAGACGGGCAGCTCGACACTACCCTCGAGCGGTGCCTGGGAGGCACCCCCCGCCTGTGGGCCGGGCGACCCTGCGGTGGCCGGGGCGGCCGCAGCGGCCAACGCCGCCGCGCGCGCCTGCACTGCATCCGCCACGGCGAAGCGCCAGCGCTCCTGCTGCAGCCCCCAGGCGCGCGCCTGCTCCGAGCCCAGGAGCTCCCCCACGACCCCGAAGCCGCCGTTGTCGATCAGGTTGGCCCCCTCCGAGTCCGTCGCAGCAACGCACTCGCGCCAGGGCCGCTTGGCGTCGGCGTAGGCCAACGGGAGCAGCGGCACCATCCACTTGAGCTCACGCCGCACTGAGCACCAGAGCGGCACCCGCTCGGGGCCCGCCTTGTCCACGAAGCGGTAGCACGCGCGCGGCAGAGACAGCAGACGCCGTCGAAGGATGGCCGACCAGGTGTAGCGCCCCAGCAGGGTGTGCATCTCTGGACCGCTGGCGCGCCCCACCGCCAAGACGTGGGACAAAGCGAGCCTGACCTTCCAGCACCGCGCGTGGCCGACGGAGATTCGACCGGAGGCGCGGCGCAGGTCCAAGCCCGTGAAGCGCGCAACCTCGGGCCCGTGCTCGATGGTCTTGCAATCGAGCCCGTCGGCCTCCAGCTGCTTGAAGACGGCGTCGGCCGTGACAGTGGCCCGCTTCTCGTCGGTGCCGGTGACGATGGCGTTGTCCACATACACGGCGGCCGCCACCATTGCGTCGGTCAGATCGGGGGAGGGCCGCTTGCCCCTGAAGAACTGGCCGGCGGGGATGCCCACCTTCTGAACTGAGGCAACCACCATCTGCTGGCAGAAGTGCAGCGCCCACGACCATCCCATGGCCATGGCCTCGAGATGCGGGCTGAGCCAGTCGGCCCCCGCGACGTCGCACGCGGGGGCCAGCTGACGGATCAGCCGTCCTGACACACGAGGCAGCACAAAATGATCAGATACTCCAGGAGGCGCACGTATACGATAAAAGGCACACTCGACATCCATATGTGAAAAGACCAGCTCGTCCTCAGGCTGAAGCTCGATGCTTGCCCACGCACCAGGCGCGGGTAAGACTGCGTGCTCGGCCTCCTGGAATCTCGCATTCACCAGTCTCGTATCCAGAAGAATCACCCCCTGCATGCCATTCTTTTTTCTCGCGAAAAATATACCGACAGTGGCGGCCTGATGCGCCCGCAGTGAACATAGCCCAAGAGAGCACATGTCCGCGATCAGCTTAGCATACATCATATTATCTCTGATCAGGGTGGGGTCGGGATAGGGTTTCACAGGAAGTCCAGATGTGTCAGACAAGTCCTGGTCGCTCCGCATGAGCGCCTTGACGCAATTGTTCCAGTGGTAGAGGGGGCCCCCTGTCAGCACCTCATCACCATCGGCGACCCCGCCTCGAGAAGGCATTGAGATCAAGTCATACTGGAAAGCAACGCGGGGATCAGCGTCATCATATCCCGCTCGAGTGCCGCAAAGCTCTTTGAAGGCTTCCACGGCCGCGCAGGGTGGAGGAAGAACAGCTCGGAAGATGCGCGAGATATGCTCATGAGCTCCCCGCTGTGCGCGCGACAGCCCCAACGAAGACTCGACACGACCAACACCGCGCAAGTCATTGGTACTCTCCACTGCTGAATTCACGGCGGCCTGCCAGTGGGTCTTCACCTTCAGCCGCCTCTTCACAGAACGAGACAAAGAGCCAGACGTATCTGAATTGAACTGCGCAGCTTCGCAGAACGGCGCCATCGTCGGGAGGAGCTCCTTCGCGACTGGCGCGTGCCCTGAGAGCGCAGGCCGCGCGCGCAGGCCGGCCCACGAGGGCGTCGTGACTCAGGCGCGGCGGCAGGGCCCGCCGCAGCCTTCGACTCCTTCCCCTTCTGCTTCGCCTTGGCCTTCGGGATAGCAGGAGGCCCGCCCACCAGGCCGCGTAGCGGGTCGGCCGCACTGGTCAACGCTGCGGCGGCGGCCTGACTGGGCACCATGCTGGGAGAAGCGCGAGCCAGCTGCCGCTCCTCGCGGAGCTTGCGGCGCTCCTTGGCCGCAGTGCTCTCGCGGTGGAGGTTGGCGGCGACATACTCGTCTAGCGCTGGGCATAGCATGATCTGGCCCCTGGTCTCCCCCAGTCCGAGGTACAGAAACTCGTCATTGGCCAAGTCGTCCCCGAAATCATCTGGGCGCAGCAGCAGATGACGGTGCCTGAACTCTGCCAGCTGCGCCCTGCGCGTGAAGAGCTCAGCAAAGACCAGCTCGGGCGCATTCAGCTGGTCATACGTGAGCAGATACTCGAGACCCTTCATGGCGGTCTCGTGGTCTGAGACGCCGGGGTCCCCGCTCGTCAGTCGGCACGTATGCTTCCACCAAGTGTGCCTGGCCCTCGGGTGCCCGTTGGTCTGGGCGATGAACGTCAGGCACCACAGCACCGTACGAGGGCCAGTCAGCGGCCAACTGTCCCAGACACTCTCCGTGCAGCAGTCGATCGCGTCCTTGACGTCTTCGTGCTGCTTCCCCAGCTTGTCGCGGGAGATCTCCAGGATCCTGGCGTCGAGCTCGGGCGAAGCCGCGCCCGACGTGGCGACACAGTCCATCAGCACCAGTAGCTCCCCGCTGCGGCTCACCAGCGCGACACCAGCTATGCCGACAGTGGTGATGCGCCGCCAGGCTCCGGTCGCAGGCGGAAGAGCACCCTGGCCAAGAGACAGCGAGACACTCTGCACTAAGTCGAGGATGGCCTGCTCCGCCTGACTGCGCGGAGCCACCCCTGGGACGGCGGCCAGCACCAGAGAGGCGTCGTCGCCCTCACGAATTGTGCGATCCTCCAGACGACCCCGAAGACGACGTCGCGGTCCACCTCCCAAGGCTACCTCCGTCTGGCACGCGCGCAGCGCCTCGGCGAAGGCGGCGGGCGTTGGGAACGGCGAGAACGCGTACACCCGATTCAAGTGTGAGGTACGGCCGATCCCCGAACCCAGCACTAGGTCGCCGTCGGGAGTGGTCCCCATGAGCGACAACAAGGGATGCACCGACAGCTCCTCTGGGTAGACGTCGGAGTCTGGCGTCATGATCCAGTAGAAAGCGTCGGTGTCCGTGAAGGGATCCGCCTCCATCACTCGTTGATACACGTCCCGATGACAGCGACATACCACCACGCTGCGATGCCATAGGCGAGAATCGTCCGTAGACTTCACCATCACTTCCCGCCCTCCAAGAAGGAACGGCACGTCGAGAGTGGTAGCCATGGATACACCACTGCAGCACAAGGAGACCGACGGCGCCGATGAGCACACCGAACAGAAGACACACACCACAAATCTGATACGGCCCTCCGAGGTCTGAAGACTGGATGGAACAGGTCAGCGCCTGCTCTGCCAACGGACGCAACACAGGAGACGCCAGCGAAGCAACGCCTGCCACACCTGCGAGGATCCCCATTGATTTGTGGCGCCGCCAAAATTTCACTTGAGCCGCGGGAGCGGCGGCCGAGTGGGCAGAGGAAATGGGGTTCAAAGAACAAGTGATACATATATATATATATATATATATATACATATGTATCCGCCGGCCCCCTTGCGTGGCCTTCAGGCTGCGAAGAGTAGGCGTGCAGCTCCCTGTACCAGTTGCAGCTTCCAGTTTCCAGTTTAACAGTCCTGCTGTCTGCTTCCTTACTGTAAGTTGTTGCCGAACGCGCGAGGGGGGGGGAACCGAAAAACGTTCTGGATAGCGTCCCCGAATCGCGTTGTCTGAATTCCCGGGGGGTCGTGGGACACGTGAAAATACATGATGTACGCGTTCTCGAAGTCATAATCTCTATTAAATTACACCATGGTCGCGTCCCCTGGGCCAGACACCAGTGTAAACTATGCTGTGCTCGCGTCCCCGAAGCCAGAATCCGTTATACATTATATAATAATCGCGTCCACGAAGCCAAACAAATCAAAACATACTCCATATTCGCCATGAGCAATGGGAAATTACTGCATATTCGTGCCCCCGAAACCATGATCCATAGTAGATTGCGGAATAGTCGCGTACCCGAAGCCATAGATCCTCGCAGATTATATAATATTCGCGCCATCGAAACCATAAACCCTCAAACATCACCCAATGATCGCACCCCCGAAGCCATACACCCTGGTTAATTCTACCAGATTCGCGTCCCCAGGGCCATCGTCCCTAGGAAATTACAACATATTCGCGCCCCCGAAAACCATAATCCCGCGTAGAATACGGAATACTCGCCTTCGGGGCCATAAGTCCTTGTAAATTGCCTAATGCTCGCGCCACCGAAGTCATAAACCCTCGTAAAGCAATATTGCCCCTCGCGTGAAGTCCCGACATTACGTCATGTCAGCGCCCAGACATCCCAACACCGCTCTGGCAAGTCCCATTCTAAGCAAGGGGGGCCGGCGGCAGGGGGAGAAGCCCTTACGGTAATATATGAATATATAGGTGGACATATATATATATATATATATACATTCGTATATATAAATATAAATGTGACAGACTATGTACGCATATTGCTATATGATTCACGATTCTCCTCATTTCCAAGAAAGCATCATCACCACCACCATCACCATCATCATCATCATCATCAGCTGCAGCATCAGCATCATCATCATCATCATCAGCATCATCAACATCATGGACATCATCATCACAATCATAAACACCGACACCAGATTCATCGTCGTCATGAGTAATATCATCATCATCATCATCATCATCATCATCATCATCATCATCGTCACCAACACCAGCATGATCTTCATCATCACCATCATCAACATCCGCAACAACATCATCATCATCATCAGCATCATCATCATCAACATCATCATTTTCTTGATCATCATCACCATCATCATCATCGTCATTGACATCATCATCATCAAATCCATAATCGTAATCATCGTCATCATTATCGTCATCAACATCCTCACCACCATCATCCTCATCATCATAACAGTCGAGATTACCAACACCACCACAATCATCATCATCATCCTCATCCTCGTCATCACCATCATCATCAGCAGCATCATCATCGTCATCAACATCGACCCCGTTAGCCCCACCATCGTCATCGTCGCCATCTTTATCATTACCAGCATCCCCACCAGCACCGCCACCGCCATCATCAACATTACCGCCACCGTCACCTTCACCATCTCTGCCACCGTGCCATCCTTGTCACATCGCCGCCACCGTCAGCCGCCCGTTGGGGTCCGCCCGACCCGCTCGCTGGCCCGTTGGGGTTCGCCCGCCCGCCTGTTGGTTAGGCCATTTTAAAAACGACTGCAAGACGAGGAGGCCAGCAATCCAATGCTTTGATGTTTCAACACGGGTGCCCAAGAAGTCCCAGGTCGGCTCTGCGTCCCGAGTCGTCTTTCCCTGGTCCATGGGCCCGGCGAGGACCCCTGGAGGCCAACAACAACGAAACACATCCGTCCTGATTTCGGCAATACGATGGACATCTAGGCTCGGATCCGCCACCGTGCCTCTGGGCACGGAGAGGGCGTGGCCAACGGGCGGAGGAGGAGGAGGAGGAGGGGCAGGAGGAGGAGCAGGAGGAGGAGAAGGAGGAGCAGGAGGGCACTGCCCCCTGAGCCTCAGTCCTCGCTCCGGAGGGGCCTCTCTAAAAGGCCGGGAGCCCAGATTCTCAAATCCGCCGGGCCTTGCCGCGTGCCCCCTGGGGTTCCTGGCATCTTGCCGCATGACCTTTTCGGAGCGAAGAGGGCCCCAAGGCGGCCCCAGACCAGAGGGCTTCAAGAGGCGGCCGAGACTGGCCAAGAGGGCCTCGAGACGCCCAGCAGTCGCTCCAAAACGCCCACGCTGGGCACAAGACGGTCCAAACGCCCCTAAA
Organism: Prorocentrum cordatum; assembly: GCA_963575745.1. Taxonomy (NCBI): domain Eukaryota; class Dinophyceae; order Prorocentrales; family Prorocentraceae; genus Prorocentrum; species Prorocentrum cordatum. Next base: position 128,963 of record CAUYUJ010003236.1, read on the forward strand.
GCACCCCAAGACGCATCCAAGGGGGCTCCCGAGAAAGCCCCAAGAGCCCAAAATCATTGATTTTCCTTAGGCTTCGAAAAGATGTTGGCATTCTCGTTTTTTCGGCCTCCCGACGCTCCAAGACGTCCGAAGTGGCCCCGAATACCGCCCCAAGTCGACCCAAGAGTCCCCCAAGAGGGCCCCAAGACGGCTCAAGACGGCCCCAAGATGGCCCACGAGGCGCGCAAGCCGGTTCAAGAACGCTTCAAGACCGCCCCAAGAGGGCCCAAGTCGGGGACCACGAACCGAAAATTCTATATTTGTGGCCCCAAGGAGGTCCAAGAGGGCCTCGAGATGCCCAACCATCGCTCCAAGACGCCCAAGATGGGCCAATACAGGCCAAGAGGCCCCCACGACACCCCAAGAGGCGTCCAAGTGGGCTCCTCAAATAGCCCCAAGACGCCCAAAACATTGATTGTCAACCGGCTGGCTCCTCGAGGACTTTGACATTCTCGCCTTTTCGGCTTCCGACGCTCCAAGACGCCGCTCGGCGAACGCCCTGACAAACCACTTACTAAGCGGACACTTCTGAGCCAAATCACGACGTGCAACTTTAAAAGGTATGAGAATTGCAACATTGACGCCGCATCCCTCGGCACTGGCACGTGGTCCGTGAGCTTGCATTCCTCAGCCGCAGCGCTGCATCCCCCAATACGCCGACAGCGCGCGCTTGCCAACCACGCGGCAGCGGCGCAGCCCAAAAGCTACCACATTGGTATCTGAGGACGGCTCTGCACCCCCAAGACGCCCCAAGGCGCCTCCAAGAGGCCCAAAAGATGCCACGAGACGCCCCTATACAGACGCCAAGAGGCCACCCCACTGCCCGCACGCAAACCCCGAACAGCCCCCCCAGAGTCTCCAACGACCATTCAATAACCCGCATGCCGCATGCCCATAACCCAGGCACGGTGGCGGCATGGGTCGAAGGCCAATCGATCCGCCGCCCCCTGTCGATTCATCGAAGGGGTGCCTGGCGTGCTGGACCCTCTCGGTTTGGGATATCAAAACCTGGTTGCAAAGGTTTTCCCTGCTCCAGATGGCTCCAAGACGGCCCAAGATGATCTCCAAGATGCATCCAAGACGGCCAAGATGGCCTCCAAGACGGCGAAGATGGCCCCAAAATGCCTCCAAGACGGCCCAAGATGCACTCAAGACGGCCTAAGATGGCATCAAGATGGCCCAAAACGCCCCCAGAGGCTCCCAAGAGGACTCCAAGACGGCCCAAGAGGCCTCGAAGAGGTCCTCCAGAAGGCCCGAAGAGGCGAAAATCATTGAGGGTCCTTAGGTTTTGACGGATTTTGGCATTTGCGCCTTTTCGGCTTTCCGACTACCCAAGACGGCCCAAAAGGCCCCCAAGGTCGCCCCAAGATCGCCCAAGAGGCCTCCAAGAGATCCCCATGACGGCCTCAAGACGGCCCCAAGATGGCCCCAAGACGGGCCAAGAGGCCTTTAAGACGCCCAAGATGGCCTCTAAGACGGCCCCGAAGCGCCCCAAGAGGGCCCTGAGAGGGCCCAGAGAGGCCCCCGAGACGGCTCCCGACGGCGTCAGACGTGCCAGGAACCCACCAAGATTGCCGAAGTTGGCTCGAAGCTGGCCCAAGACGGCCCAAGAGGCCTCCAAGAGGCCTCCAGGAAGGCCAGAAAGGACGCCAAAAACATTGACGGTCCTTAGGTTTTTGAAGGATTTTGACATTTGCTTCTTTTCGGCCTTCCGACGGCCCGAGACGGCCCACGAGCCCCCGAAGATTGCCCAAAGATCGCCCAAGAGGCCTCCAAGATGGCCCCAGAACGGCCCGAGAGGGCCCCAAGACGGCCCCAAGAGGCCCCCAAGACGGCACAGGAGGCATTTAAGACGCCCAAGATGGCCTCCAAGACGGCCCTGGAGCATTCCAAGGGGGCCCCAAGTCGGCCCAGAGAGACCCTCCAAACGGCTTCCGACAGCGTCAGACGGACCAGGAACCCACCAAGACGGCCGAAGATGGTCTTAAGATGGCCCGAGACGGCCCAAGAGGCCTCCAAGAGGGCCTCCAGGAAGGCCCGAAAAGGCCAAAATCATTGATTTCCCATTGGTTTTTGAAGGATTGTTGCATTTGGTGTTTTTCTGCCTTCCGACGGCCCGAGACGGCCCAAGTGCCCCCAAAGATCACCCAAGACGGCCCCAAGAGGCCCCCAAGACGGCCCAAGAGGCCTCCAAAACGCTCAAGATGGCCTCCCAGACGGCCCAAGAGCCCTCCAAGACGTCCTCGTAGAAGGCCCGAAAGGGTCCAAATGGCCTCCAGACGGCCCAGATGACCTTCAAGATGCCTACGTGCTCCCCGAAGGCTTTCCAAACCGATTCGGGGAACACATGTTCCGATAGCTTGGCAGGTCTGGCCTCAACGTTCGGTCACATAGGCGCTTCCAAAAAGGCAGGGGGCGGCGGTGATTCGCCGTAGGCGTCTTCGGTCCGCCGCCCCCTGTCGATTCATCGCAGGGGTGCCTGGCGTGTTAAACCCTCTCGGTTATGGTTCTGGTTCTTTTTCCAAACGAACTCCCCCTGGGGCTTCGGCCCGTCCCGGCGACCACCCGGAGAAGCACTCAATCCGGAAAACAATCCTCCGAGATGGCTAAAGATGGCGCCAAGATGGCCACGTTGGCCCGAGATGGCCTCCAAGACGGCTAAGATGGCCCCAAGATGCCTCCAAGACGGCCCAAGATGGCCTCAAGATGGTCTACGACGGCCCAAAAGGCCCGCAAGAGGCCTCCAAGACGGCCCAGAGGCTTCCAAGAGGTCCTCCAGGAAGCCTCGAAGAGGCCAAAAGATGTTCCTTTGGTTTTTGAAGGATTTTGGCATTTGCGCCTTTTCGGCTTCCCGACGGCCCGAGACGGCCCAAGAGGCCCCCAAGGTCGCCCCAAGATCGCCCAAGAGGCCTCCAAGACGGCCCCGTGACGGCCCAGGGGGTCCAAGAGGCCTCCAACACGCCCAAGATGGCCTCCAAGACGCCCAAGATGGCCTCCAAGACGACCCCGAAGCGCCCCAAGAGGGCCCCAAGTCGGCCCAGAAAGGCCCCCAAGACGGCTCCCGACGGCGCCAGACGTGCCAGGAACCCACCAAGATGGCCGAAATTGGCTCGAAGCTGGCCCAAGACGGCCCCCGAGAGGGCTTCCAGGAAGGCCAGAAGAGGCCCAAAACATTGACGGTCCTTAGGTTTTTGACGGATTTTGACAGTTGCTTCTTTTCGGCCTTCCGACGGCCCGAGGCGGCCCAAGAGCCCCCGAAGATCGCCGAAAGATCCCCCAAGAGGCCTCCAAGATGGCCCCAGAACGGCCCAAGAGGGCCCCAAGACGGCCCCAACAGGCCCCCAAGACGGCACAGGAGGCCTTCAAAACGTCCAAGATGCCCTCCAAGACGGCCCTGGAGCATTCCAAGAGCGGGTAAGGTGCTCAAAACGCATCCGTCGTGCCTCTGTTTCCTCCAGTTGGCCGAAGATGGCGTCCAAGACGGCCAAGATGGCCCAAGATGGTCTCCAAGACATCTCCAAGACGGCCCAACATGGGCTCCAAAACGGCTAAGATGGCCCCAAGATGCCTCCAAGACGGCCCAAAATTGCCTCAAGATGGTCTACGACGGCCCAACGGGCCCGCAAGAGGCCTCCAAGACGGCCCAAGAGCCCTCCAAGACGTCCTCCAGGAAACCCCGAAAGGGCCAAAATCATTGATGTTCCTTAGGTTGTTGAGGGGTTTCGGCATTTGCGCATTTTCGGCTTCCCGACGGCCCAAAAGGCCCCCAAAATCGCCCAAGAGGCCCCCCAAAGGGCCCCATGACGGCCCAAGTGACCTCCAAGACGGCCCCAAGAGGGCCCCAAGGCGGCCCAAGAAGCCTCCAACACGCCCGAGAAGGCCTGCAAGACGCCCAAGATGGCCTCCAAGACGGCCCCGAAGCGCCCCAAGAGGGCCCCAAGTCGGCCCAGAAAGGCCCCCAAGACGGCTCCCGACGGCGTCAGACGTGCCAGGAACCCACCAATATGGCCGAAGTTGGCTCGAAGCTGGCCCAAGACGGCCCAAGAGGCCCCCAAGAGGGCCTCCAGGAATGCCAGAAGAGGCCCATACCATTGATTGTCCTGGGTTTTTGACGGATTCTGACATGTGCTTCTCTTCGGCCTTCCGACGGCCCGAGATGGCCCAAGAGCCCCCGAAGATCGCCGAAAGATCCCCCAAGAGGCCTCCAAGATGGCCCCAGAACGGCCCGAGAGGGCCCCAAGACGGCCTCAAGAGGCCCCCAAGACGGCACAGGAGGCCTTTAAGACGCCCAAGATGGCCTCCAAGACGGCCCTGGAGCATTCCAAGAGGGCCCTAAGTCGGCCCAGAGAGACCCTCCAAACGGCTTCTGACGGCGTCAGGCGGACCAGGAGCCCACCAAGACGGCCGAACATGGCCCTAAGATGGCCCGAGACGGCCCAAGAGGCCTCCAAGAGGGTCTCCAGGAAGACCCTAAAAGGCCAAAATCATAGATTTCCAATGGGTTTTTGAAGGATTGTGGCATTTGGTGTTTTTCTACCTTCCGACGGCCCGAGACGGCCCAAGTGCCCCCAAAGATCGCCCACGAGGCCCAAGACACGGCCCCAAGAGGCCCCCAAGACGGCCCAAGAGGTCTTCAAGACGCTCAAGATGGCCTCCAAGACGGCCCAAGAGCCCTCCAAGAAGTCCTCCAAGAAGGCCCGAAAGGGTCAAAATGGCTTCCAGACGGCCCAGATGACCTTCAAGATGCCCACGTGTTCCCCGAAGGCTTTCCAAACCGATTCGGGGAACACATGGTCCGATAGCTTGGCAGGTCTGGCCTCAACGTTCGGCCACATAGGCGCTTCCAAAAAGGCAGGGGGCGGCGGTGATTCGCTGGAGGCGTCTTCGATAACCATAAACCAAAAATCTCTGAGAGCCGACGGGTCTAGAGGACATGTCAGGCGCCGCGGCCGTTCCAGAGCGCTCTAGACTGCTCTGAGACCCGCTCGGAGAGCGCTCCGGCACGATCTGGAAGGATTTACTCTCACCCTCATAAGACCCGACGTCGAGGCAAAAATGCAACATCACGAAAAAACACATCCGAAGCCCAGACCCCATCCTCCCGCAGCATGCATCGAACCGGGCTGATTGGTGAGGGCCTCACGGACCGAAGCTGGGCGATAATGCTGAGTGTGAAAAAAGGCAGCGGGCACATCTCCGGGTCCACAGACATCCGATGTCCTGTTATCATTTCAATTCGGGATTCCTTGAAGCCCCGACCCTTCCCCCAGGGCCGGTTTCGTATCGTGAGCACCTTTCGGAGCCTGGCGAGGGCCCCCAGAGGCCGAAAACGCCAAAACACCTCCGTATTTCGTTCGTTAACTTATCTCGTTGGACGTCTGAGTCCCAGTCGTGCCTGATCATCATCACCGCCACCGTGATGGGCAGGCGTAGCATCGCTGCGACATTGGCGTCGCCGTGTCTCGAGCAACCCTTCGCCACTTCTGCATAGGAGAGGGAATGCGGTCACCATGTATCCTTGGCGGACCAAGCACGGGCGCACGTCTTGGGCAGCGCGCCCTGGCATCAACGATACATCGTCGACGCATCATCAATACAATCCTTCGAGGTCGATGCACCTCCCCCTGTGCCGATTCCCCCCTTACCGTTGCCTCTGAATTCGTCATCGTCGGCTGCGGGAGCGGTCCAGCGGGATCGGCGGGCGCGTAGGTGCGCGCGCGGCGCCTGGAAACCGGGGGGGAGGTGCCCGCTGGGCGGCGGCACCAGTCGCCCGGCTTGGCTTTGCTGCCCTGGCGCGGCGGGCGAGAGGAGGTGGAGCGAGAGGAAGTTGCCAGGGAGGGGGCGGAGGAGAGGAGGAGGGAGAAAGAGCAGGGAGGAGGAGGGGGAGGAGGAGCCAGAACCCAATCCGAAATGTCAGCGAAGGAAAAAAAAGAAGCAACACCCGAGGAGACTTCCATGGGCGCTAAGCCTGACCCCTCGAACGCGCTGTCGAGCGAATCACCAAGAAGCCTGGCCCGCGAGGCGCTGCCTGCGTGGCGCTACATTGCGCAATGGACATTTCTCTGTTTTCATTATCGGCAAAAACTACATCAATGACTCGTGAATGATGATGGAACCCTGCGTACGGAATCCTTGAGAAGGAGCCCTTGCAAAATAACCATGACTAAGGGAACCTGAAGAAGGCGTCCTTGATAGACGAATCCTTGGTAAAAAGTTCGTGCGGGAGGCATCCTTCGAACAAAGAGCATTCGCAAGACGTCGACAGTATACGTCCTTAGTACAAACTCAATACTCGGAAATCCTTCCTGCTTAAATCGTGAATAGGGACTCCTGAGTAGAGAGCCCTTGGTGGGGAATCCCAATTGACAAATCCGCTGTAAAAGCCAGAAACCATTGCGTGAGGAACCCAGAGCATTAAATCTTTAGTAGGGAAGCCTCGCCAACTAGTCCTGAGGGAACCCTTTTGTAAACAGTCCTTGCTAATGCCCCCTGAGAAACGAATTCAAGATGAACAACTCATTCGTGCAAAATGTGTAGCAATGAGCCCTGATAGGGAAGTCTCTGGCAAAAGGAGCCCCATGAAAGAACCTTTAATTAGGAAAGGGGCACCTTGGCAAGTGGATTGTTGGTCGAGCAACCTGAATAAGGAACCCTTCGTGTGAGGAGCTCGCGATAAGGATTTCCGAATAATGAACTCATTGCGGGAAGCCCAGTATGAAAGAATCGCCCGTGGGATGTTTGGAGTTTCCTGGTGCAGAAGACCACGTCACGCATTCGCATCGGAGAACAATTAGCGAACAACCCATACAAAAATAATTCTCAACAGAAGGCCCTTCAAAGCCCGCAGCACGGAACACTTAACAATACGTCCATTGAGCTGCGCTCTTAATGAGAGATCCATTGTGGAACGATCCGCCGCGCATAATCTATGAATAAGGCGTCCCGGGTAAAGAGCTGCTGGCAATCAATCCCGTTTGCTTTTTTGTCGTTACTGGACGCAATCGCCATATATCCTTACTAAGGAACTCGCTTGGAAATGGCAGCAGTCACTGAACGATACTTCTTGGAGAAACCCTGGTCAAATAAAAAATCCTTGTCGGACGGTCCTTTGTAAGAAATCTGTGGTAACGGCTCCTCAATAACGAATCCGGCGAAAGAAAAAAAAGAGAACTTGTTATGAAGGAGCCGCTCGTGAACTATACTTAGGGCGAGACCCTTGAATAGAGCAACGTTGCTAAACAATCCCCAAGACATCAATTCCACGATACATTTCGTAGCAATGAATCCTTAATAAAGAATCCTTCGGAAGGAGGCCGTCTTGAATAATCCAAGGTAACAAACAGAAACGACAAACAACGCCCAACAAACCCAAGAACCATCATAACAACAAAAAAAGAACGCAACACCGCCAGTTGCCACGGAAATGGTAATATGGTGCACGTTTGAAAAATATTATTCCTCAGTGAAGCCCGAGCGAAGGAGCCCCAACGTGCACTTCATACAACTTCATACATAATCCTTGTTTCATACACCCACTATTAAAGAACCCTTCGCAAATAAGGTTTAACCAATAGTCATCAATAAAGAATCCTGAATCGGGAATCCGTGGTAATGAATCAACGTTGGGAAGCCGTCAATAAACAAGTCTTGCTAGATAATCCTCCATCCAGCATCCGTCCTACTGGGTCTCACTGCAAAATCCTCAGTCAAAGAAGAGTGGCATTCTGAAGAAAGCGTTACCACGGAATCCTCCGTAAGGCACCGTTGGTAAACAAACCGAGCGACAGTAACGAAACTGAGGGGATCTATCTGGTCGGGGCATGCGAGCTGGCTGCGGCCCGCGCTCGAGCCGAAAGATTACGGAACCTACTGGCGCTGGGCCTGCCAGCGGCGGGGTCCACCACGGGCCCGGGCCGGATGCAACGCCCACTTGGGGAGTCCGCCGAGGCTGCGCCGCGTCGCAGCTCGTGGCCGCCTCGTTGCCGCCCGCTCGTCTGCTGGGTCCGCCGAGGTTTCGGCGCATGGCCGCCCGTGGCCGCCCGTGGCCGAGGCTTCGCGGCGTCGCTGTCCGTGGCCGCCTCGTTGCCGCCTCGCTGCCGTCGGATAGGGGGGGTCCGCGGAGGTGTCGCCGCGTCGCCGCCCGAGGCCGCTTCGTGGCCGTCTCGCTGCCGCCCACCTGGGCAATCCGCCGAGGTTCCGCCGCGTCGCCGCCCGTGGCCGCCTCGTGGGCGCCTCGTTGCCGCCCACTGAGGGGGGGTCCCGTCGAAGTCGCGCCGCGTCCCCGCCCATGGTCGCCGCGTTGCCGCTCACCGCGCTGGAGGGGTCCGCCGAGGCTTCGCCGCACGACCGCCCGTGGCCGCCTCGTTGCAGCCCACTGCGCTTGAGGGGTACGCCGAGGTTCCGCCGCGGCGCCGCATGCGGCAGCCTCGTTGCCGCCGATCGCGCTGCGATTGCACTAAGGAAGACGCACCACATAGATCGGACCACATACCTTGCACCACAAACCTTGCACCGCATGCCACCAGGTACCGCATGGATTACGACACATACCTTGCACCACACTGCTTTCACCACACTGTTTTCACCACACTGCTTGCACCACATATCTTGCGCATCCGCAGTGCAATAACTTACTGGTTTGGGCCCACGCTTTCATACACATATATACATATATGCATGTATATATGTATATGTATATATATATATATGTGTATATACACATATGTCGTATATACTATATAAACATGTATGTCTCCCTCTGTCTCTCTCTCTCTCTCTATCTCTCTGTCTCTCCCTCTCGATTCGGGCGTGCCAAAGAAGGGGCGGGTCGGAAGAAGGAAATTAGCGAATCATGGCCCGACGTATGTGCGCGGGCAAGAGGGGCCAGAAGCGTGCTGAAAGAAGAGGGGGCCACGACATCCGCACACTCCCAATTCTCATCCTCACCCCGCTTTGAACGCCCGCGATCTCTCTGTCTCTTTTTCTTTTTTTGTCTCTCTCTCTCGCTCTCTCTCTTTCTCTATATTTCTCTCCCTCTATCTCCTTCTATATATATATATATATATACACTAGAACCACGCGCGCTTCGCGCGCGCTTAGGTTCTAGTCGACCCCATCCCTTGAGGAGGTCCGGTATCCACTGAAGTGATTACCCATTGATGGTGTAAGCATCAGGTACAAGAAGCATCCATAATGCTGGCCGAACAGAACCCAAGCACCGACAATGACATATGCTCCTTAATCCGCCGACCCTGTCGGCGTGTGTGAGGCGCTCTTCCGTTTGTCGTCGTCGGTGTCGTCGTCGACGTCGCCGTCGTCGTTGTCGTCGTCGTCGCCCTCGCCATCTTCCCCCTTTCCCCGGACCCTCTTCCTCAACCGATCCAGCCAATACGAAATCGAATCGAACAACGAAGGGAAGCACCTTCCCTTGATCCCTTCCGCAGCGGGGGGGGGTCCCGGGGCAACTCCCGGGGGGTGGTCCCGCCGGGTGGTCTCGGGGGGTGGTCCTGGGGGGTGGTCCCGGGGGGTGCCCTGGGGGCCGTGGGGCTCCTGTTATTGTTTTGCCGATCCCGAATATGTGGCGGAGGGTCCCCGGGACCCCCCCAAGAACCGGGGGGAGAGAGCCTCTCCTCCCTTCCCCCCAGCGTCCCCGCTTTGCCCCCCCTTCCGAGCGTTCCATGCTCCCCCTGTCCACAGGAGGGAGCCCCCCCCCCACGGGCCAGTCCCCCCCTCCACAGGGGGGAGCGACCCCCCTTCGTCGTCGTCGTCGTCGTCGTCGCCGCCGTCGTCGTTCAGGGTCGGCGGCACCGGCAGTAAGGCCTCTCCAGTATTCAATTCGAAGCTATGCAAGCCAGTTTAGCCAAACACATGCAAGGCTATGAATGCAATGCAAAGCAAAGGACAGCGGTGCTCATAAGTGCAATGTGGATCACGAAACAATACAATTGCACACATGCAACGGAAAGCAGCCCAGTGGAATGCAATGCAATACAAAGCACGATAAGACAAAGACCGAGAGAGTCCGAGGCGTCACGGAACTCAGAGATCCCAGGGACAAGCCCCCCTGGTTCTCCGAGAGAGGCTAAGGGGGGCCCAAGCGTGGCCCCGAAAGAGCTCCAAGCAGGCTCCAGAACGAAGCACAGGAGGGCCCCAAGAGGCGCCCCAAGAAAGCCCGAAGATAACGACAGAAAGAGAGGGTCCAAGGAAGTGCCTCCTCAGCGCGACAAAAAAAAACGCAGAGGCCCACAATGAGCCCCAAGAAAACTGGCTTGAGCTCGAGGTAAAAAAAGTACCGATCATGCGGATGGAAGCGAGACCTACGGCCCCAGATGAAGGCGGGGTTCACATGGCGCCCCCCCCTCAATTTCGGCACGGCACTCACACGGATCTTGTCCCCCTGGGAGCTCCTCTTTCGGGTCCAGGGACAAAGTTCACACGGCGTCGCTCCGCCCATCTCGGCACACCCAATACACGACTCGTGCCCCAGAGGGATGTCGTTTCACGTACGGCCTTAGTGTGGGGATTCGCATAACGTCACGTCCCCCCCCACGCGTATGTCGCCTGTCTCCTCACACGAATCGTATCAACAGGGAGATCCACCGACGGTTCCAGAGCCAACGTTCGCATCCCGCAGCCCCGCCCATGGCAGTAAATACACCCCTGACCTGGATCGTGAGTTCGGGGCGTCTTGGGTGCTTCTGTGGGCCACGCGGCATGTTTCTGTGAGGCCTCCGAAGCCCTGAGATGGATCGTGAATCGGGAGCCTCTTGAAGCCTTTTCTGGGAGCCTCGTGCAGGACGTCGAAGCGAGACCTCCCATACGCTTACGGGTGACTACTGGGAAGCCTCCTGGGACCGTTTTGGGAGCGTTTTGGGAGTCTCTGGGGGCCTCTTGGGACCTTCTTGGGAGTTCTTTTGGGGCTCTTTGGGGCTCTTTGGGGCCCTCTTGGCCCGTCCCGGGGCCCACTTGGACCGTGTTGGGCGCTTGGGCCGTCTTGGGGCCCTCTTGGGGCCCTCTTGGGCCGTCGAGGGTGCCTCCTGTGGCCCTCTTGGGGCTCCCTGGTTACTCTTTTGGGAACCTCTGGGGACCGTCGTGGGCCGTCGGGGGGCTCTCATGGGCCGTGTCTTGGGCCGTCTTGGGGCCCTCTTGGGGGCCTCTTGGATCGTCTCACGGCCGTCTTTGGGGCCTTTGGGTCCGTCTTGGGCGCTGTTAGGACCGAAGAAGCGAATATACTAAAAACGTACGTTTTCCGAGAGGAATTTTGCTGTTTTTGCCTTTTGGTGACCTTCTGGGAGGCCTCTTGGGCCGTCTTAAGGACCTCTGAGGCAAAAAATATAGATTTCCCGCTGGTTTGTGAGATATTCGAATTTCTCGAGGACCTTTTCGGAAGCTTCTCGGGCACCCTTGGTGGCCTCCTGGGCCGTCTTGGAGCGCTCTTGGGGTCCTCTTGGTGCGTCTTGGAGAGCTCTTGGGCCATCTGTAAAAAATCTTGGGCGGATTTAGGGCTGCTCTGAGCCTCGGGGGCGGGTCCCGGAGGACTCCTGGGAGGGGGGCACTACCTATGTAAAGGGGGGGGGCTCTGCGGGTCCAAGAGGTCGGAATCCCCCATATATGTATATGGATGTATTTGTTATGTGCCTCTCTCTCATTCTCTCTCTCTCTCTTGCCCCCAGATGCCGACGATATGATTTGATCATAGCGCGGCCCCAATTCCTAACGTTCCAGACTCCTTCGCCAGGGGCAGCGTTTCGCCCTGGATTCGTTCTTGGTGGTCCCCGGGCCCGGAACAACACCCACAGGCTGACATCGACGGAACACGGCCGAGACTATAACAAAATCAGGTCGAAAAAATTGGTCTCTCGCTCTCCGAGGTGGCGAGATCGCCACGTGCTCGACGGATTCCGAACCCTACCTCCGCCGCCCTTCGAATTGCCTGAATCGTTGATCGGCGTTAGAGGCGGCCTGGGGGAGAGAACTGGGTGGGCCCCGAGAAAAACTGTCCAGACGGCATCTGCAGATGCCGGGTGAACACATCCACCATGGTGGATTTGGTCACCCGGGACAGTAACACGGCCACCAGAGGCCGAAACAAGCAACAAAACCTCCTCGATCCAAGAACCTCGAACCTCGCCCCCAAACCTTCCTGCTCGCCGGAACCGACTCCAAAATCGGCGAGCGGATTTCGCCGCCGAGCTCTCGTTCCCCCCCTGCCTCCCTCGGCTACATGCACGTGTGACCATGGGCACAAGCGACCTCTGGTGCGCGGGCGCAAGGCGGCCAAATCCAGGCGCGCGAGCAGCCGCCATCGCGTCGCGCTCAGCGATCGGGGGGGGACCCCGGTGATCGGCGGCGACGATAGGGGCGAATAGCCCAGGGGCGGCCATTACACGCATTCGCCCGGGAGCTTTTTCGAAGACGTAGATCATCGGCGCACCTGAATATATGCATTGCTCTCCCCTGGGCTATTCGCCCTTATCGTCGCCTCTGAGGTGAGCCCGCACCAAAGGTCAACCCGGCGAAGGGTCACTCCTCGTACGTGCAGTCGCTCCCCTCGACTACGCGCAAGAGTGACCCTGGGTAAGAGTGACCTTTGGTGCGCGGTTCATTGGGGGCTGCGGGGGGACCAAACACGAGCGCGCAAGACGCCAATACCGCATCGCATACGCGCTAGCGCGGGGGGACCCATACCGCGCAAAGGGGGGCCCCATTGGGCCCGCACCAAAGGTCACTCAGGCGAAAGGTCACTCCTCGTACGTGCAGTCGCTCCCCGCCCGCCCCCCCCCCGATCTCGGCCCGAGGCGCGCCGCCGGCCCGAGCGAGCCGGGCCACCGCCTCCGAGGGCTTGCAGTCCACCCAGGCGCCCTCGACGGTGTTGTTTGCGCCCGCCGTCCGCGCCCTGCAGCACGGAGAGGATGGTCAGCCTCGACCTGGTCCTCGTCCGCCCATCTTACCCCTGTCTCTGTCCATCAGGGATGGGCCTTCAGAGGCGTCAGGAATTCTCAACCTCGGCATCGAGGTCAGGTGATGCCGATCCAGGGGATAAGGATCTGTCTCAGGCTGGGATGAGAAGCGGTGCGATGCCAAGCTTGGTGGCGCGCACGAGGGGGGTAGCGCGAGGAGGGGGCGCCTCCCAAGAAGGCAGAGCTGCCTTCTCAGAAGCGCCAGGGGGGCTCCTCAGACAAGCGATCGACATATTAGCCATACCCCGGCGCTCGCCAGAATTCTACGAGCGGGCGGGGCGGGGCCATAGATAAACATCCAGCATCTGGAGGCCTGGAGGCCAAGTGTTTGATCCATGCCCCCCGCGAAGCCAAGTGTTTTATCCATGCCCTGCCCCCCCCGACTGCCAGTGGGGGCAGCGGCAGGGGTATGGATCGAAGGTCGATCCCCGATATAAGACGGCTTCTCAGAAGCGACTGGACGCGTCTGAGAAGGCCCCCCTTTAGAGGCGGCCTGGGGGCCTGAACTGGCGGGGGCCCCTGAAAATCGATCAGGAGGGGATGAGGGGGCCAAATCCGCTCAAAATCGGTCCCCGGACCACTCCCGGGATCCATCTGGTGGAATTGTTCGCCCCGGACTAGCTTTTTGGATTGTCCTGGGGCCCCAGATGTCGAGAAAGGCAACAAAAACTCCTCGAGCCCAAAACCTCGAACCCCGCTCCCCCCCTCTTCCTGCTTGCGGCCCCGGGGCCCAGGCCCCTGGATCCGCTTCTCATGGTCCCGGGGCCACAAAACGGCATGTAGAGGCCGAAAAAGACAACGAAAACCTCCTCGAACCCAGAACCTCGAACTACGGCCCCCCTACCTGCCCGCCAGCAGGCTCTAAGATCGGCGAGGGTAGGGCTCAAGATCTCGGGGCCCGAAGCACAAGAGTCAAAAAAGGGAGAAACCTGCCGAAACTTCGGCGATCTTCTGACCCGGGTCAATCCAGACCCGGGTCAGCAGGAAACTAAAAACTGCAATGCAGGAAAAAAGATCTGCAACGCAGGTCTTCGCAAACCCGGGTCAGCCAATAGGCGCGGCCGCCTCGCGGCCACGGGCGGCTCGCTAACCCGGGTCAGCCAGAGGCTGTCTTCGCAGGATCCTGCAAGATCTGGCGCTCTGGCTTACCCCCGTTTGCATGGACCCCCGTCTCAAGGCTCCTCGAGCCTGCCGGCGCCCTTCCTGGCCAGCACCGGTGCTGGGCCAGCTCAGACCCCCAAGGGGCTCCAAGACCCCCCCTGCCTTCCGAGAGGCCCCCCCCTGCCTCACGGCCGTTCAAGAGAGCCCAGAACCGAAGCGAAAAGTCGGATCGGCGATCGACATGAATCGAGTCGGCGGACATCGGCAGCCGAGCCGGGAGAAATCGAACCGGCGGAACTCGGCAGGCTAATAGGCCTCCATTCTGAGAAATCGGAATCCAAATGGGAATCCAAATTCTGGAAATCGGAATCCAAATGGGAGTGACCATCGAAATCGACTCGAATCGAATCGAAATGGGCCTTGCGCCAGTGGTTCAGAGATGGGGCCCTGGGGAACGGGGTCCTGAGGACAGGGTATATCTTTATGTTGGTCTGATGCACCTCGTCCTCAGGACTCCACCTCTCAGGACCCCAGCTTTGAACCACCGAATTCGGCTGCACGCAACAGTGGCCCTGGGTAGGAGTGACCTTTGGTGCGCGGCTTTGGGGGGGGGCCGCAGGGTGACCAAGCACAAGCGCGCAAGCCAATACTGCCGCATTGCGTTCCGCGATCGGGCGAAGGGTCACTCTTACGTGTACAGTGCGGACGCGGCCGCAAGAGAAACCCAGACCTGAAAACCCGCGCGCGAGATGCACACGGGAGGGAGCCCTGAGCACCCTGCACGCAGCAACTTCTGCAACGGCCGCGGGAAATCGCCGCGCAGCACTCGGAGCCAAGAAACCCAGGGTACCGTGACGAAAAGCATACTCCGAGTTTCTTCATAAGCGTCGGGGGGGCGTCACCCCCGCCGACAGCTCCACATCGATCCCCGTCGCGGGCAGCCACCGCGCGCCGAAGGCGCTCCGACCCCCGTCGCGGCGCGACGACGAGGCGAGATTGACCCACTTCGGGGGGGACCCCCCCACGCTTATCAAGACACCCAGAGTATGGCTTCTTGACGCGCGCACCCAGGTGTCGACGATTCTCGGGAGGCCAACCCCCTCGTGCGCGCTGCTGAGGCGCGCAGCCCCTGGGGCCGGCCGCTTCCGCGCCGCGCGCCGCCCGAGCTCGCGCGACGCGCGGCAACCTGCTCGCGCGGTGCTCGCGCCGACTTTCCTGGCTGCGTGATGGGGCATCGTGCCGCCGACCCGCTCCCCCCTATGGGCGCGGCGCCGAAAATCAGCGGGCGAAGAACGGTGCAACATGAGCTTGTCCGTCATCCTGGGTGCCTGTCCCAGGGCAGCCAAACAGATTATGCCCTGACGTGCCGCCGTAGGGGTATAAACTTTCCGGCCGCCCTGGGACAGGCGTCCACGACGGCGAACAAGTCTATGTTGCACCGCTCTTGCCCGTGCATGAGAGGGAGGGGGCGGAGGAGGGCTCGATGAGAGCCCGAGGTCGCCGGAGACCGCCGAAGAGGACCGCCCAAAGGCAGATGGGCAACAACGAGCATCGCTTCACCGATCCCCGTCCCCACCAGCGTGGCCTGGGCCCCACTGGCCGATTTCCCCCCCGATGAGGATATGGGTTGCTCCCTTCGGAGTTCGAAGGGTATCTCCCAAGCTGGGGTGGTGGGCTGGTGGGGATGGGGATGGGGATGGGGATGGGGATTGGGTTCGGTCAAACGATACTTAGTGATAAGCGGCCCCTAGCCAGAATTCGCCGGCCCAACGGGCCAGAGGCGTGCTAAGATCTCCGGTAACTGCTCAACAATATGTCTAGTTCGCGCGCGCGGGGCGGGCCCTGGGGGTCCCCAGACGAAAAATACCCCGGCAAGGTCCCGGCAAGGTCCCGGCCCCGAGCGTCACTGATGCCATTTAAAATCAAGCATGCACATTAGAGATACGCGTGTGTCATAATAATGGTGGGGGATCATCGGATAATCGTGCCAGATGACCATTCCCCTTCCAAACACGACCACTTCATATGAACATGCAACCAAAAAATGACGCCAGCCCCATTCCTACCACAAATGACGCCGAGCGCGTCATTTTGCTGAAAATGTACACAGCCAGGTCGCGCGTCTGCAAACGAAGCGCCCACGCGACAAGAAAACACACATATCGTATTTAAACTACACATCGCGACCCTAACAGGGTGCGAAAACAACCGCAACCCAGTTTGGCTAACATTTTATCTCGAGTAAAAGGCGCCCTAAATCCGTTCACATGTTGGGAAGGATGGTGACGAATGTGCGCGACGCTTAGGCGAGAGCCTCCTTATGAGTAAAGTATGCACCCCACCCGTGTAACAACAATGTTGAGCCGCAAGATCGATCAGGTCACCCTCAGAGTTTCGTACGCCCCCCCCCCCTCCCCTCGCGCATTCTATCGGAGTCGGGGGGATCGTCGAAGTGGAACGGAGACTCGCCCCATGGGAAAGTCTTGACGCTTCGCGTATCCCCACCAGCCCATCCAGAAACGATCAGCAGGGGAGTTGGTAAATCAGGGGCGGCATAACGCATGCAGTCGCGCAGCCGCCTTCGAGAACACAAGCATCACACATAGCTTCCCGCATTGAAGTTTGCGATGGAAACCAGTGCAAATTACGATGGTGCTTCGATGAGAGGTGAAGGGGTATTTCGATGACTCGTAATGGCTGTTGCACTGATTTGTATATTAAAATCGCGTGCGTTCCGAAACTTGGAGGCATCTTGGGGCCCTCTTGGGATTCTCTTGGGCCCCTCTTGGGGCCTCCTGGGGCTCTTTCTTGGGGCTCTCCTGGGGTCCTCTTAGGGCCTTCTTGGGGCTTATTTGGGCTCTTTGGGTGCCTTCTTGGGGCCCTCTTGGGGCTCTTTTGGAGGGTCTTGGAGCCCTCTTGGGGCTCTTTGGGGGGGTTCTGGGAGGCCTCTCGGGGCCGTCTTGGTCCGTATGGCTAAAGAAAGGGGGGGAGGGGTGAGGGGGGGGGGGGGGGGGGGGGGGGGCAGTCTCCCCCCCCCCCCCTCGGAGGCTCAAACATGCCGTCTTGGGATCCTCTTGGCCCGCTTTTGGGGCGCTCTTGGGCGCTCTTGGGGCCGTCTTGGGGCTCCCTTGGGCCCCTCTTGGGGCTGTCTTGGGCCATCGTGCGGCCATCTTGAGGCCTCAAGAGCGCTTCGGAGGCGAAAAAGCGAGAAAGCAGCAAACATTGATGCTCCTGAGGTTGTTGCGGGATTTGGGCCTCTTGGGGGGGGGGGTCCTCGGAGGCATCGGAAGGCACTTGAAACCGTCTTAGGGGCCGTCTTGGGGCCACTTGCACGCGCGTCGGAAGCTATCTCGACCCGTCTACCGCTAGCTTGGGCCATCTTGGAGGCCATCTTGCGCTTTCGGAAGCCCTCTTGGAGCCATCTTGGGCCATCTTGGATGCTGCTATGGGTCCGTCCACCCCCCGTCCAAACGCAGGGAGGGGGAGGTAAACCTCCCGAGCAGGGAAAGGCAGGAGGTTGGAAAGGCAACCGCCCTAAGACCACCTGCGCCCAGAGGGCTGGTGGGATCGGCTTCGGGCTCGCAAGCCAAGGGGCCTTCTGGGGCCCAGCGAACTTCGTGGACTCGGAGTGGGGGCTCTTTGGCCCGAAGTGGCTAGCGCCTCTTCCGTTCCACCCCTCGTCACCCTTCCAACTGGCATTCCTTAGCAATTTGGGCTGGAGATTTCTGCATGGGATGTGCACCCATACCTTGTTTTAGCTTGCGTTCACAGTCATGGACTATCGCAAGAGCAGCGACCTCACCCATGAGCAAGCCGAGAGCGTCTTCGCGTCCTTGCCGCCAGCAGCACTTCAGCAGCCAACGAGCTTCTACAAGAACTCGAAGTTCAAGAACGCACCGACGTGGGCCGACGCGAAGAAGTTGATTCCATGCTTGTCCAAGCTGCTGGACTACACCAGCGGGGCGAACGTTCATCAGAAGTCCTTCCAGACCCAGTTCTGCGCCATCGCCCAGGCTTAGGACTTGAAGGTTTCCTCGGAGGACTGCGAGCAGATCTGCTACAGGGTCAGGGATTGCGCGGCACAGCTCCTGGGCCACAAGTCGAAGGATCGGACCGCGCCAGTTCAGTGCGCTGGCTCGTTCGGGCCAGTATGGCAGAAACTCAACGCCGAGGGCTTCAAGAATTCAGAGGCTGGCGTCGGCAAAGACGATCAGCGCGCCGCCGACCATGGCGACGACAGCGACGTGGAGGTGCTTCCCCCTGAGGTCAAGGACATTCCGCTGGTGGAGTTGTCCGACTCGGACGAGGAGCTGGCCAAGATGAAGCTCGAGGTCGACGCTATTCCCGATTCGCCTTCGTCGGGGCCGTTGCCCTCCTCGAGTGCGCTGCCATCGTCGGTCAAGCGCAGGCGCTTGATGATCAAGACGGCGGACCTTGGCCAGCGCGGCGCGCTGAGCGAGAAGGCGCTCGAGGCGATCGCCAAAGGCAGCTCGTCCACGGGCCCGCTCGCTCCAGCGAAGTGGACAGGGCTCAAGTCAACCAAGAAGGCGAACCGCGGGAACGGCAGCGGCAAGAAAGGCAAGAACAGCAAGAGCGATGGCAGCACACCGGTTGGAAAGACTGCCACCAAGCCGAAGCTCCAGGTCACGCGGGTGGTCTACGCGAAGCGGGGGCACAGCAAGGCGTGGGCAGCAGAGCGCAAGCGCCTGCAGCCCTTGGGCAAGTCCGACGAGGACGCAGGTGTTCAAGACCTCCTCCTCCTCCTCCTCCTCCTCGATCCGCCTCTTGCTCATCTTCTCCTCCTCCTCCTCCTTCTCCTTGTCCTCCTGCTCCTCCTGCTCCTCCTCCTCCTCCTCCTCCTCTTCCTCCTCCCCCTCCTCCTCCTCCTCCTCCTCCTCCTCCTCCGCGCCCCTTGGGGCCAAAGGGTTCTCTTTCGCTCTTCGCGCTCTGGCCCCCACCGCGAAGATCTTCACTGAGGATCTTCGCGCGGAAGGCCCCTTGCCTCTTGGGCCTGGCCAGGGGCCCAAAGATGGTTCCAAGGTACGCCCCTCCTCCTTATTCTCCTCCCTCCTGATCCTCATCCTCCGTCCTCCTCCTCCTCCTCCTGATCCTCCTCCTCCTGCAACTCCTTCTCCTCCTCTTCCTCCTCCCCCTCCTCCGCGCCCTCCTCCTCCTCCTCCTCCTCCCCCTCCCAGGGCCCTCCGGCCCCCCCAGGGCCCTGGCCGGCCCTCCCAGGGCCCCCCAGGAGGGGAAGGAGGAGGGCGAGGACGAGGGCGAGGAGGAGGAGGAGGTGGAGGAGGGGGGGGAGGAGGAGGAGGGGAAGGGAGGATAAGGATCAGGAGGCGGAGGAGGAGGAGGAGGAGGAGGAGGAGGAAGAGGAGTTCTTTCACCAGAAAGCCACAATCTGGGACACCGCGCGAAAGGGAGAAGAAGGTGGAGCAGGGAGAGGAGGGGGAGAAAGGGGGAGGAGCGGGAAAAGGGGGAAGAGGAGAAGGGAACAGAGGAGGAGGAGGAGGACGACGACGACGAGGAAGAGGAAACGAATGCGTGCTCTTACCGCGGCCCCCCCAGGAGGCCAAGGCTGGGGCCTCGAAGAAGGCCTGCGAGTTCATGACTTCGCTGCGCAAGCAGCGGGGCGCTGGCGAGCTCGACGCAATCCTGAACAAGCTAGATGCCTAGTCTAGCACTGCTCGGCTGGATGGGGCCGTCGAGTTGTTTCGAGGTGAGCGGTTCAGCTCACGGCGCCAAGAGATGCCGCAGCTTCGCAGTGTCATAAGTGTTCTGCCTTATTTCCTTTCATCGCAATATCATCCTCGACTCCTGGCTGGTCGCCACCGTCGCATTTGTTTGCCAATTCCAGGTCCGCGTGTTGTGTGACTTGCAGACGGGGCGAATGCGTCTCCTGAGTAAAATGAGAGGAGGTCTCAAGCGGGAGCCCCCCCCCCCCCCCCCTTAAGGGAACAAACACAACGAGCGAAGGGAGTCTCAAGGTAGCATCAAGGGAACCAACGCAACAAACGAATGATGCCTCCGTAAGGGAACCCACGCACCAAACGAAAGACCCCTCAAGGAAACAATACAATGAGAGGAAGTCTCAAGCGGTAGCCCCCTCCTTAAGGGAGCCCCCCCTCCGTAAGGAAGCCACAAGCGGAAGCCCCCTCCATACGGGATCAACGGGGACCCCGCCCACGCCACTGCACAAACGAGCAACCAAGCACGATGACGCACGTCGGCAGGACCCCGAATCTCAATAACCCACATTCGGCATGACCCCAAATCGGCATGACCCCAAATCACAACCCCCAATCGGCATGACCCCAAATCCCAACCCACAATCCCCAATGAAACACCGTAGCCGTTTTGGCCCAGGCGCAAGCGCGCCAAGCTTCGATGCCCCACCCATCAGTCTACACCAGCATGTCGCAAGTGCCTGACAGTCAGGAGAGTGGTTTCCTGATCATTGCTCAGGTCCCTGATGCGGTGCCCGCTGATGCCGACGACAATGGCGCTGCATCTTCGCAGCTGCTGGGCGGCCCGACGAGCAGCACGGGCGTCCCAGGCGGTGCTCGTCAACATGAAGGTGCTCCTGGCGACTCGGCCTCCGATCCGCTTGACGCAGCTGGCCCTGAGGATGCTGACAGTGAGATCGAATTCATTGGTGCTACAGGTCACGGCGCTGTAGATGCTGCGCCAGAGATGGAGGTCGTCGGGCCTGAAGTACAGGATCGTGATCAGGACCAGGAATCCGAAGAGATGGAGCGTATGAAGACCACGCTGGAGCAGGTGCTGGCACGCATCGGCGCGTGGGAGGAAGTCGTCCCCCAGTCGCACTACACGACGTCCGTCCATGGCGACGTCGACGCGCTGGCGATGAACGTCGCACTTGCGGCATCGGCGCTCGAGCAGAACTCCGTGGAGGATGCGGCCCCTACCATGGCCACGTTTCGCTCGATCATGAATGACTTCACCGAGATGCAGGCCGTCGTCGACAACATGGGGCTCGACAAGCCGCCGAAGGTCATCGAGCGTGCCCCGAGCGACCCGTGAGGTCTGTAGGCTGCAATAAACACCATGCAGCGCTTGAGTGGTCACCGTGCTGTGCGCACGGCTCGCGGTTCCGTCACGCATGTTCGGGAGTTGTTGCCCGCCAGCTCACGCTTGCTGGCGCTACTGCTCAGGCGTTGCGTCGCCCTCTGCTTGTACGTGCACGCGCGTTTGCCTAACGCTCTGCGAGGCGCAACACATAGTCAGCGGACATCGCATCCATCTCATCCATCCCTCATTTTCGGTCGCCACCCTACCCCAACCCTGCCGACCCCTGATCTCACGCAAGTCGCTGCTTTGGTATCGCAAGTTCTCACCCCTAGGTCGCAGTCCACACGCCTCCTCCTCCTCCTCCTCCCCCTCCTCCTCGTCGTCAACATCATCATCCACGCCTTTCTCATCCTACTCACTTTCACCCTCCTCCTCCTCATCCTCCTGCTCCTCCCTCTCCTCATCCCCCTCTGCATCCGTCTGCTCCCTCCCCCCGTTTTGATCAGCTTGCTGAATGTTCTATCTGTCTTAGTCCGCCCTCTTCCTACCCTCACGCGCCCAATGGCCCCCCACAATCGGTCTCAATTCAAGTCGGGTGCCTTGAGCCGTGCACATTCGTCTGCATAGCGGTACGGAGGACTCTTCGTTTTCAAATTCAGGCGCCC
This sequence comes from Prorocentrum cordatum, assembly GCA_963575745.1. Classification (NCBI taxonomy): domain Eukaryota; class Dinophyceae; order Prorocentrales; family Prorocentraceae; genus Prorocentrum; species Prorocentrum cordatum. The sequence goes on from CAUYUJ010003236.1 coordinate 150,762, forward strand.
GCTGGAGACTTCCTCTGATGATACGGTGAGCACGTTCGCAGTGCCCAGCAGTTACACCTTGGAGGGCTGCTCTCGATTGAGCGGGAGGTCAAGGGGGGGAAGGTGAGGGTAGCGAGCGCGCGCCTTTCTCGACCGCTCGGCGGCTGCTGGCGCAGCCGAGCAGCACCCGGGCCCGCCGCCCCCCACCCTGCCCGAGAGGAGGAGGAGGATGAGGAGAATGGGGGGCTGGAGTGAGGGTTGCAGTCGTGCCCTCTGCTGCTGGCTAGGTCCCGAGCTGGTGCGCAACGGACGCACGCTCTCCTATCAAAGCACAAATACGTCTAGCACGCGCAGACAAGGTCGAAGTGAACGATAACAGAGACGAACGCTTAGCTTCCAGAAGTTTCCAGAATTTTCCAGAATTTTCCAGAACGGTGAAACAGTATATATATATATATATATATACACACAAAAACCATTATATTCCAGTAGTCTGGGCAATTCTGGAAAATCCTGAAAATCCTGCCAACGTTTGGAAACTCAAAGCTTTCGAACAAATCTGGAGGACTCCTGCGGTTTCTGGAAGACTCTAGAGGGCCCTTGAACATGCTGGAGGACTCTTGGAACATTTGGAGGACTCTGGAGAATCCCACCAGCCCTCATCTGGGCGCAGGTGGTCGAGGGCGTTTCCCTTTCCAACCTCCTGCCTTTCCCTGCTCGGGAGGTTTACCCCCCCCCCCCCTGCGTTTGGACGGGGGGCGGGGGGGGGGGGGGGGGGGGGGAGGGGGGGGGGGGGGGGGGGGGGCAGCGGGCCCATAACAGCGCCCAAGATGGCCCACGATGGCTCCAAGAGGGCCTCCGGGAGCGCAAGACGGCCTCCACGATGGCCCAAGATAGCGGTAGACGGGCCAAGATAGCCTCCGACACGCGGAGGCCCCAAGGCGGCCCCAAGACGGATTCAAGTGCCCTCCGAGGCATCCAAGGACCTCCCCACGAGGCCAACTAAGGAAAATCAATGTTTTGTGCCTTCTCGCTTGTTCGCCTCCGAAGGGCTCTTGAGGCCTCAAGGTTGCCCAAACATTGCCAAAGACAGCCCCAAGAGGGGCCCAGGAGAGCCCCAAGGCGGCCCCAAGAGCGCCCAAGAGCGCTCCAAGAGCGGGCCAAGAGGGTCCCAAGACGGCATTTTTGAGCTCCGAAGGGGGGGGGGCAGAATCTCCCCCCCCCCCTCCCCCCTTCTTTAGCCATAAGGACCAGGGCGGGCCCGAGAGGCCTCCCATAACCCCCCCAAAGAGCCCAAAGAGGGCTCCAAGACACTCCAAAAGAGCCCCAAGAGGGCCCCAAGAAGGCACCAAACCAGGAGAGCCCCAAGAAAGAGCCCCAGGAGGCCCCAAGAGGGGCCCAAGAGAATCCCAAGAGGGCCCCAAGATGCCTCCAAGCTTCGGAACGCGCGCGAGTTGAAGATACAAAGCAGTGCAACAGCCATTACGAGTCATCGAAATACCCCTCACCTCTCATCGAAGCACCATCGGAACTTGCATTGATTTCCATCGCAAACTTCAATGCGGGAAGCTATGTGCGATGCTTGTGTTCTCGAAGACGGCTGCGCGATTGCATGCGCTATGCCGCCCCTGATTCACCAACTCACCTGCGGATCGTTTCCGGACGGGTTGGTGGGGGTATTTTTTTCTACAGCCGCGGGCGGAAGCGCCAGCGGCGACGAGTAACGGTCGGGCTGCGGCCGATGCAAATTGGCCGAAGAGCTGGTGGCAATGCAAATTACCGACGGCTAACGCGCGCGACAAGGCGGCCGCGGCGGCGCCGGATGCAGCAAGCAGCAACTGCGGCGAGGGCGAGGCTGATCCCAGGGAGAGCTGAACCCAGGGCAGAGCTGAAAGGTGACCCAGGGACACCCAGGAAGCACCAAATTAACTAAACCTGACACGCGCTGCCAAAATGGCGCGAATCTGAAGAGGCGCCAGCCGAAGCGTCGCACACCGACAGATCAAGTAATGACCGCTCAAAGGTAAGTAAACCTGCGTCCCATGAGCAATCATGTCCACCGTGGTCCATGCATAGCATAGCAAGACCTGTGAATACATAGCAACGCAGCCGAGCAGGATGGACCACACCCAATGCCAAAAATGTACCCAGGGTGGACGTGCGCAGCCAATGGCGAGTGACACCGGGACAATGAAGGCGGCGCCAGCGGATGCGACGCACGACCAACAGTCATCCGAAGTGCGCCACCTGTGACACCTGTGGACCTGTTGGCAACGCCAGGAGCTAAGTAGGATAGACCACACCCGACCCTGTCGCGACCGCACAGAACCTAAGCTGCAAAAGGCTGCCCGCTGGAAGGCCGGGCCACGGCCACGCCAGGAAAAGCCAGCATGAATTAAAGTGAAACAAGGGCGGGCGCGCCCGCGGCTTTAGGTGACGACCTTCCACTGTTTCTGGTCCTTCCTGGGTGCGCGGCGATCAGCGTGGCCCTTCGCCGCCTGGCGCCCCCTGCCCGCGCCGTCACTTCCACCCAGGTACCGAAGCCGCAACTGCGCCCAGTCAACGCCGAGGTCCAGCGCGTCGCCCATGGCCCGCGCGTCGCAGTTATGGCTGCGGAAGGAGGACAGGAAATTGACGCGCGTTTGCTGGTCGTGCCGCCGCGGGTCGAGCGCGCCTTTGCTGCCGGGCATGGCGCGCTGCTGGGCGAACGCGTGCCGGGCGCCTGTGAACCTCGCCCCCAGGGTGACCTGAGGCCGCTTCATCGTCTCGCCAGGTGTCTCCCCGGGGGGGGTCCCACTGGATGCCGCCGATCCCAGCTTTATATAGCTGCTGTCCCGTGTCTGGGTCTAAAGGTTCTGGACAGTGACGCGCGGCGGGGCCCGCTACCAGAGGCGGGGTGGTCAGCGGCTGGTCCTCGGCGCGGCGCCTGCTGCTGCTTCTGCGGCTGCTGCTGCTGCGTCCGCCGCCTGCCGTCTGCCGCCCGCCAGACCCGCCAGCGCGGTCGGCGTCGCTACGGGCCAGGTTTCGGCCCAGGGGCGGCGGGGAGACTGGAAGGTCGCCAGTCACAGAGGCTAGGCAGGGCGTCCACCTGCTGCCGCGAAGACGCGCTGGGGGAACGTTCCGGCCGCACTGCCGTTGTTCCTCGCCGCTCGAGCTCGCGCCATTGCCAGGGAGGGAGGGGCCAGGGCAAGTAGCGTCAGCCAGGGGAGTGCGGCGGTGGGTGGTTACCCGTTCCTGCTCTTGCCCATGCTCCCATTCCTGCGCTGGCGCCACTTCCGCGCCCTCCCCGCGGGCGGCCGGCGGCCCCTGCTCATCGGGCTCTTCCGGCTCCTGCTCCGCATGCTGCTCACGTTCGCTGCTCTGCGACTGTTCCGATTGGTTGGGCCCGCCGCCGGAATCGTCTAGAGGCGCGGCGGCTACTGGGGCACGGAAGCCTGGCGGGGACTTGCGGGTTGGCGCGGGCCGCGCGGTTGGCCGCCAGGTAAAGGCCGAGTAGCCCCCAGCAGCTGGGGCGGAGAGGAACGCTGCACTGTGGTAAGCGGGGGCAGGCCCCTCCCGCTGGCGCTCGCCTTCAGACCCGCGCCCGCCCTCGCCCACGAGCGCGCCCCCATCTGTCGCAGCGCGACTTTCGCCATGCGCGGGAGTGCTGCGGGCCGCACCTGGCCCAGGCACGTTGTCAGACACCGTTTTCTTTCGCCAGGGCGGGAGTCGCCTTCCTCAGCGCGGCCCGGCCTTCGGGAGGGAGTGGCTGCGGTTCGCCGTCCGTTCGGGCGGATTCGCTGACAGGGGAGCGAGGGCGAATGGGCGCGAAGGGACTTCTCTCGAAAAGCTGGCGGATGGCATCGATGTCCTGCCTCTGCAAGGCCCATTCGTGGTTCCCCAGCGAGGGGTCTTCGAGAGTACCAGGGACGGCGGCGGGCGGAGTCGCAGCGGGGCGTTGTTGGGTGTCGCCGCCAACCAGATGCATCGACAGCCCCAGGCTTTGCAAGTAATGGGCTCCGTATCGGCCGTCGGCCACGGGGATCGGAGGCGCTGGCTGGAGGGTCTGTGCCGATCGCCGCATGCACGCGCCCGTCTGTGGCCCGCGCGCACCTCCAGAAGCGAAGCGAAACCTCCAATCGTGAGCGCCCAGGGCCGCTGTCAGTCACACTTTCGCGCATTCCCACGACGCGAGAACTATAACAACTGACGGCCGCGTTTGGATTTACGACCTCCTGGCTGTCTGTTGCGCTCGGAGTGTATCCGATTTCCGCAGTGCCTTCCGCAGCATTCCGAACTGTCGTCGCGATGCTGTTGCCAGGAGAGTGCGCCATTTCGGGCGCATATTCGGCGTCCGCCAAGACTCTGCTCCCAGGGCGCTGGCAGGAGTGGGGAGACGCAATTTCGGCCGCATTTTCCGCCTCAACAACGAGACCGCCCCCGGGACGCTGATGGGAGTGAGGGGTTGTAGGAACGCCAGCGTGGTTGTCTCCTGGACGGGAAGGCACCGGCGCGCTGTGGCTGACGACAGCCTGTTCGGTTTGTGGTCTTTCAGGGGACTACTGCAGCTGAATGCCGCGCGTTCCAGCGTGAACTCCTGACTCTCTATGCTGCGAAGAAGCTCGAGATATCCTCCACCATCCGCTCGGAGAAACGTCGTGGACCTCCTCTCGGGTGGAGGCTGGTCTCTGAGCGCAGGCGCGCCCTCCACGGCATTCCCGACTGTCGCCGCGATACTGTTGCCAGGGGGGCGCGCAATTTCGGCCGCATCTTCCGCCTCAACACCGAGACCGCCCCCGGGACGCTGATAGGAGTGAGGGGTTGTGGGAACGCCTGGAGGGGAAGGCACCGGCGCGCCGCGGTTGACGACCGCATGTTCGGTCTGTAGCTCTCCCAGGGGACTACTGCAGCTGAAGGCCGCGCGTTCCTATGTGAACTCCTGACTGTCTATGCTGCGAGGAGGCTCGAGATGTCCTCCATCATCCGCTCGGGGAGGCGTCGTGGACCTCCATTCGGGAGGAGGCCAGTTTCCGAGCGCGGGCGCGCCCTCTGCGGCATTCCCGACTGTCGCCGCGACACTGTTGCCAGGGAGGGACGCAATTTCGGCCACATCTTCCGCCTCAACAACGAGACCGCCCCCGGGACGCTGATAGGATTGAGGGTCGGTAGGAACGCCTGCTCGGTTGTCTCCTGGGCGGGAAGGCGCCGGCGCGCTGTGGCTGACGACGACCTGTTCGGTTCGTGGCTCTCCCAGGGGGCTATTGCAGCTGAAGGCCGCGCGTTCCTGCGTGAACTCCTGACTCTCTATGCTGCGAGGAAGCTCGAGACATCCTCCATCACCCGCTCGGGGAGGCGTCGTGGACCTCCTTTCGGGAGCAGGCCGGTCTCCGAGCGCAGGCGCGCCCTCTGCGGCATTCCCGACTGTCGCCACGATGCTGTTGCCAGGGGGGAACGCAATTCGGCCGCATCTTCCGCCTCAACAACGAGACCGCCCCTGGGGCGCTGATAGGAGTGAGGGGTTGTAGGAGCGCCGGCGTGGTCATTTCTTGGAGGGGAAGGCGCCGGCGCGCTGTGGCTGACGACCACCTGTTCGGGCCGTTGCGCTCCCAGGGGACTACTGCTGCTGAAAGACGCGCGTTCCAGTGTGAACTCCTGACCCTCGATGTTGCGAGGAGGCTCGAGGTATCCTCCAACATCCGCTCGGGGAGGCGTCGTGGACCTCCCTTCGGGAGGGGGCTGGTCTCCGACCGCGGGCGCTCCCTCAGCAGCACTCCCACCTGTCGCCACGATGCTGTTGCCAGGGGGGGAAGCAATGGGATATGAGGTGGTGGCCGACAGCCCCGGCGACTGGCAATGTGATAGCTTGAGCTCGTGCCAAAACAGCTCGAGCCACAACCGCTTGAGCCTGAACAACGAGACCGCCCCCGGGACGCTGATAGGAGTGAGGGGCTGTGGGAGCGCCTGCTTGGTTGTCTCCTGGGCGGGAAGGCGCCGGCGCGCTGTGGCTGACGACCACCTGTTCGGCCCGTAGCACTCCCGGGGGACTACTGCAGCTGAAGGCCGCACGTTCCAGCGTGAACTCCTGACTCTCTATGCTGCGCGGAGGCTCGAGATACCCTCCATCATCCGCTCGGGGAGGCGTCGTGAACCTGATGTCGGGAGGAGGCCGGTCTCCGAGCGCGGGCTCGCCCTCTGCGGCATTCCCGACTGTCGCCACGATTATGCTGCCAGAGGGGGGCGCAATTTCGGCCGCATCTTCCGCCTCAACGCCGAGACCGCCCCCGGGACGCTGATAGGAGTGAGGGGTTGTAGGAACGCCTGCTTGGTTGTCTCCTGGACGGGAAGGCACCGGCGCGCTGTGGCCGACGACCACCTGTTCGGTCTGTAGCACTCCCAGGGGACTACTGCAGCTGAAGGCCGCACGTTCCTGCGTGAACTCCTGACTCTCTATGCTGCGAGGAGGCTCGAGATATCCTCCATCATCCGCTCGGGGGGGCGTCGTGGACCTCCCTTCGGGAGGAGGCCAGTCTCCGAGCGCAGGCGCGCCCTCTGCGGCATCCCCACCTGCCGCCGCGATGCAGTTGCCAGGGGGGGACGGAATTTCGGCCGCATCTTCCGCCTCAACAACGAGACCGCCCCCGGGACGCTGATAGGAGTGAGGAGCTGTAGGGGCTCCTGCTTGGTCATCTCCTGGAGGGGAAGGCGCCGGCGCGCCGTGGCTGACGACCGCCCGTTCGGCCCGTAGCACTCCCAGGGGACTACTGCAGCTGAAGGCCGCACGTTCCAGCGTGAACTCCTGACTCTCTATGCTGCGCGGAGGCTCGAAATACCCTCCGTCCACCGCTCGGGAAGGCGTCGTGAACCTGATGTCGGGAGGAGGCCGGTCTCCGACCGCAGGCGCGCCCTCCGCGGAGCCACCACCTGTCACCGTGACACTGCTGCTAGGAATGGGCGCGCTGTCGGGGGCATATTCGGCCTCCACCAAGACTCTGTGCCTGGGGCGCTGATAGGAATGAGGAGCTGTAGGAGCGCCTGTCTGCCTGTCTCTGACAGACCGGGTAGATCCGATGGCGCGGAAAACGAGCCTAGTTGGCGGAAGCGCGCCACTAGGCGCGCTTTCGTTTTCGCGAGCGCATGCGAGCGCATGCGAGTGCAAGTGCGAGTGCGCATGCGATATATGCGACCACAGCGCGCGCATTGCATCAAACGCCACGTCCTGCGTGGACAGACATTGAATCCGATTCGCCTGCCACGTTGTCGGGAGGTTCCCCCAACACAAACATGAAACATAGTTTTCGTGTTTTCTTGCGTGGTTCCCACGACGACAGCTTTCCGTGCGACATGAAAACAGGTGCGGTTCCATGGACAAGTTCACACGAAGAACTGCTTTCGTGCAGCTGTACACAAAAACCAGATCCCGTGGAAGTGCCTGTCGTGGAAATTTCAAATTTTCTGGTTCTTCGCACTCTCACGAAAAATTGTTTTCGTGCGAATTCCACGAAAACCAGTTTTCCGTTGTTCGCACGAAAACAGATTCTCGTGCGAACCTGTCCACGAAAACCTTGACATTTGAAATTCCTTACGAGAAACTGTTTTCGTCGATTTGCACGAAAACCAGATTCCGTGGCTTGCGTGGAAGATTCGCACGAAAACAGATTTTCGTGTGAACCTCTCCACGAAAACACGCAAATTTAGAGTTTCTCACGAAAAACTGTTTTTTTTTCGTGTGAGCCTGTCCACGAAAACCTTCACATTTGAAACTCCTAAAGAAAAACTGTTTTCGTGCGATTTGTACGAAAACCAGATTCCGTGGCTTGCGTGGAAGATTCGCACGAAAACAGATTTTCGTGTGAACCTGTCCACGAAAACACGCAAATTTGAAATTTCTCACGAAAAGCTGTTTTCGTGCGCGCCAATACACGAAAACCAGATTCCGTGATTTGCGTGGAAGATTCGCACGAAAACAGCCGGGAACGTGTACACGAACAGCGCGAAAACCAGTTGTCGTATATTCTTCGCACATCGCATTCGATGCGTTTCCAACATTAATGTGCGTTTCTTTTGATTTTCACAATCAGGAAGTCGCCATGTTGGGATTGAAAACTAAAGTGAACCCTTAGCGGTGACCGATCGGATTTCCAAGTTAACATGCGTTTCCATCAGGTTTTCACAATGGGAAGGTTGTCATGTTGGCATTGGAATCAAAGTGAACCTTTAGCGGTCACAAAGTTGATTTCAACATTAACCAGTGTTTTCTTTCTTCATAATGGAAGCGCCGCCATGTTGCCATAGAAAAGCAAAAGTGATCCCTCAGCGGCCACCGATGAGGTTTACAAGTTATCGTCATGTTGGCATGGAAAACTAAAGTGAACCCTTAGCGGTCACCGATGGAATTTCCAAGTTAACATGCGTTTTCTGCAGTTTTTACAAAAGGAAGCATCGCAATGTTGACATGGAAACTAAAGTCCACCCTATGCGGGCGCCGATGGGATTTCCAAGCTAACATTCGTTTTCTGATTCTTTTTTTGTTATACTTCGCGATGGTTGCCATTTCTGCGCAGGGCCGAGGGCGCAACCTATGATGCAACAAATCCCCATGTGTAGGAGAGGTGCCGACCGACCGACCGACCGACCGAATCGCATTTTACAAGCGTGCCGACGCAATGCGTTTCAAAATAGTCGTCGCCGAGGACGATGGCGCCCTGTGGCCCGCCGCTCAAAGACGCGACGCGGGAACTCCAGGAAAACGGTTCAAAACAACAAACAATCGTTTGAACGCGATATACATGTAGTCAACGCGCGAAATTCGCGGCCTTTTCGCGGGGGGGCACGGGGGAGTTGAGGGTTCATTCAGGAGCTTGTCGTTTACATGTGTAAATGCATATATATTCATACACATACACACACATATATATATATAGAGAGAGAGAATAGCAATCACATGCAGAGTATCCGTGCTTACGTATAAGACAAGATGCGCCGTTCCAACGTTTTGGGTATGCACGCTCCAGGACAGGTCAAAGCAACAACTATCCCTTCGAACACGACGATGGAATCCACGGCCCCGCGCGGGGCCCCCCGCGCGTGTCTGGAGCCTCTTTGCGCTCGCCAGTTGGGTACCCAAGTCTGTTCATGGGGAGGTGATCTGCGCGCTCTAAACTGCCCCAAACGGCGTGCTGGGATCCAGCCCCCGCGGGCCCAGCACTCCATCAGGCCAAGGCCCTTCGGGCCCAGCACTGCCCAGCACCTTCGAAAACAGCCTCTTCAAACGCAGCGCCCGTTCAGTTCAGCATCAAAAATCAGGCATCAAAAAAATATCATGTTCAAAGGAACGAGCTGAAAAAAAAACAGCGTTCACGCGCATCAGTGGTGTAAAATCGAACTCAAAAATCACTGTTGTTGAGACAAACACACTCGAAAAAAATCACCGATTCTGAACCGATGGTTGATTTGGTTGCACGAAAAAACAACAACACTCCCGCAGAGCACCCACGGCTGCGCTGACATTGCAACATGCACAAGAAATACGCATCAGTTTCCGCAGCCATTTTGGTTTTGCAGCTCGTTTCGTTTGCTCTGCCGTGGCATGATGCGATGGAAAATGACTTGGCACGGGCTTTGCTTACCCATGGGACGTCTGGAGATTCTCTGAGGGGATGCCGAGTTCACTTGACAAAAACTGCGATTGAACATGTTCTGTCGGTGTTTTGTGGACGGCAACCAGCTATTCGCCTGATTTCAAGATTGTCTAACTCTTCTGGGACGTACACAATCCTGGATGTTTGGAGTGCATTACAGATGAGCGCACTTGGAGGGATACCTAACCGTCGAAATACATTATTGGAGATCGATCGGGCAGTCACTCGACACCTCAGAGAGAAGCCTCGTGCTCTGGCGCAACCCTGTACCCCTTCGGCGTCGTATCGTTCTGCGACATCGTCAGAATCCCTGGTCCCAGCTCACGGCCCGAGCATCGGCGACGGCATCCTCGTCGGCGACTGTGAGTCCCCAGGGGCCCCGATGACACCTGGGACGCCCTGCTCTGGTATGTCTTCGTCTTCTTCGTCGTCGTCATTGGCGTCGCAGAGGAGGCGAGAAATGGTGCTGAGTAGTTTGCGCAATATGGATTCTCAACAGATGGCGGACACGATTTGTAAACTTCATGCGTCTCTCGTGTGTGCCAGAACGAACCGCGATAAATGGAGGACCGACTGTCGAAGCCTACAGCACGTCAATGAGAAACTGAACAAAAAAGTGTCGATATTGGAAAGTAAGCTGGCTCCATCAACATATTATAAGTCTGACAAAGAGTTCGAGGGCAGAAAATTCCACAGGATTTCCGACTCTGGCATGTACCGATTGGGGATCAAGAGGTCTTTGGGGGTACCAAAGCTGCGTATCGACTGCCTCAATCCTCGGCGTCCAGACCACCAGGTACACAGTCGCCAAGGCCGAGGAGATTACGAGGGCAGCATTCTATTCGCAGACTCAAGTTTGGTATTACCAGAAGCACGCGATGCTTCGTGAACTTGCTTCCTTCATCCTACTCTATCAGGACCTATGGGGACCCAAATTGGAAAGGAGAAGGAGGAGGAAGAGGAGGAGTGAAGATGAGGGGGAGGAGGAGGAGGAGGAGGAGGAGGAGGAGGAGGAGGAGGAGGAGGAGGAGAAGAGGAGAAGGACCAGGGGGAGGAGGAGGGGGAGGAGAAGGGAGGAGAAGGGAGGAGAAGGGAGGAGGAGGAGGAGGAGGACGAGGAGGAGGAGGAGGAGCAGCAGCAGCAGCAGCAACAGCGGCAGCAGCAGAGGAGTATTACGAGAGGCACACACCATGTTATCAGATAGGGGCGATGTCGGCACGTACTTGTTGACTCTCTGTGGTGCGCTTAGGCTTTCTTGGGGTCCCTGGGACCATCGGAGGGTGGGGGTGGGGGGAGTCAGATATGTTATCATTGCGCCTTTTTGCATCCTGACATCTTCTGCTGATCGACCCCCGACCCCTACCCCACCCAGCCAGAACGTAGAGCGCCGCAGAGCCACTATCCCCGCCCCCTCGGCCTGCTCATAGCACGTGCATCCCTGTTCGCCCTCATCCACGCTCCGGTCCTCCTCCTCCTCCCCCTCATCCCCCATCCTCCTCCTCCTCCTCCTTCCTCCTTCTCTTCCTCCTCCTCCTCCTCGACTCCTCCTCCTCCTCCTCCTCCTCCTCCTCCTCCTCCTCCTCCTCCTTGTGATGTGCCCGATTTTGACGATCCCTCAGGACAAGCTCGAGGAGCCCCTGCTGAGCTTCAGCCTGCACTCAATATGCGGAGACTCAACGAATTCAGCAGACCGACAATCTCATAAAGTTTTTGCCTCCGACGCTTGGACGAGCTTTCACATTCCGACGCTTCCAAAGCACCTGCACGATCTCCCGGGCGCTGACGTCCTTCTGCCCACCACGGAGTCCATGCATCATTACCCAGATCTGGCATGGAGTGGCATGCGCGATACCGCCGCGATGACTACAGACAAATGGGCCTTTCTTCTTGAAAAAACTGGCATGTATTCTTGGGCATCGTGGCAGATGGCATCGCACTTGATATCCAGCGCCTGCCCAGGCGACGAGAACAACATGCGACAGAGGCTTTCACTTGGAGGCAGCGGCAGCGACATCATACGAATACTTACCTGCATCCAGACGCACCAGGACAGTGGCCACGCCATGTGGAAGCACATCGTTGTGTACCTGGGCGGAACGGACGCTGGTGAGATTGGCGTGAGAAACATCGTCATGCGCACCATGTCGGAGTTTATGTTCATTTGGGTCATCTGGAATTTTTGCTGGATCCACCAAGTGCACCTGGTCGTGAAGAAGGCGATCGCACACTTCGACGGGCTGTACTCACGGATTGCTAAGATGACGAACTGCTGGAGGTCGCCTCACAGGGCTTCTCAGATATATGCGGCATGGTTGCAGGAATACGGCAAGGAAGACGCAGCACGGAGAGCGGGCAGATTGCCTCCACGAGCATTGATCGGTAGATTCGGGGCCACGCTGAAGGCAATCGATTTTTTTTTGCTAGCGTCCAAGGACAAATTGCAGTTCATATATCGCAAGGTTTTCACCAAACGGGACATTCGAAAACGCAACGGTGAGATAGTGGAAGATCCAGACGGAGAAGACTATACCGAGACGCTCGGCCGATGGGAACGAGATGCTGTGAACGCAACCATGGATCATTCAAATTGGACCGAGATGTCATCGCTGTATGTTGCAACTGGGCCCATGACGCACATGTTGTATTGGCTGGAGAAGAAAGCTAGAGACATCAAGCCAAAACTACGGAGGGACGTATTCAATGTTGAGCAGCCGATGGTCACGTCAGTTCTCCAAGATATGGTGTTCACCAAGGTGGACGAGATAGAGGACGAGTTCTACAAGCTGTTCAGTGAGGAAGCCTACGCCGATGCGACGAAGTGGGGTCAAGTATGGGAGTTTGCATCCGCAGGAGGGCTTGACTTAGCCAAGACCCGAGCTTCGTGCATCCAGCTTGCGCTCCAAGAAGCCGCCGACTTCCACATGCGCTTCGCGATTGAGGTCGGGCGCTATCCCTTGAGATTGTTCTGGATGACGCGCCGTTCCCACGACTACGCCTGCAACGCCAGAAGGACTATCAGCAAGGAGCTTCTGGACATTGCCCAGGACGAGGAGCAACGAGGAACGACGCCGTGGAAGATTGGGAAGTGTTGTGCAAGGGAGCTCCAGATCTGTTCTGAGAGTGGCACGTTGCCTTACGACCTGTGGTTATTGTTCGTGGCGATGGCTCGCATGCTCGCGCCTGACACGCAAGAAATAGAAGGCCTCAATTCGATTGTCAAGGTTATCCTCCGAAGGGCCCCTGCCATCGGCCTCGTGCTCTTGTCCGCGCGTCTGACGCTGAAGAAGGAGCTTGCCCGTCTACGGCTCACGCCTCAGTCACAGGAAGATGTCGTTCGCAAATGTCTGCAGGGTCACAATGACGCCAAGGCTGCTCTGCGAGATGCGACTCGTTTCGAAGCTGACCTCTACTTGGGGACGGTCCCGGCGAAGCATCTACATGCGATCGAAGATTGTGACGGGGTCGCTCCACCTCCTGTTCCGCTATGCGACGCTGAACCTCCTCTGCCTTGGCGGCCGAGGAAACGCGCTCGTCGAGCGCAGAAGCAAAAGCAAAAGCAGCAGGAGAGATGCATCGCGAAAATTGCAGGCGCACTGGTCCAGACATTGGGTACTTCACTTCCAGGGTCGACCAGAGCTGTTGCTATCCAGACTGTCGAGGGTGAGAGCAGCATGGATGCTTGGATGGCTGTCAATAGTTATAGAGGACTGCTTTGGTGGGCAAAGTGCTGCTGGCACAAGGAGAAGGACACGGTCGAGTTGATTATCCCATTGGAAATTTCTTCTCTCAAGGACCTCAGCTTCGACATACACACTGCCATGGTAGAGCACGGCGTCGCAGGGCCAACTGCGCTGAAGGTCGTGCGAGTGACGTGGTCTTTCGAGTCGATGCGCAAAGCTAGCGTGAACTTAAGGACGTTCATGGCAGGCCCCCCTACGCCGATCAGTGGCATGTGCACTTGCGCTCGTGGCGGCCATTCTGCCGCCGCCGACGCTGAGTGGGTTGACGCCTTGCGCGAGGCTCTGTTCCGCGATGATCCTGAAGCTGCAAGCGGGGGCGACCAGGGCGATCAGGGCGGGGAGGGCTCGGTCATTGAGAAGGTCGTCGGCGCCAAGGGTCAGCCCGCTGACGGACCTGCCGATGAAGCAAAGGCGAACGAGGTCATCGCATCAGAGATCTCCGCCGGGGACCAGCTGGGAACTGATGCGGAGACGCCCGAAGCCGACGAGGGCATCATGAAGGCTCTTGCCGAGGACGATGCTACGTTGACCTTCGATGACGCTCGTTTGGAAGAAGAGGCAATCCTACATCAAGCAGCTGGCATTATGGAGGTTGGCAGCCCTGCCGACGACGAGGTGCACATCGAGATCGAGCAGCTCATGACTGCCTTGGCTTCGTGGATGGAAAATGTGATTGCTTCGTGTAAGGCCTTGGAATGGGCGCGGCGCATGGGAGCCCCTAAGGACAAAACTATATCTTTGCTGGCAAACTATGAGATCAAAGACATGGGGGAATCCGCAACGGTGTGGATATGGTGGGACAACTACGTTAAACGAGAAGGCAGATTTTTCCAACTCGACGACAACAACGACGTCCCATACAAGAGACCAGCTGACCGCGTCAACATCAAGGACAAAATGGACAATGGAATATACAAACTCATCATTGGAGATACAGCTACTCGAATGGTCCGGGCAGCCGAGTTTATACCAGGCACAGATATTCGTCTCCGACAGCCTATGAACAGCAATGCCAAGCGAGTGTGGGAAATGATTTCGATCAATGTTGATTTGCAGTTGTACAATGTGGAGGGGGCTCTTTGTACATTATGCAGCAAGCATTGGGAGAGCGGGAAGACGTGCAAGTTTTGCCTCACACCGTACCATGCAGAGTGCATGATGCATCAGAGGGAAGCAGCCTTCGCTGCTCTTGATGTGTTCTCTGGTGGTATCGATGAGCTGGTCGATGAGACGGGTGTTCCGTACGAGTCGATGATGCACAGCGTCGTATCTACCAGCTATTCTTCTGCAGTGCTTGACCAGGTCATGGACGGTCCATATGATTGGACGGCAGTTGTTGAAGGAGCGCTTCCTTTGAAATTTCATCATAATCTGTGTCCATGGTGCTGGGACTTATATGCTAGCTTCAGGCGCCGCCACTGCTGACGCATGCAGCGCAACTGGAGATGTGCTGAGTGATCGGGGGCATGTTCAGCCTCTCCATGCTTGTGGCAACGCTGACTTGGAACTCGGGGATCAGCGAGTCAGCTGGCCAGCAGGCAAGCACATGTCATCTTCCTCCTCCTTCTCCCCCTCCTCCTCCGCTACTCGTCATCCTGCTCCTGCTCCTGCTCCTGCTACTCCCGCCTCAGGACTCCTGGGGGGATCGGTCCTTCACCCCTGTGGTCGTCCACGCAAGTTCTCTAAGATGTTTCGAAGGAACTCCTGGGACAAGACCGCCGAAGATCCCTGGGGCTCATCAAGACTGCCCAACGACCCCCGAGGCCCGGGACTCCCCAGGACTCCAGGACCCTAGGCCACCCAAGATCCTAGAACTCCCGAGACACTTCTGGCAAGCAGCTGCAGCTTGCTCTGGCTGCGACCGAGGCTGCACTGAGAACCGCCCGTCGTCCGTTTGTGTGGCGCGTCAGGCTGACGCAATCATTCACATCCCTCTCCTTGTCCTCACCCTCAGGCTTCCTTCTCCCCATCCTCCTTCTTCTCTCTTTCCTCCTCTGCGACCTATTTTGCCCTGCCAGCTGGTGGGGTCAAATGTTCCTCGGCTGGCGATGAGCTTGTCCGACCGATGCCGATGCCGATGCCGATGCTCGGGTGAGTCCGTGAGTCAGGCGGAGAAGCGCAAGTTCGGTTAGGGGCTTGAGTTCATGCTAATCTCCTCGAGGAGCTCAGGCTCCTAGTATCAAACTCAGGTCGGCCCACCATGGGCCATATGGGCCATATGGGGCAATCGACAGCCTGCCTGAGGCCTAAGCTCCCCATCCCCCGAGTAACTCTTGCAAGGTCCAAATCAGTTCGGTAATATTCAAACCAGTTCAGTCTTGGTTTGGACGTCACGATCGTCGTCGCCGTCGTCATGGTCGTCTTGGTCGTCACGATCGTCGTCGCCGTCGTCGTCGGCATCGGCGGCGGCTTGGTCGTCGTCGTCGTCATCGTCGTCGGCCGCGGCCAAGAAGACGGGGGAAATCCTGTACAAATGATTAGTTTTGTACGTAATTTCCCCCCGCGCTTCCGTCTGCGGATTCACGTGTGATTGCCTAGTGGCGCTTTGCCGTACCAGGGCCAGCCCTCAAATAGAAACTACGTGCAACTAGGTGTAACTACGTGTAGTTAGGTGTAACTGTGTGTAAATACGTGTAACTTGGTGTAACTCGGTGTAACTGGGTGTAACTGGGTGTAACTAGGTGTAACTGGGTCCAACTAGGTGTAATTAAGAATAACTGGGTGTAACTGGGTGTAGCTAGGTGTAACTGGGTGTATCTGGGTGTAACTGCGTGCAACTGCGTGCAACTGCGTGTAACTGGGTGTAACTAGGTGTAACTACTCGTAACTAGGTGTAACTAGGTTTAGCCGTGGTCGCCGTTGTCGGTCAATGCGCGACGCTCCTTGCCGGCACACTGTACAAGCGTACAAACGGTATGAAAACGTCCGTGATGCTAACGGGGAGGATGATACGACGAGGACCATCACCACCATCGCTGGATCACAAAGGCCAACATAAACATCACACAAGCCCTCAGGATGCCCTTGAAGACACGTGGAGGCGAACAGATCGTCCCCCAAGCGGCTCCATATAACATCCCAAACGGTCATCCCCAAAGTCACCCAAATGGTCCTCGAGCTCCAAGAGACCACCGCGAGGGCCCAGAACTGACCCCAAGAAGCCTCAGGGAAAGGCTTGATTGAGCAACGAGTGAGTCTGCAGGGAGGCGTTTCTTACAAGAGCGACGGTGTCCCAGGGCCTATCCCCAGCATCAGGGACAGACACTGCTGGGAGGTGGTCCCAGCGCTCCCCCCCCCTCCGCTGGGACCTGGGCCCAGCAGCCCCCCCCTCTGCTGGGACCTGGGCCCAGCAGATCCCCTGTCTGCTGGGACTTTGGGGGGTGAGGGCCCAGCAGATCCCCTGTCTGCTGGGCCCTGGGGGGTGCAGGTCCCAGCATCCCCGTATCTGCTGGGCCCTGGACCCAGCAGGGCCACCGTCCTGCTGGGACCTGGGCCCAGCAGTGCCACCTTCCTGCTGGGTCCTGGTCCCAGCGCGCCCTGTTGAGCGCTGGGAGGCGTGTCGCGTAACCCCTCATTTGTGGGCCGCTGGTGATCCCCCGGCGCAACCATTCGGTGCCCGGGAGGCCTTGAATGACGCCCAGCGCCCAGCAGTTAGGCCAGCAACGCCTTCTAGAACGGCTGGTATTTCGCGAAGCTGTGCCCCGTGAGCCGAGCAACACAAGCTGTCCGCGTAACGCATCGCACGCTACTAACATCACGTAGCTCAGACTACGCACGGTTGTAAGTAGTAATAATCTGTCACGGCCTTTGCGTGAACATAGCAATATCCGTAGCACATGCTTGCTCAAATGCACGTTGCCCCTATGTCGGCCAGCATCTGCAATACAGTGGTTGAGTCCTACAGGTGGCCGCAACACGGCAAGGCTATCGCATCCAGGGATTGGGCAGCTCACAGGTTCTCAATTGATTCTTCGGCGAGGCTTCTTACGTTAAGTTCGGGCTGCACTGGCATCGGCGGGTTTGAACTCGGTGCACGGGCCGCTTGCGCGGCTCTGGGTGTCCGCTGCGTGCAAGCATGGGCAATCGAATGCAACCGTGCCTGCATACACGAACTCCTTAATCAGCCTCGACACGTGAGGCCACAGCATCTGTTTCGACGGTGGGAAGACTTCTTGGAACCATCTATTCGCGCCGAATTGGCGGCCACTCCGATGAACCAGATCGATCGTCGTCGTTCCCTGATCATGTCCAAGCCGACAATGACGTGGGCACCGTGTTTATGCTGTCACAAACGCTGCAACGTAGTGCGTTCGCATATGCATTGCACAGGGGTTCCGTGCATCAATGATTCAACGTGGGGTGCTCGTGCAGGTCTCGAAGGAGATGGATACAATGTTTTGTGGATATTTTGTCGCCAGCGCCTGGACCTGCTTGAACCCGAAATTATTGCTGAATGCGTCGAGGGACAAGGCCTCGAAGAGTATGATCGGAATTTGGGCCAGCATTATGCGTTCGAACGAATTGTGTGCAAGCCCGATCGTCAAGGTTGGCAAGCTCGCCGGCCCCGACAATACGTGTGCGGTCGCCTTCGAGGCATGAACGTGCCTGTTCGAACCGCAACAATCAGTGATTTCAACGAGGCAGTCTTTTCACGGCGGTGCTCGTACACATCCCAGGCTTATTGCGTTGCCGACGAGGACGAGCTTGCTCTGGATAGAGAATGGGCATCGGCACGACGAAAGGTAATTGCCAGACATGCCACTGCCCCCTGCTGTGACAAGCCTGACTCTTACGAGATTTGCTTGACACAAAATGAGAGAGATCGCATCGACATATTCCTTCAGAAGAGGCCAGGTTGTTGCTGGGACCTAGGGCAATCAGTGAAAAAGATGTGCTGGTCTAGTTCGGAAGGCCCTCTCCACACCCTCACGTCAGGGGCTGGCCTTGTGTGGAGACCTGATCTTCTGAGATGGATGACCGTGAAGGAATGGTTCAGGAGCATGGGCTGGCCAGTATACCCCCAAGACGCAGAGGCGCTGGGGGTGGGCTGCATGTTTCTCGCCCATGCGTCAAACCCACCACCTAGAACGAGGAGCCGCCATTCAATGAGCAGCCAGATCGGCAATTCGATGCACATTAACTCGGTTGGGGGAATCGTATTCTCAATTGTCTGGCTTGACCACTGGCTAGTATGTTCTAGGCTGACCGATGGCGGTCTCACACTCGAGGCGAGGCCTTCTCGGCCTCTTAGCTTGGTCACTGCAAACAGTTCGCAAGAATGCGACTTGCATCGGAAGCGCTTGAAGCGCATCGTAAAGGGGATGTCGTCCGTTGGGGTAGCGGGCGGGGTAAAAAAAAAACATCCACATCCACTTCCCCATCATCAAAGAGAAGAAACACTGGCGGAAGAAACATCAACACACCCTTGTCCTCCTCCCGAGTCCCTCTGAGGCTTAAGCCCCCATCGCCCCTCCAGAAAGAGCTGCGAGGATTTGTGTTTCGCATGGCCCGGTGCCGAGCCGATTCCGATGCCGATGCTCGGGCGAACTGGGCACATGCGGAAACGCGACATATTGGATTGGGGGCGTTTGGAAATAAGGCTCGCCCGCAGGCGTGAGCTTCTAAACAATCCTTCCGAGGAGGTCGAGCCTAAGATCAAAATCGGCTCAAGCACTCCGAGGTTGTCCAGAGGCTCGAGGTCTTCCTCCCCCTCCCCCCCAGGGGAACTCAAGCTTAAGATCCAAACCAGTTCGGTCTACCTGAGGGCAATCCTGAGTCTTCCTGAGGTCTAAGCTCCCCCCTCCCCCGCCGCCCGAACTTACAATCCAAATCATAACGTTCTACCCTTGGTGCTCACTTGCTGTCTCACATCACTCGCTAGACCCATTCGATAAACAATTCCCCTTCTCCTCGCTGGTTTTCGAGCGAGCCGTGAAACGCCTGTCGCGGCCCCTGGTCCCGCGGCCTCAGGGCCGCCGAGAGGCGCCCGAGGCGCCTGTCATGGGAAATCGCCCTGCGAGGATGTTGCAATTTCTAAGCAAGCTTCGGGATTAACCTGCTGGTCCGTTAGTTGCTTCGATGTGATCCTCATCGTACCCCCGTTCATCTCAATGCATTCTTGCTCTTGACCCGCCCTCTCCCCTCATCCCTCACCCAAAGCCGTTTTGGCTGCGCTTAGGCTCTGCGAAGCCTGGGCGCGACTCATCCTCGCGCCACATCGCTCTTTTACTTGGCACCGTCAAGGAGCCCAGAGGACGCCTCGGCATGGATCCAGTTCACGAGGATCTCGGCAGCTCTGATACGGATTTGGAGGTTGGACAGACGCAACTTATCCCAAGCCACACCGCAGGCATTGCTACCCATATCCAGAAGATGATGAGGAGCTTGCAGGAGAGCTCGGAAGCAGGCTGCGCGGTCAACAGGGGCGCCTTTGATGACGCCTTCGCTTCTTACGAGGAGCGGCACCCCGATAAGAAAGGCGCCGTGCTGCGCGCCCAGTGGATGGCTGACTACGCTCTGCCTTTCCCAGGTTCTTGTACATACTACCATGTCTCTGGGCAAAAGAAGGGGGAGCGCGTCTTCAAGAGACACGCAATCAATCGTGATCGGCAGACAGCAACTGTGCGCTTCTATTACACTCTTGGCCTCGAGCATGGAATTACTTGGGAAGACCGAGCAGGCGAGTTAATCTGCATTCCAGATACACTGGATCCGTCTTCCTGGACGCTTCAACTCCTGGGAGGAGCCACCCTCATGGACGCCGCGTACATGATGCTGGAAGATCCAGATCAGCAGGACAACGAGCAGGTCTCAGAGGGGGATGGAACAGGTAACTTCTGTCCTACTCGATTCAATGCAACGAGGGGAGGAGGAGGAGGAACGCATGGAGTAGGGCAACAGAAGGACGGAGAGCGAAAGGTATACTTCAAAAGCTGGTTCTTGTCCGCGTGCCCTCCTCCATGTGTTCCTCCTCCCGCCAGGTCATGCAGCTCCGAAAGGATGAGGTGAAGCGTGTTGTGATTGCTAACCCGAAGACGCCAACAGATGCTCTCTACTTCATTCGCCAGATCTGTAACAAGTGGGTCCAGATCGGGTCGGCTACGCATTTCGTGGAGTCATGGGAGGAAGTTCCGCTCGTTCATGGGGGCCTATTGGACTTTCTCAAGGAGGAGCGGAAGAAAAAGAAACATATCGAGAAATCAGACAAGGAGAACGTGGCACCCAAGAAGAGAGACCAGAGCGGCATTCAGAAAGTGCAGAACGAGTGGATCCTGAAGAACTACCCCCATACTTTCAAGGGCGGCTACGAGGACTTTACCCGGGCAAAAATCACTCGCTCACATTTCGAGGAGATTGGCATCTATAGCAAGTGCGTGACCTATGCCAACGAGCACTGCCGCTACGAGTGCAAGGAGCTCGACACTGTGAAGGTGTTCCTGGTCTTATCTGAGATCCTCAAGTCTCTCGGCGACCACAAGAACCACGCGGACGTGCTGATGGAGTTGTTTCGGTTCTGTATTCCAACGGACGACGGCGTGGAGTGGATATTTCAGACCACGGCAGATGTGAGAGCCAGGAGCCCCGCGCTTATCCAATCTATGACGGAAAGCAAGGTGTTCAGACTGGCGGTGAAAACGACCGACACTGCCTTGGATGCTACGAACTCGGCAGAGCAGCAGAAAGAGAACAAGCCGAATAAGACCACGCACGACAAGAAAAAAGAGAAGAAGAGTCACCCAGGCGATATTGGATCTGACAAGAACCCTGTTTTCATTGACGACGCCTTCAATGCTGTGATGTATCCAGTTCGGGCAGTGGTCCAGGAGCAAAGGAAGCCCATCATTTTACAAAAGGCGTTGGCGACTGCGCTGAGGTTCGGCATGAAGCTTCAGAAGGAGAAAATCGAGTTCGGCCTCGAAGGTGAGGCGCCCAAGGAATACAAGCAGTGGTCGTCGCTCAGGCCTCAGCTGAAGAAATTTGTGCGACTTGCCCACAATCTACCCCCTACTGATGAGGAGGATCCAGATATCCGCAAAGAAGCACCGGGCGACGAGGTCCCACAGGGCCCACAGGAGGAACACGTCGAGAAGGACTGCGAATCCGCAGTGGACTCCTCGACCAAGTTGCTCAACGTCATCGGGAACCCCACGAACAGAGCAAAGGTGCTTGGCAAATTCAAGGCGTTTCTGGAGGACAACCCCCCAACCGACAACCTGGACGAGTTGGCCAGCATGCACTGCGTCTTGATGAAGATGTCATCTAGTATTACCCTGGCACTGCGTAAAGTCTCCAACAACCTGTACCAGTACTTGGGATGTTGCACCTGCCCCACAGACATCTCGCTCGCTGCCGTCAACAAGGTTATGGATACGATCAAAGAAAAAGTGCCCACGTCGTTCTTCGAAGTGGTCCACGGCATCGTTGACTTGGCCGACGCCACCTCGCCCGACGCAGACGCGCAGGATCTGTCAACGACGCTGGCTGACACTGGTTTCGGACCTTTTGCGGAAGATGTGTTCGGCGACCTAGCTTCTCTGAAGGCGGTGCAAGCTTCGAGGTTCCGCTACGCGCTGAAGCTTTTCCAACTACTCGACAAGCACGCGTCTGGGGCAGAGTACGAGCACTTCAAGGCAGGCGTCGCCTTCGCAGAGCGCCTGTCCGACCAACTCACAGGCTTCGAGGCAGTGTACGGAGACGACCCTCACAAGTTCTGGACAAACACGTTCGAGTATGCCGATGTGTTGAAGGCGGAGGTGGTGACGGCTCGTTCGGATGCCGAATGGCGAACCCATGAGCACACGATCAAGTCGAAGGTAACTGCAATGAAGAAGGCCGACATCACAGCTGCCATAAAGAAGTACTTCAAAGAAGACGGTGTGGACTCCACGGACACCTCTACCATCGACTCGATGCTGAAGGAGCAAGTGACCGAACTTCTGATTAAGAAAAAAATCGAGGAGTCTCGCTCTGGACACGCACTCTTGCTGGAGAAATTTAACGAGCGGCTCCAGGAGGTGTACGCTGGTAGTCTTTCTGGTGGCTCTGCAGTCGACGTGTCTGGTGCGTTGGCCGAGTTGACGGAGGCCAGTGCCACGATCGATGAGAAGCTTCACACGCCGCCCTTCCTTGGCATCGAGTCGTCCAGGGCAGCGACCACTTCTTGGAAATGCTACGCAGCTGGGCTTACGTTGACACAGGAGTTGGCGAAGAAGTACATCGGTCTTGTGAAGGATGGCTGTGCGTTGGACATAGCAGATCGAGGGCATGAACACATTCTCACTGCACAGGATGCGTTTTCGAAGAAGGGCAAACCCAAATTCGTTTTGGACGGTTCTTGCGACGATTTCATTCACAAGTCGGAGTCGATCAAGCTATTCTTCATCGGTGAGGTGGTGATTTCGACAAGTACGACAGCTGACCACCCTGGGCTATGCATCAACCTAGGGACTGTGAACATCGACTGCCAGACTTTCAACATGGTCTTGAAAGCCGATCCTCGGTTCACTGACCCACGCTCGTCTCTTTGCAACTCAGCGTGGTGCATCCGTGGTGTGCCGACCGACGAAGCTTTCATGAAGTTGTCCGATCATGAGAAGTTTGATGTCGATACTTGCGCAGGGCCCATCACGATTCACATGCCTTCACTGGTTGTGGATATGGGCAAGGCGAATGAGCTTCACCAGGCGGCCAAGAGGTTTGCTGAGAAGCGTGACGCCTACGTGGCTTACGAGAGGGAGTACAAGGGTGCAAGAAAGGACAAGGAGAAAGCTCCGACGGGCACGACCGCAGTCGAGGTCACGCGCCCGGTGTTCGCCCACGAGCTGGAGCGGGAGCAGCAGCGCAAGAAGCAGCAGGAGGATTCCTCTGGCTCCGCTGTCCAGGCTGCCAAGAAGGCACTTACCCTCCTGCTCCTAAACCTCCCACTTCGTAACCACTGTAGTATTTCTACCATCGGTCTCACTCCTCGTATCTCCTCACTCTTTCTCCCTCCCTGTCTTGTTGTTCTCTCTCACTCTCTCTCTCTCTCTCTCTTTCTCTCTCTCGCTCTTTCTCTCTCCCTCTCTCCAACCATCCCACTCCCAGTTCTCCAAACACATCATCTGACTCGTCTTCGCTCCTTTCCAGGCCAAGCACGTGCTGGGGTGATGATGAGGGCTGGATCCGAGCATGTTCTAGAGCGTGCCTGGTCCTACCTATAGAAGAGCACACGCGGCATTTGGGTTTGCCGTTGCTCTCAGAACCCTGGGGTGGGGCCCTTTTTGGGTAAGGACTTAGTCTCGCTTGAATTCAGATCGGCCAGGGTCAGTGCTTCTCTGCTTCTTGCATTGCTTCCCTGGCCGAGGCCCAGAGGTCAATAGCTCGATCGTGCTCGTTTGCCTAGCTGTCCCTGCCCTCAGGAGCAGGGCCGAGGACCGTTTGGGAGATGACTGAGGAGGAGGAAGAGGAGGAGGAGGAGGAGGAAGAGGAGGAGGAGGAGGAGGAGGAGGAGGAGGAGGAGGGGCAGGGATGAGGAGGTGGATCAGGTGTAGGAGTAGGTGGAGAAGGAGGAGGAGGAAGAGGAGGAGCAGGTGGGCACATCAGAGCTGGGAGGAGGAGGAAGAGGTTGGACGGCCTGGCCAGCGCGAGACAGCCGAGACACTTCAGGACCTCAGGAGCTCGGCTCGACGCCCGGGCCACCATGTCAATCAAACATCCTGCGTTCCTTTTCGTCGGCAGCAGCGGCGGCAGGTCGTCATCGTCGTCATCGTCGTCGGCCGCGCCAAAGAAGACGGGGAACATTCCGTACAAATGATTAGTTTTGTATGTGATTTCCCTTGCGACGTCGTCGTCGTCACCGACGTGACGTCATTACGTCGTGACGTACTCGTAGTCACCGTCGTCGTCGTCTTCGTCGTGCACGTTCGCTGTCATCTGTGTCGTAGTCTGCGTCGGTGGTCAGTGCGGCCGTCGGATCGTCTATCTTGCCTCTTATGCCCGACTCAACCCTTACTCCTATACATTGCGTGAGGGCAGATGTAGCGAGGAAGTCTCAAGCGAAAGCGCACTTTCACTATCGTTTGCGGAGCGCCTTATCAGACAACTGAGTGGCTCATTGCTCCTAACAGCTGGGTCGCCAGCCGACGCACTACTGGGGTGCCACCCAGCAGCGCGCTATCTCGAACAGCGCCTGCTGGGATCTACTGGGGTGCCACCCAGCGCGCGCTGGGACCTCCCACTCGCGAGTCCCAGCTGCTGGGCCCGACCCCCCTGGATCCCAGCGCGCTGTCTTGAGCAGCTCATCTGCGATCTGCACCTCCCCAGTCTGTTCATATGTGCTTGTTGATTGTGGCAACCAGTTCCACTGTCAGGGCGGTGCCTGGCAGTGGAAGTCGCCCCTTATCTCGGCCGCGATGATCTTCGATCCCGCGCGTCGCGAGCGAGTCTGAGCCTGAGTGCGAGTCTGAGTCTGAGGCTGGATCTGAGTCAGAGTCTGAGTCTGTGTGTGAGTCGGAGTCTGAGTCTGAGTCTGAGTCGGCCGCCGCTGCCACGCGGGGGCCGCGGGCCTCGAGCAACTCCTGCGGGGTCGTCGGGGCGATGCCGACAGGCGCCATGAGAGCATAGGGTTGCACGGTTGCCGTGGAAAGTCGGCGGTGTTTCTCGAACCGCTCGCACAGACAGCCGAGGCTAAACCTGAAATGATATCTTTCACGGTTGCAGTTCAAGGCGGCTGATCTTGCACCGCTCGCACAGACAACCAGGGCGGTAGCGGGCAAACGTGTCCAGCTCGCAGTTGGGCAGGCGGGGCATTTCCCACTTGAGTTTGAAACAGCGAGGGTCTGGGCGAGGGGGCTGGGCCTTGGGCCGCAGCGTCCGCAGTGAAACACAGTCGTGAACTCCCGAACTAGAGCTGGGCCTCTTGCCTGGGGAACAAAACTGCCCCGCCAGCCCAGCCCCCCCCCCCCCCCCCCCCCCCCCCCCCCCCCTTCCCGCGTTCATTGTGCCCCCCCCTCCCCCCTTATCCGCCATCTATACTTCCTTTCGCCCCTCAGCGAATGCGCGGCTCAATGAGGGGGGAGCTCAAGGATGGGGGGGGGGGGGGGGGGGGCGGAATTGGTCGGGCGGGCTGGCCCCCGGGCAGGCAAGGCTTCGCGCTCTGCTCGATTATTATCACGCTGGCGGTCGGCACGACACCACCATGTCACATCTTCCTTGGGGCGGGGCGCGGGCGGGGCGAGGTGCAGAACTGTCAAGTTCTTCGAGCTGCCTTTAGCTGTGGCGACGAGGGGGGGCCCTGACGGCAACACGCATGAGGCATTTCCCCCTTGGGCCTTGGGGCTTCCTTTCGGCGCCTCCGCTTGACCTCCTTTTGGTCTTGGGCGTCTGAGTCCGAAGGGCACGCCTGGGGCAGGGCTTGCCAATCATCGGGCCAACGACGACGACGACGAGGGCGAGGGCGACGGACGACGACGACGACGACGACGACGACGACGACGACGACGACAACGATGACGGCGACGACGACGATTGATCGCCTTTCCCCACCGTTGGCCCGATGACGGGCGCGTCTCCTCGCTGGACTCCGCCGAGATCTCGACTTGCTCTCTGTCCGGGGGGTGGGGCTCCACCGCCTCCTCATCTTCTTGATCCTCCTCGACCTCCGTTGCTTCCACTCCCCCCAAGCACCGCGCCAAAGGCCCCTGCGGCGCCAACTTGCCCCCGGGGTCGGGAAGCCGCGGCGCCGAGAGGGCGGCGGGTCAAAGTATCTGGGTGCTTTCTCATGGCTTGGGAGTTGGAGGATGACGAGGAGATGAGGGCGGTGAAGGACGCAGACGACGACGACGACGAGGTGACGAATAACGACGACGCCGAGCACGAGCATCAACGACGACGCCGACGAAAGTTTCGCCGACGACGAGGAGGAATGACGAGGAGGACCAGGAACGAGTTTCAACCAGAGTTTGATCTTACATCGCATTCGCTTCGCGACTGCACTTCCCTATCTCATCCTCCCCTACCTTCCCTATCTCCTCTCACATGTCCTTCCCTCCCTCTCTCCCCCCGCCCAGCCCTCCGTCCTTCACCTTACCAAACACTGGTTGAGACATGATGGCCCACTTCACTTTCAAGCCTGCTCCCCGGCTACTTCTGGCCAGGAACACAAACAACATATGAATTAAGAAGTGTAGCGGAGGCCATTGCGCCTCCTTGCCCGCCGACCCCAGGCCTCGGCCTTGTCGCGAGCCCGTCTCCGAATGTGGTGGCCAAGCTGCAATAAGCATCGGCCCATGCCACGTTGCAGTCGGTTGCGATCGGGGGCCTTGGCGCACATCCGCCCCACATCACCCGTGAAAGATTCCTCCATGAAGCAATGTTGGTATCGAGGGTTCATCTTGCTGTCTAGCAGGCTATCGATTGTGTGGGTAAGATAGTGCCACTTGGGCCTAATGAAATATAAGCATCTCTTCAAGGCGGTGTTTCTAATAGCAAGTGCCTGGTAAGATAACAACCATGTGGTCCCAGCCTCGCGTGCCGCAGCTTGTTCATCCCTCGACAACACTTGCTAATATCGGAAATCGCTTCCACTTCTTTCCGCGAACGAGCGATTGCAGTGAGAACCCGTGGGGCGGGCAGAGTATGCGGTTATGCTTGCGCCACTCTTGCATCCAGGAATACAGGCCTTTGAGATTATCATCATAATCCCCACCATAGTCCAACAACCCATCTTCCAGCATATCCACAATCATGCTACCACAATGGTCTTTCCCTGACCCCAAATGCAAATCACGTAGCAAATCATCGAAAATCCGATCGATCCTGAAGCCGTTCATGTCTACATAAGGGCTTTTAGCATGAACCGAACGCGCATGCATTGCCTGAGAAATCAGTGTGTCCCTCCAGTTTGCTTCATTGGATGCATCAGCAAACGACACCTTTTGGAGCAATTGGCCCTGTGTTTTCTTGGGGTTCACGGCGCAACATTTCATGCGCAGTTGTGCGCATTGGTATGTCCTGGGTAAATCGTGGGTGGCTTCGGCAGCAGGGTGGTCACCCTTGAACCCCACGCAGCAAAAAGACCAACCGCCAGCTATAAGTTGCTTCGCCATCTTATCCCTCCAAGACCCATCTGGAAATCAAGCGCCATTCATGTCGACGCCTGGGAACACACCTGTTTCGGCCCATGTGACGCTCCATGTAGTTGCTTTTGCCATTTGTCTTTGCACATATATTTGGAGGACCTCGGTGGTCATCAGTTCAACTGGCACAGCACCTATAAGTTGTTTGCAGTCCCAAGAATCAGCTCGAGTTGAATGGAACTCCAATGCTAAACGCCCAATTCACATTCATTGCTAATACAAACCCCGTCATAATGTAAGACAATCGGCACCGTCCACTTGCGATCATCCTCGCTGACCGCCCCGTGCTCCTGGGGCGGGGGGGGGGGGGCGGGGCGGGCAGTGCGTTGTCCTGGTTGTGACTCTGCCGGGGCCGCCATCGCGGACATCTCAGGAGACGGGGGGCGCGGGGGGCATTCGGAAACGAAAAATGGCAAGGGGATTGGGGGAGTGGAGCTCGCCCTCGTCCCCTGGGGGCCGTCTTCCTTCTGTTTCCTTGACCTCCTCCTGCCCATGCCCCCCCCCCCCTTCCTCGTCGCCCTCCTCCTCTTCCTCCTCCTCCTCCTTCTCGCCCCGTGCGCCCTGGGGTTCGACCGATGTTTGCTGCCCCGAGGCCCGGACTTCCTTCCCCCGCGTTCTCTGCAAGCGTACTGCCAGAACTCCTCGACCCCCGCTTGGCCCTTGCTCCCGAGGAAAGCCGTCGTGAATTGAATGCCTCCAGGATCGTCGGCACCCTTGCATATGGCATGGAAGAGCTCGCGGGGGCATAGAATGGGCACATCTATGTCGAAGGTCCCGAGGCCGTCTTTACATGGCAACTTAACTTTAAGAATGTCAGGTTCGACCTCAAGCCCGAACTTTTTTAGCCACCGATGGAGGCCCCTCTCTTGATTATGCCCCTGGTCCCCGGAAGCACCTAGCGTGGCCCATTCTCTGATGGTCGGATGCTGCGCGCCATCTGACACTAGATCCCTCGATGTCCGGCGGCATTCCGCAACCGATGTTTTCCCCGTCCCAATGCGGTTAATCCAATTGTCAACCGTGTCTGAGTGCAGCAGCTCATCATAGTGGAGTCTCCTGGAGGAGGGCAAGGAGGGCAGAGCGGACGCAGAGGGCGGCAGGGAGGATGGAGAGGGGAAGGAAGAGGAGGAGGAGGAGGATAAAGAGGGACATGGTTGGATGTTGGACGCAAGAGGGGCGGAGGTGGATATGGGGGAAGAGGAGGAAGAGGGGGGGGGGCAGTAGGGGCGAGGGGGGGGGGGGGGGCGGGGCAGAAGCTGCCAGGCTCCTCCTCCCATCCCCCTCCTCCTCCCCCTCGGCCCTCCAGTTGTTCCTGGTGCCCCTCTCATTCTAAATATTATTCTCGCGTCCCACTCCTTGTCGTCGTCCTCCTCCTCCTCCTCATCGTCCTCCTGCTGATCTCATTCCCTCCTCCTCCTCCTCCTCCTCCTCCTCCTCCTCGTGGCAGCTGTCCGGGGGCTGGCAGCTCCTGCGTCTAGAAGGTCGGTGCTCAGGTGCATCCCGTCGCCGATTCAGACCCGCGGGACGCGCGAAAGGTCAGGCAGAGGGAGGAGGGAAGAGGCGAAGAACAAGGGGGGTCGGGGCCCAGGGAGGGGGGATATGAGGGAAGAAAGAGGAGGGAGGGGGGGGGGATAAGATGGCGGAGGGAGGATCGAGACACGGGGCAGGATAGCGGGGGGTAGGAAAAGGAGGCGAGGGGGAACGCAGGGTTGAGGAGGAGAAGGGAGGAAGAAAAAGGGGCACTCGGAAGGATCATCGCCGTTCTCCCAGCCTGGGCCCCCTCGGGGGCGGTCGACCTCGCTTAACCATCAAGCCTGAGCCTCTGGATGCGGGGCGGAGGGTTTCTTCGGCTCGGGGCTCCCTGTGAGGAGCGCAGCGGGTAAGACGCAGGTCTGAGGGCGCAGGGCGTAAGTCTACGGATGAGGCATGGGTGCAAAGAGGGGGGCCAGTGAACAGTGCGGCGTTGTCTTAGTCCTCGTGATCGTGCTTCCCTCTAAATATCGACTCGTTCTCTCCGTGCTCCCTTATCTCGCCACTATCTCTCTATCTCTGTATATTTGTACATCTGTATTCCTATCTCTCCCCGTCCCCCTATCTCTTTGTACATGTTTATATGCATGTATTCCTCTCTCTCTTTTTCTGCCTCCCTATCTCTGCCTCTCCCTATATATGTATCCCTCTCTCTCTCTTCTCCACTCCCTCCCCCCAGCTAATCCCTTATTCCTGGCCGCCGCTGCGGTGCGCAGTCGGCGCCGAACCCCGCACGGCTGCGCGCCCTAGTGCAGCGGACAGGGCCCCAACGCAGCAAGCGCTGCACTATGGGGCACCTCACCCCGACAATTATTGCGCGCAAGCTGTGCCGACCTACATGCACTCACAAGCTGATGGGGCGATGTAGCCGTTGTACCCCCTGGGCCCATCAGCATCATGCCTCACTCCTCATCCTCCTCAGCGGCCGCGGCAATTGCCTTCTCCTCTGCGGCCGCCCTGCACGTGGCGATTGCGACGGAGGCCTTTGTTGCATACCACGTGTTCCACACGTTGTACTGGTTCGACACATGCGTCGCCTGCCCCTCGGTCGGCGCGCCATTCGCCAGCGTCTGGAGCTCCACGGCAAATGACTCCAGGCGGGCGGAGTGGGCGCGCATCTGCGAGGCCAACTGATCGTGGCACCCCATGCCCTGGAGCTGAATGGCGTACTTCTTCGAGTCGCCCATCTGCTTCAGGACTGCAGTGGTGAGGGTCTTGATCACGCTTGCGGGGGTGCCGTCTTTGTTGTTCTTGCCGTCTTTGCCATCCTTGCCCTTCCCGTTGTTGCTCTTGCCGTCCTTGCCGCCCTTGCCCAAGTTGCCCGTCTTGCTGTCCTTGCCGTTCTTGCCGTTCTTGCCATTACTGCCGCTCTTGCCAATGATGCTCGTTGTGGTGTCGGCGTCAGCCAATGCCAGCATGGCTTCGGCTTGGGCTCCTCCAGTAGCGGCCAAGCCACGGCTCACTCCTGACTCGAACATCTCAGAAGCATCCTGATGGATTATTGACCCAGCCAGCTCCATGGACAGCGTGTCAAGCTGCGTATCTTCGTGCGAAAAGGTGGTGTCGAGCATGACGTAGTATTGCCACATGTCTGGGTCGGTCGGGAACTCTGGGTGCTTGCGGTGGAGCTTCTTCTTGGTCTTGGTCTCGATCAGAGCGTCGACTTTCGCCTCGCTGCCGTGGTGCATCGTGAGCGTGTCGTCGCGCGTCCTGAAGCCGAAGAGCTGCTTGGGCTTCTCTTTGACTTCGCGCGTGCGCTTGTAGTATGTCTCCACCGTTGCGATGCGCCCCCCGCGCTGCAACCACGCCATGAAAAGCCCCCTCTTGTCAGATTTCCATCCGGAGATCAAGGAATCAGGAAACTTCTTCTTGTTGGCACCGACGCGGAGGAAGCGACAGTACGCCGCGTGGCGCGTGGCTGAGTTCGGCTCCTCGGCGCCTGTCTTCAATTTGATCTCTGAGGCGGCCTGCTGGAGCTTCTGCAAAAACCCCTGGGCGGCGCCCACGTTGGAAACGACCCCGTCAGCGATGTCACTAGCGGCGTCCTCCCCGTCCTCCTCCGGGTACTCACCGAGTGCGGCGCCCTCGAGCTCGTCCGCGGCCTCCTCGAACTCGTCGCGCTCGCCGTCGGCCCCACCATCGTCGGGCCAGTATTCGCCATCATCGCCCCAGACACCAGCATCGGGCCAATCCTCGGTGGGTGGCGCACCGTCATCGGTGTTATCTGGCTCAGGGGCTGGCTCTGCATGACGATCACAGCCCGTGGAGGCCCACCAATCGCCGTCGTCGGCGGCGGGCGGAGGCATGGCCACGTCGTTCTCGGCAGGTGGAGGCGCGGCTGTACCCGCGAGCGCTTCCTCCGCCATGCGCTCCAGGGCCTCGGCGTCCTGACAGGGCACCAGGGCAGATCTCAACAATCTGTTTTGGCTTCATGAGGCCCCTGGGCCCCAGGGTTCATTGGGCCCCTGGGCCACAGGTTCCATTGGGCCCCTGGGCCCTCGAGCCGCGCCCCGCGCCCCGAGAAATCCAATTGGGAAAAAATCTCACCCCTCGATCTTTGAATTGATGGAGCGGGTCCCCCTCAACGTCCCTCCTCACCATCCCCCCGCGCCATCCCTCCTCAACATTCCTCCTCAACATCCCTCCTCCTCTACTCTCAACATGTTGGATAACCAAGGCCATCCGCATCCGCTGGCGGCTGGGGGGGGGGGGGGGGGGGGAACATCTCGTCCATGTTGAAACCGTTCAGGCGCGCGGACTTCTCTACCATAGACAGAAACGCCCCCCTGTTCACATTGGCCCTCTTCCTCGCGAGGCAGGGCTGGATTGATTGAACACAGAATGAGAAGCGATGGGAGAAATGCAGATCAGTAGCATGGGTTGTTGCGGGGGGGGCAGAGCAGGGGCAGCGCAAATATGCGCGAGGGGGGAGGTCGTAGCGCAAGACGAGGAGGGTGCAGGTGAGGTAAAGAAGAGGGAGGCAATCGAGGATTGAGCAAGAGTATGTAGAAGGCACATCTGTCCTGGTGGCGGGCTGGGCTGGCGGCCCCACTGGCGGCGGCGTCAGCACCGGGGCGCCAGCTTTGGACAACTCGAGCTTGATGGGCGGGCTCTGGCCTGGCTCCCCCGATTTGGCTGCGGTGCGCATTGGCGTGGTTGGCGGGCTCATCACTGGCGATTTTGCTTTCTTTGTTGGTGGCGGGGTCATATCTGGCGCCCCTGGGCGCACGGCAGGCGGAACGGCTGGCGGACCGCTGACCTCTGGCGCCCCGTCTGCGGCGGACTCCGCGCCCGTTCCCACGATCTTCGTGCCCTTGACAGCGCCCTTCGAACCATCGACCTTGCCCTTCGACGAGTCGACCTTGCCCTTCGACGAGTCGACCTTGCCCTACGCCATGCCCTTGGCCGTCGCCATGCCCTCGGAGCTCTTGGCCATGGCTTTCGGGGCGATGCCCTTCCCCTTGCCTGATGCGGCAGCGCCCGCCTTGCCCTTGGCCCCTGCTACTGGCTGGGCGCCCTTCGCAATGCGTGGCTGCGACGGCCTGCCCCCGCCGCCTTTGTGTGTTGGCGGGCCGCGGGGCTCGGCAGGAGCTGCGAGCATCGCCGATGAACGACGTTGGATCTCAGGCATGTGCGGGAGCACGGTCTAGACCCATGCAAACTGGAGCACAAAACGCAACGCGAGGACAGCCGGGGGGGAGAGGTCGGACACGCGCCCGAGAACCCGAGAACCCGAGAACACGAGACACCGAGAACCCGAGAACCTGAGAAAACGAGAACTCGAGAACCCGAGAACCCGAGAACCCGAGAAATTGAGAAACCGAGAACCCGAGAAAACGATAACCCGAGAAGACCGAGAACCCCAGAAACCGAGAAACCGAGACATCGAGAACCCGAGAACCCGAGAATCCGAAAAACCGAGACACCGAGAACCCGAGAAAACGAAAACCCGAGAACCCGAGAACCCGAGAAACCGAGACACCGAGAAACCGAGGAACCGAGAACCCGAGAACCCGAGAATCCGAGAACCCCAGAACCTGAGAACCCGAGAATCCGAGAACCCGAGAATCTGAAAACCAGAATCCGAGCACCTGAGACCGCGAGAAACCGAGAATCCGAGAAGTCGAGGACTTCATCCGAGGGTCAGCAGATGGACCCGAGATCACATTCCAAAGTTTTGCATGTGTTATATATATATAGATATAGATATATTCGGGGGGGGGGGCTGGCGAGAAGCGAGAACTTTCTCGCTTAGGCGCGCCTATTTCGCGGGTGCTCACGCCTACTTCTCGGTTCTCGGTTTTTCAAGCCCCGACCCCGCGCGGCGCGCGGAGCGGCAGTGGGCGCGCCTCCCCATGCCGCCTTGCACTTCTTGATCACGCATGCATTTGCACCTGGCCGCGCGAGAACCCAGCCCGAGAGCACATATAATAGAATGGGGCGGGGTGGGGTGGCTTTGGGGATGGCAGGGGGTGGGGGGGGGGGGGGGGCCAGAATCAAGAGCTGAGTGGGATCGGCGGGGGATGAGATGGGATGGGACGGGGTGGGATGGGGGGGAGTGGGGGGGACGAGGAGCGAGGGGTGGGATGGGGGAGATAAAAGGATATGGATTTGGAATGCGGGGGAATGGGGGATAGGAAAGGGGATGGAAAAAGGAGGCGACCAGTCGCGCAGGCGATGGGATGGCACACGCAGCCGAGACCTCTCCTGGGGGCAGCGGAACGACGCCCGCCACGCAGCTTCTGCGAGTAGGGCTCTCACATCCGAGGCATTCTCGCATGCTCCTCAAGCCCGTGAGTCATGGGAGGGGAGAGGCAGGGGTGAATTGGGACGGGTGGGATAAGATGGCATGAGTTGGGAGGGGAGACGGCATGGCTGAACGACGCTCTCAGTGATGAGGGCACTCCCAAAGCCTAGACCTCATAAGCGGGGTGGCGGTCGACCCTCCCATCGAGAGGCGGGGCGGCGGATCTCGCCCCCACAGTTCACGCCTCATGAGTTGGGTGGCGGATCGACGTTCTGAGCCGGGGGCTGGGGCATCTCACGGACTTAGGGGCTCTTAAGGGCTTATGCATCTTAGGGGCTGTTGGGAGCTCATGCATGGACCGGGGCTCTTAGGGGCGCATGCATCTTAGGGGGCTAATTGCCCCGGCCATGGCCCGGGATTCTGATGGGTCCGTGCCTCGAACCTCTTACTCTCTCATGGGTATTTTCATGCATCCTCGCCCCTGGCACCTCAATCGGCCTGGGCGTCGCTTTCTCGAGCTCTGGCGCTACCCGCAGGCCAATGGTTTGTTGTCACTACTGTGCAACGCTCATCACATGCAACATACATGCCCCTTGCTCGCAGCGTGCAATTAGAGCACCCAGGCATGCGCATACGCACGCGGGCGCAGAGAGTCTGCACATGCACAGGCTAAAGTAATTCTGCACACACTTGCAGGTTCACTACTTGCAGTTGCAAAGAAATGGATACACAAGTTTGAGCTTGGCATCGCCCCACCTCTTGGTAGGCGTCGCTTCGAGCTCGACAACCTTCGATCGCCCATCTGCATTGCGGCGCTCGAGCTGCCCGGCCACCCTCTCAACGTGGCTTGAGTCCTTGGCCTCAGGGATCAGACGTCTCTCCTCGCCATTATCTTATCCCTCCTCTCCTCCCTCCTGCCCCTCCTCTGCATCCCCCCCATCTTCCCCTCTTCTCTCCTCTCCCTTCTCTCAGCCCTTTCTCTCCAGTCCCCATCTCCCCTCCCACAGTCCCTCATCCCGCTCCCCTCAAGTCTCAATCATATTCATCCGCTCCTCATATTCGCGCGCGCAGCTGCCTGGGCCGCGTTGGCTCGCACGATGAAGGTGCCCTCGTACTTCATGTGCAGGTTCGCCACCGCTCTGCCGAAGGCTGGTGGATAAGTCTGACTCTCCTTGAGCTTCTACTTTGCCCCTGCGATACCGCCACTGTTGTCCACTATGACCAGGTCCGAGGAGCCCTTGAATCCATTGGGGAGCGGGCGGTAGAGCTCTGCCACCTCTGGGTGCATGGACCACAGGTAGATACCCTTTCTCGAAGGCGCTCCATACGCCCCCAACCACACGAATTGGCGGTGCACCCCGAACGTCTTGATCAACCATGTGAAGCGAGGATGAAAGGGCATCAGCGACGACATGGGCTGTTCCCACAACCAGAACACTCCTTTCGCAATCAGAATTAATATCAGAAGCACCTGTCGTGAAACCCTAAAATTTCCATCACGAACCTATTCTTTCCTAGTGTTTCCCAAAGGCTTCCACTGCCGTCTGCCGCTGCTCCCCATGCAAAGGAACACCCAACTGCTGCGCGCTATGCCCGTGTTGCTGGCACCGCCAGGCTTGATACGTAAGTACTGGGCAATCCAATGTGCGAAGCCCTCGTCCGTGAGCACGTTCTGGAACAGCGCATCGTCGTTATACTCCAAGCTCACAGGCTTGTAGTTGTTCCTGCGGTAGGCATTCGTGATGGCCTTGTGCTCAGCGAACGCTTCAAGGCTGTCCAGGTCGTCGACGTCGCTCAGGCCGGGGAGCAACATGCTCACGATGAACAAGAATGTGGCTGGAGCCTTGTTGAGCATGAGCGATTTGAGGATGAGGCTGCCGCGCTCGGAGCGCTGGGTTCCTGAACTCACACGTCCTTTGATGCGGATCTTGGCGGTTTCGAGGGGCACCGTCTTACCCATGGCAAGCGTCTCTAATCAGTGGATGCGTTTAGGAAGGCAGCCTGGTTACACAATGTAGGAGAGAGATCAGGCGCCGCTCGAGCCCACTGCGGCTTCGCTGAAACCAAACCCAGGGGGCGCTAATAAGCCACCAGAGAGGGGGGTAATCATCCCCCAGAGAGGGGGGCAATCATCCCCCAAAGAGGGGAGCGAACATTTCCCAAAGAGGGGGGGCAACCATCCTCCTGTTTGATTGCTCCTCCTGCTCCTCCTCATCCCCCTCCTCCTGCCCCTCCCCATCGCCCTCCTCTGCCCTCGGCTCGCCCCCTTCCATGTCCCTTCCCGTCCTCCTCTTTCCAAGCGTCGCGACACACTCTAAAACCAATCATTACTTGACCCGCCGATCCTGGCCACGCCTATCCTCGGCCCGGGATCGGCGCATGTTTGAGCGCCCCCTAGCTTGGCCAGGAAGGCGCGCGCACCGATCCCAGGGCCAAGGATAGTCTTGGTCAGGATCGCGGATCTGCGTTGCCACCCTGGACTCGGGAGCGCAGGGTTGAGGGGGCCCACCTCTTCTCACGTTCGCCACCCCCCTCGCCCTCCCTCCATGCTCTCCTGGGCGCCCCCCTGGACCTGCTCAAGTCTGGCGCGCCCTGGGCACCCACCCCTTTCATCGCCAAGCTGTCTGGGCCAGGCTGAGGGGAAGAACAATAGATTTTCCTCACCCAATGCATTCCCCTGCACGCGCACCTTGTGACGCATGTGCGCCCGCGCGCCCCCTCAATTTCAATTGCCCCTGCTTTGCGCAGGGAATACCCCCAGTGCACCCAGGGGAAATGGAGAGGCGCAGAGCGAGAAATACAGAGAGAGAGAGAGGGAGATAGAGAGAGAGAGAGAGAGAGAGAGAGAGAGAGAGAGAGAGAGAGAGAGAGAGAGAGAGCACTGCAGCTGGAGGGAGGGAAGGAGGACGCGAGGCTGGAGGGCGGGCGGGAGGGAGGTTGGATGGAAGGAGGGATGGGAGAAGGGAAGCGAGAAGGGAGGCTGGAGGGAAGTGAGATGGATGGGGGCTGGAGGCAGGCTTGAGGTAAGAACAGAGGGGGGGGGGGGGGGGCTCTAGCCGAGCTCAGCCCCACCGGGTGCCCTCCTGGTCTGATCGCCAGTCCTGCACGCACCAGTTGATGGCGTCACGCCAACTCGATGCCGCCCATCTTCGCCCAGCTGAAGAAACACTCGTGGCCCTTGACCTTCAGGCCCTGGTTCTTCTTCACCTTGAACGCCTTGCCGTGCAAGAGGACCTCGACCGACGAGTCGCTGTCATCCCTGATCGTGTACGAGAGGCGACCAGTCCTCTCTACCTGAGGCATTGCCGCATCTGGCATGTCCGAGGGGATGTCGGCCATTGCTCGCTCAGCTTCCCCAGCCTTCTCTGACTCAGCCACCCATGGCTCGGCCTTCTCGCCTGGCGCCCAGTGCAGGGTGTCTGCGTCCATCGGCTCGTACTCCGAAGGCCTTCCATGGCGCCCCATGTCCTCTTCGATTCCTCGGCAGGTCATCTCGTCCTCCTGGCACTCATTGGCGCCATCGTCCTCCTGGCACTCTTTGGCGCCATCGTCCTCCTGGTACTCATCGGCGCCCTCGTCCTCCTGGTACTCGTCTTCGCCCTCGTCCTCCTGGTACTCCTCTGCGGCGTCCTCGGCGAACCATCCGACGGCCTCTCCAGGCTTGTCGCCCCCGTCGGGATGCGGCGCCTGCTTGGTCAAATACCTGCGCCGAATGTGCTTCTGCCTCAACTTCGATAGCTTGGGCGGGCCTCTGGCGCCCTTGATGAAATTAGCCTGGTCGGCTTCTCGCCAGACTTCGTCTCCTTCGCCTTCGCTTTCGCCTTCGCCTTCGGCAGCGGCCCCTGCAGCCTGCCCTGCGCCAGGACATCCACTGGCGGGAGCATCATGTGGCGCACCTCTCTCGCCATGCTGCGCCCGTGCTTTGGGGTGAGTGGCATCGGCACAGACAGGGCCGACTCAGTCGCTGCAACGTCGGCAGGATCCTTCCCGGGGTCCAGCTCCTCGCCCGCGACGCCAAGCATCCGCGTCGTCTCGCATGCCAGGTCCGCTTCGTCGTCGTCCGAGTCGCTAAGCACCACAGGGCCAAGATCGTCGCCCCACCACGTAGGAGCAGCACTTGCCGAACCCACGAACGTCTCTGGCTGGGACCCATCGTCGTACATGTCCTTGGGGCCCCCGCTGTCCTGGAGGGGCTCCGAGCTGTCCAAGATGGGCGCTCCGAGCTCCATGCTGTCCATGAGGGGCGCTCCTGGCTCCAAGCTGTCATCGAAGGGCTCTCCCTCCACCGCGCTGACATCGAGGGGCTCTCCTTCCTCCGAGCTGTCATCGAGCGGCTCTCCCAGCTCGGTCGAGACGTCTCCGAGCTTGACTTCGGGCCCCGTGCCCGACATGTCATCGGGCTCCGCGTCGCGACCACCCCCCGCGCCCCGGGGGCGCGCCAAGTGCAGGGGGGAGTGGAAGTGGAGGTGGGGGGGCGGCGAAGGAGATGGGGGGCGGCGTTGAAGAGGATGGGGGCACATGCGAATGTGATGCCGGAGGGGGAGGGGAAGAAGTCAATCGGGGAGGTGGGGGGATGGGGAGGTCAGTCAGAGGAGAAAGGGAGGTCAGTCAGGCTCGCGATTACGCCCCCCATCCTGCTGTTTCTGTCTTTCCTCCTGGTTCTTCCACGCACACACGCGCGCGCGCGCTCTCTCTCTCTCTCTCTCTCTCTCTCTCTCTCTCTCTCTCTCTCTCTCTCTCTCTCTCTCTCTCTCTCTCTCTCTCTCTCTCTCTCTCTCTCTCTCTTTCTCTTCTCTCTCTCTCTCTCTCTCTCTTCTCTCTCTCTCTCTCTCTCTCTCTCTCTCTCTCTCTCTCTCTCTCTCTCTCTCTCTCTCTCTCTATTTCCTCTCTCTCTCTATCCCTCACTCACT
Organism: Prorocentrum cordatum; assembly: GCA_963575745.1. Classification (NCBI taxonomy): domain Eukaryota; class Dinophyceae; order Prorocentrales; family Prorocentraceae; genus Prorocentrum; species Prorocentrum cordatum. The sequence continues at coordinate 189,399 of CAUYUJ010003236.1, forward strand.
TGTCCCCCTCTTTTCCGTGTCAGACTACCTTTTTCTTGTATTCTCTCTCTCTCTCTCTCTCTCTGTTTCGCTCTCTCTCTCTCTCTCTCTCTCTCTCTCTCTCTCTCTCTCTCTCTATCCCTCACTCACTATCCCCCCCTCTTCTCCTTGCCAGACTACCCCGCCCCACCTTGGTGGCCAGCTAGACTATCTTCGAGGATCTCCACCTCGGTCATGGAGTCCTCGGAGGACGAGGGGCAGCGCGGAGACAGAGGGATGACATTATGGGAAGAAGAGCGGGGTCGTTGAATGTTTTGTTCTGGGCCGCCCTGAGCGATGGCTCGCCGGTGAGCGCGAGGAGAGTTATCTGGCAGCATCATGTTCTTGAGTGATTTGATGTTGTTTTTCTTGGACCCAGAGCTGGAACGCCACAATCTTCGAGCATTCTGCCATGAGGATTTCCACTGGGTTCCCATTTGCACAGCCTCATGTATCTTATCTCTCAGAGTGTTGCTTGGTTGGAGATAGTCGCCTTCTAGGAGATCATCGAACTCCAGGATCACGTCTGCCAGGGAATATGCTGAGCTAACGTTGGCGGGTGCAAGCTTGATAGCAGGGTAGAGCACGTGAAAGTGCATGTCGACGCCGTCTTCACTGACAGGGCGTTTGGGGTCCCACGAGATGATGCTGTGACCTCTTTTAGCGATCTTCTTCCATCTAGGCGGCAGTGTATCAAGCAACAACTTCGCGCATTCAATGACCTCGCCTTCTTCCAATTTCGGAGGGCGGGCAACCGATCTAGAAGGCCATGGATCCTTCGGTCTCACATCGCTGCTAGCGCACATCCCCGCCTTCTGCGAGGCCATCGCCCGACGCCGCAGCGCGAGCCGCCCCCTGCCCCCTGGTTGGTCAACATTTCTCCTGACCCCCCATCCCCGCCCCTCCCTTTTCGGGGAAAGGGGCGAAGAAGTCCCGAGGAGGGTTGGGCACAATGGAACAACAATGAAAAGCAGGGGGAGGGACAGCGAGGAGAAGGAGGAGGAGGGCGAGGAGGAGGAGGGGCATGTCCCTGAGGAGGAGGAAAAGGAACCTGTGGATGGTGAGGAAGAGGAGAAGGAGGAGGAGCAGGGCGAAGAGGGACCGCAACCCCTCTCCACCCAGGGGGCTGAGGGCAGCTGCACGCCCCCTGGGCCCCCCAGCGCCTTCCTCAGCCAAAAGAGGCTCCATGGGCCAGGATCCTCATGCTCTGATCCTGCTCTGCTCCTGCTCTGCTCCTGCTACTCCTGCTCTGCTCCTGCTCTTGCCGGTCCCCATGCTCCTGCGGGTTTTCCCATTCCTTCTCCTATTGCTTCTACTCCGGCTCCTACTGGCCCCACTCCTGCTCCTGATATGATTATTGCTTCTAGTGGTCCTCCTAATCCTGGTCCTGGCAACGCCCTCACGCCAGCTCTGCTGCCCCCTAAGTACTCATATGCCCCCTCCTCCTCCTCCTCCTCCTCCTCCTCCTCCTCCTCCTCCTCCCCCCCTCCCCCCACTCCTCCTCCTCGCCGCCATCGTCCTCCTTGAAGGCCGAGCCGCTGGGGAGGAAGACGCCCTTCGCCAATTCGAGGCCCAATGCCCCCCCCCGCTCCAATGCCGCTCCGCTTTGGCACCTGGGATTTCCCGGGAAAGCCATCGGAAACGACACCTGGGCAGGCGAGGGGCTCGGACTTCGAAGCGGCGAAAGGCGCCTCCTTCGGTGCCCCTAACTTAGGGCGCCCCCCTAATTACTCATATGCATCCTTCTCTTCCTCCCCATCACCTCCTCACCCTCCTCCTCGCGCAGGCGGGCGCATAATAAACGTGCCGGGTACTTGTGCTTGAGGGTCGAGCCGAGCCGCCGGGGGGGAAGACGCCCTTCGCCAATTCGAGGCCCAACGCCCCCCCCCGCCCCGATGCCGCTCCGCTTTGGCACCTGGGATTTCCCAGGGAAGCCATCGTAAGCGACATCTGGGCGGGCGGGGGGCTCGGACTTCGAAGTGGCGAACGGCGCCTTCCTCGACGCCCTCCCCTGAGGGCGCGATCCCACGGGGCTCGAGGGGGGCAGCAGAGGACGAAGGATAAGGGAGGTGAGAATGGAGCCGCAGAAGATGAGTAGCCGGGAATAAGGGGCAGCACGCAGGAGGACGACGGGGAACAACGTCCAACAGGCCCCGAAAGGGGAAGGGTGAAAAGGGAGGGGGAGGGGCAAGCTGGGCAATACACTGCCAAATGCATGTCCTCCCCTCCTGCCCGCCCCCTCCCCTGCCCCTCCCGCCCTCCTCCTCCTCCTCCTCCTCCTCCTCCCCCTCCTCCTCCTCTTCCTCCTCATCCTCCTCTCTGTAGTGGAATGGGGGATCGAGGAGTCTCGACAGGATCAGGGATGGAGGATCCATGATCGAGCAAGAGCAGGACCTGGAGGAGGAGGAGGAGGAACGGACGTCCCCACAAAATGCAGCACCCATGCAAGAGCAGGACCAGGAGGAGGAGGAGGACGACGACGACGACGAAGGGGAGGGGGGAGGACTGCGGGGGGGCGAAAAGATACCAGCAACGCTACTCCGGGAGCGCCCTGACCAGAAGTTCATCGCGAATCCAGCCGCGGCGACGACGGCTCTCCAGGGCGAGCAGCGGCATCGATGTCTTCTCCTCCGCTGAAGGGCGAGGAGGAGGAAGACGAGGAGGAGGGGGAGGAGGAGGAGGAGGAGGAGGAGGAGGAGGAAGTGGACGGGGTTTTCTGGGCCCGCTCCCGCGAGCCCCCTCCCGCGGCGGTGCCTAGCGCCGTTGCGCCGCGCCCCAGGGTCAGAAAGTTGTGGCTTACCCCATCTTCCTCCTCCTCCTCCTCTCCTCATCCTCCTCCTCCCCTCTCCTCCTCCTCCTCCTCCCCCTCTCCTCCGCTCGAGCCCTCCTCCTCTTCCTCCTCCTCCTCCTTAGTTCTCTCCCCCATCCCGCTCACCTCCCCCCCCTCCCCTCTCTCCCGCCCTCGACCCCCCCCCCCCCCCCGCGCCCCTGCCGCTTTCTCGCCCACGGGTCGCGCCGCCGCCCTGCGGCGCGACAGCGGCAGGGGGGGGGGGGGGGGGATGGGGGAAGGTGAGGGAGGTAGCGATGCTAATTCCAGCGACAGCCGCGAGCGCATTCCTTCCGCATCCTCTTCCTCCTCGCCCTCGTCCTCCTTCTCCCAATCCCCCTTCTCGTCCTTCTCCTCCTCTGCCCGATCCCTCCTCCCCCCTCCCCCCTCTCTCCTCCTCGCCTTGTGGAGCTCCTGCTCCCCCTCGCTGGCCGTTAATCCAGCTCACGAGGTACTCAGGGATGCTCGGCGGGCCGTTTGGCACCCGGCCCCATTCCCAGGAGGATGAAGGAGGAGGTAAGGAGGAGGAGGAGGAGGAGGAGGAGGAGGAGGAGGAGGAGGAGGTAAAGATGATGAGGAGGAGGAGGAGGAGGAGGAGGAGGAGGAGGAGGAGAAGGCGGAGCAGGAAGAAGAGGAGGGGGAGATGGAAGAGAAGGAGGAGGAAGAAGAGGAGGAGGAGGAGGAGGTCAGGAGAAGGAGGAAAGGAGATGGAGGAAGAGGATGAGGGAGGAGCAGGAGGAGGAGCAGGATGAGGAGGATGAGGGGCCTCCTCGAAGTGCCCTGAACACGGCTGGCCGTCATTCTCGACCAGCTGCGCCGTCGCGCACGTCCAACGTACCTCCACGGGGCTAGGATTCCCTCGGGGTCTAAACGTACCAGTTTTCCGAGCCGCGTCCAGCCGCATCGAAGAGGAGGGCCCCCCAAAACCAGAAAACCACAAAACGCGCTCCTCCCCCCCGCCGCCGCCGCCGCCGCCGTTGTCGTCGTCGTCGTCGTCGTCGTCGTCGTCGTCGTCGTCGTCGTCGTCGTCGTCGTCGTCTTCGTCGTCCGAGGGCCCTCCGAGAGCCCTCCGAGGGCCCTGTGAGGGCTCTCCGAGAGCCCTCCGTCGTCGTCGTCGTCGTCGGCCGGGCACGTAGTGCCAGAACCCGCCGTAGCGCTCCCAGCTGTCGTACGTACGCTTCCATTGTTTGTTGTGCACGCCAGTGACCTCGTCGCACCGCTGCCAACCCCTGCGGGGCGCGGCCGCCCGCCCCCCGCCGAGGCCCCCCCACGGCCAGAATTCCGCGGGGGGCCCAGCCGCGGCGACGAGGGAGCCCCGAAACATGACCCGGAGTGGGCGGATGCATCCGCCCACTCAGGGAGGAGGGGGCGGGCATCGGGATTGCGACCCCCCGCGGGGCCCGTTCCCCCAAGTCCATGTAGCCATGGCCGGATCTGGTTAGCACAACACTCTCCCCCGGAGAGATGCCGATGCCGCTTTTCCGCGGGCCTCCCCCCGGCGCGCGTTCTGACCCAGATGCACGCAGCGAATCCAGCCGTGGCGGCGAAGCTCCCATGCGCGAGCAGCGGTGTCGGGACCCCTCCGGAGAAGCGATCGGGGCCCCGACGCGGCGGAGCTAGGGCCGGCATGCCGACCTGCCCTGGGCCGAAACGGCCCTCCGGGGGGAGGGGGGGGGGGGGGGGGGGGAGATGAGGGAACATAGCATATCCTCACCTCAGGCCCCGGCGGGCGGGGTGATTTTGTAAAGATGTCTCGGGCGAAACGTAATCAGGATTGCATATTGTACCAGGGCGTCTCAGTTTAAACACTTTGCAAGTGCCTTTATAATGGTTCAAACTGCATGGGGCGCGTCTGTCTTGCACAATTTAAAACCTTATAATTAAACTTAAAATGGGACACGCCCGTTCCTTGCAAGGGAAGCGCGCCCGCGCTGAAACGGTGAACCCGAAAGGGGGGCGCGCTATGTTTGTATGTATATGATATGATATATATATATATATATACACACACACACGCATTCCACGCAGGGAGCGCATGCACCCGCGCGGGCGGCATGCGCGAGGGCACGGCCGCAACAGCGGTGGCCACGGCGCGGCGGTGGCCACGCGGCTTCGGTTGTTCGTGCGACCCCATGCGAGCACATGCGAGCACATGCGAGCGCATGCGAGCCTGATGCGAGCACATGCGAGCCCGATGCGAGGGCTCACGATGGCTCACGATTGCTTCCGAGCTCTTTCGGCTCACGAGGGCGCGCTTTCCAAAGTCAGCTCGGAAAGCGCGCCATCGGATCTACCCGGGAGGGAAGAACCGACCCGCTGCGGCTGACCACCGCGTGCTCTGTCTGTGACTCTCCCTGGCGACTGATGCAGCTCACGGCCGCTGGTTGGCGACTGTCTTCAGGCGAAACGCCACCTCCGGATTTACAACAATCGTCGACCTCAGATTTACGATTGTCTTCAAGCGGGTCGGTTCTGCGTCCAGGGAGCGCGCTCGCGACGGCGTCCGCCGCGTGCCCAGCAGCCTGGGCCAGGGCCGCGACGGCCGTCCAGAGGGAGGCCTGCGCAGCCTTTGCGGCGGCAGCGGCGCAGGCACACGCGGCGGCGGCGGCGGCTGCGTCGGGCGCAGCACTGGCGCCGACTGCGCGGACGCTTGGGGCGTCAGCAGCGTCGGCGGCGAATGCGGCGCGGGGCGCGGGCCGCCGGGCACGGACGGCGCCGACTCGCCCGAGGGCGTCGGCTGCGTCCGCGGCCCTGGTTGGCGCGCGCGCGTAGGCCGCCGAAGCCGCGTCGGCCCCCCAGAAGGCGCTGGCGGCGGAGGCCGCAGCGGGGCAGCCATCGCCAGCGGCGCCAGCGGCGTTGGCGGCGCCAGCGGCGGCGGACGCGCCTCCGACGCGTTGGCAGCGCCAACAGCGTTGGCCGCGCTGGCGAGCCCAGGGGGGCGGCCGCCGGCCGCGGCAGCAGCGCCCAGGCGGCGCTGCTTCGCAGCGCGCCCTTGTCGGCGCCGCCGCGCCGCCGCAATCTCCATCGCCCGGGGCAGAGCGCCAAACACGTATGGGGGGGGCGCGCCGTCTTGACTGCCAGGATTACCAGGGTTGCGACTGAAGGTCGCCCTTTTACTCTGCACTGCCAGGCATCTGCTTGGGACCCCGCTACCTCCTCGGCTGAAGGCCGAATTGTTACTCGTACTGTCGCCGGGAAACGCGGGGTTAATCGGCGAATCCGAGGTGGGATTGATCGGCATGCTGGGGACTGGATCTGCCTGAGACGCTGGCTGCGCTGCACGGTAACGACCCAGGGGGCAGCTGAAGGCTGCGCTTCCGGTGAAAGAATCCTCCAGAAAGTCGCCAGTCGCCCTGGTCACCACGGCTGGAGCCGCCTCGAAATTCTGAGTTCCTGGTCCCCTGAGGCTGGTGCTGCTGCAGCTCCTTCGGCTGCTGTTGCTGCCGCTGCTGCCCTGCTGGTGCGTCTGCCCGCTGGGAGCCTGTTGGCGCTGCAGCGGCGCGGCCGCGGCGGCGCCAGCCGCGGCGGGCCCAAGCGCGGCAGCGCGGGCCACGGCGGCCGCGGCGCCGGCCGCGAGGCCCGCGGCCGCAGCGGCGGCCGCCTCCGCCACGGCCGCGGCGGCGGCGGCGGCGGCCGCCGCGGCGCAGGCGGCCGCCGCCGGTCGCCGAGCCCGCGGAGCAGGGGCGCCCGCGGCGCCGGCGGCGCCCGCGGAGCCAGCGGCTCGCCGGCGGCGGCGGCGCCAGCGCCGCGCCCGGCGCCAGCGGCGCCTGCGGCGCCAGCGGCGTCGGCGGCGCCCGCGGCGCCACAGGCGGCGGCGGCGCCCGCGGAGCCGACGGCGCCGCCGGCGCAGGGGCCGCCAGCGGCGCCGGCGGCGCCCGGCGGCCGCAGAGGCGGCCGCGGCGGCCGCCGCCGCGGCCGAGGCGGCGGCGCCGCGGCGGCGGCGCCGCGGCGGCCGCGGGGCGGCAGCGCCTGCGGCACAAGCCGCAGCAGGAGGGCGGCCCGCGGCGGGCCGCGCAGCCAGGCAGCCAGCAGGGGGCGGCAGCCCGGCGGCGGCGGCCGCGGCGGGCCGCGCGGCCGCACTGTCAGCAGGGGCCGCGGCGGCGGCCGCGGCGGCGGCCCCGGCCGAGCAGCCGGCCGCCGCGGCGGGGGCGGCGCAGGCGGCAGCCAAGTGCAGCGGCAGGCCAGGCGGCGGCGCCGCGGCGGCCACGGCAGCCGCGCCGGCGGTGCCAGCTCGGCGCGCGGCCGCCGTCCGCCGCCGCTGCCGCCGGCAAGCCGCGCGCGCCGACGGCGACATCAGAGCGAGGCTTGCGACGCAGAGACCCGCGGCCGCGCGAGGGCTCACCGCGGGGATCGCGCGAGAAGAAAGAAAGCCTGCTGCGGGCGCGCACGCCTCGGGCCAGCCCCTCGGCAGCTTGAGCCAGGGGGCTTGAGCCAGGGCTACGGACTTGAGCCAGGGGCTACGGAATTGGTGGGGATACGCGAAGCGTCGAGAATTCTGGAAGAACGCCCTTCTGAAGAATATGATCCAGGGTCTTCCGACTGACTCGAAGCACGGCCCCTGGCGCCGGCAGGCCGTGGGCCAGCAGGACGGGATCGAGAGTCTCTGGAGGCGAGGGAGGGGGAGGGAGGAGAGGTGAGGAAGAGGAAGGTTTTTGTCCAGGCATCGAAAAACACAACACGTTTGCACAGGGACTGACGGGTGGTGCTCCAGTTTGGTTGATTTCGCCTGTGGGCAATGAGCTGCCAGAAGGCACGCGCAACACCTCTTCGTCGTGAGCATTTAGGCTCGAACGTAATATCGGATTCTGCGTTCTCCACAGCCTCGGTGCCGATGCCGCCGAAGAAAAAGCCGAAGCTCGAGGAGCCTCCTTCTGTGTCTCCCGAAGCCATGGCGGAGGCTCAGCAGGCCATCGAGAACGCTGAGGTCAAGCACAGGGCGAACAGCAACATGCAGTACTACTTGAAGTCGACGAACCAGAAGGATGCTTACGACGCGATGCCAGCGCCAGAGCGGAAGGACTGGTTCAAGAGATGGTTCGCTTGGAAGAACAGCACGTCTACGAAGACCGTCGAGAAGGGCAAGAAGAGATCGAGCGCGACGACACCTTGAACGACCAAGGCCGCTGGCTCTCCAAGCAGCAGATGATCAACGAGAGGGGGGAGACCAAAGCGCTGAGCAAGATAAGGAAGTTCGACACCATGGATGGGCGTCACCGTCCAGATCGTGACACTGGAGCAGACGGGGAGTGGGAGAGGGAGTACTTGTTGTACAGCGACACCACGGACAAGACGGTGCAGGACCCCAACGTTCGCCGCCTAGAGCACGAGACCGAGCTCACGGGCGACCAGGGGAACAAGGAGGCTCTCGAGGACATCGTGAGCTGCGGTGGCACATCATCAAGCAGGAGACCACTGGCCAGGCCCCTGCAGGCGCCTCCTCTGGCGCGCAGGACCTCTCGGAGAAGGGCCAGAAGACGTTCGACAGCATCAAGCAGAACCCGAAGAAGGTGCTGCGCCAAGTTGGGGCAGCGGTCACCCACTTGAAGGCCCTGTCCAATCAACTGGGCATCAAGTCAGCTTCGAGGTACACGACTACCTTGAAGGAGGACATCGACAAGCTGTTGCCAGCCCTCAAGAAAGATTTCAGCTCGCTCGAGAAGATGGCCGTATTGGAGGCGGCCGCGCCAGCATCGGACACGGAGAAAATGGTCGTCTCGCTCAAGATCAACAGGAACTACGACAAATACAACGAGTACATCAGCCGGGCTGCGAGGCTCTTACCCAAGTCGGCTAAGGAGAAAACCGAGACTCCAAAAGAGTGAGCGCCTCAATGTGTCTTCAATGTAATGTTCATTGATTCGGTCCCGTGGGTGCTGCATGCATCAGAGCATGTGCGAACTTCTGCGCCCCTAGAGATGCGAGAAAAAAACGGACGTTCTCAGATCAAGAATTGGCTGACATGTGAAACTGGCTTCGGGGTAGTCGCAATGCAACAGCGGGTTAAATGCAAACACCCTCACAGGTGATACTAACAAGTACTGCTGACATAAATGAGAGACTAAGGAAAAAAGGAAAGAGAAACGAAAGAAGAATGCGGAGGAGGAGGAGGCGGAGGAGGAGGAGGACGACAAAGGAAAGACGGAGGATTGATCCGCTCGAGAAATCCTGGCTTACACGTCCGACCTAGCAAACAGCACCACTGCCCGCTAAACGACTTGAGACATTTTTTCTCGCGCGAGCCCTGGCACAAACGATAGCGACGACATAGCCCCAAGTAGGTCACGAGGAAGCCCTCGGCACACCTCCTCCTCCGCATCCTCCTCCGTAACCATTGTGGCTCAAGCCGTTTCGTTTCTTCGCTGTGCACGCCTGTATGCACGGTGGTATCAGGAAGCGACTCCATGTTAATGTAGATGTGGAGGGTTCGCCTGCAGCCGAACCCTGCGAGAGTCGACGCGGTGGGATCCGCCAGCGGCTCGAGGATGACGAAGGTTGTTCTGTTGCCAAGCGTCCTGCTGCAGCGCGTGGTGGAATCAGGCAGAGACTAGGGGCTGGTGCGCCATCAGTTGCTCCGAATTCGATTGCAGACCCCACCAGCGACAAACATTTAAACAAGATGCTGTTGAAAGATTTTCGATCGGGAAAGTTGTCGGCGAAAAAATTTGGCTGAGCATGCGAATGCAGCATCCGAGCAGGGAACGCCTGATATCGAGAGGCTGACTGGTGATGTCAAGAACGCACACCGCATGGCAGTGAATACAATTGGGTATCCATCGTCTGCCCCTCCGATTCAGTGGATCGATGTTCCATGCAAGGGAGGCGCCGCTCGCCCGTTGCCGATCGCGTGCCCCATCGACATGGTAGAGTCCATGGTGAACAAAAACCTGGAGCGGTTAAATACGACAGCTCGTGGACCAGATCTGGATATTCCAAGTTTTTGGTATCACATGAGAAGGCGCGTTTGTTTCGTTCGCAATGCAAATCGCACTGGCGTCGAGAAGTCGGTTGCTTTCAAGATCCACGGCGACGGAGCGCCTACAAACAAAGTTGATGGGCTATTCACCGTGAGCTGGTCGAGCATGCACGGGAAGGGGAACGCCAAGAGCACTCGTCAAGTATTTACTGGTGTGCCTAAGTCGTGGGTTGGAAGGACCACGCTGTCACTTTTGTTTCGTCGTTTCCCATGGGCAATGAACGCGCTCATTGATGGGGAAATGACAGAATCAGATTTCTTAGGGTACCCAGTGTCAGATGCAGGCCGTGCATTGGCATGCGGCTGGAAGTTCATTCCGATATTCTCAGCTGGTGATTGGGAATTACATCAGAATACTTGCCACTTTCCAGGCCCACAGATATTTCCAAACATGTGTCCTTGATGCGGGGCCTCGCCTCATGAAGGCCCAATGTGTTGGTCGAACACGTCCGCAGATGCAAGATGGAAGCTCACTATGAAAACTCATGAATCGTATATTGCTGCTTGCGCGCACGGCGGCACTCCTGTTTGTGATCTTCTCGATATCCGAAGCCTGTTCTTGGAGGGATGCCTTTCGGACGTTTTGCACGCAATGGATGAGGGTTTGGTGCCAGAAATTCTAGGTAACGTGATGGTGGAGGTAATGGGGTTGGGGCAGTGGGGCAACACGCAGCCGAAACAAGCGGAAGGTCTTGACAAGCACTTGAAGGGCTGGTATTCTGAAGTCAAAGAAACAACAAAACTCGCTGGGAAAATCACGCGGGCTCGGGTTAAACAATCAGGGGACTGGCCGTTTTTCAAAGCGAAATCAGCTGCCACGCGCCATTTTGTGCCATACTGCGTCAGGCTGGCGGTTGAGTTCAACGGCGGACACGTCCACGATCGGCATCGGCTTGCAATCGCACAGGCGTTAGATTACATCTACAAGCTTCTAAGTAGTGCTCCACGTTTCCCTACCGAGGATGATCAGCAAAGGGCTTCAGTGTTGATTGAAAGACTCCTCAGTTCGTATGGGTTCCTGAGCTTTGAAGCTCTGTCTAGTGGCAAACTTATGTGGAAGATGAAGTCTAAGTTCCACCAATCTCAACATATACCCCAAGATCAGTTCTGGATTAACCCGCGGGAGGTGTGGCTTTACGCAGACGAGGTTTTGCAGAGAATCGTAAAACCGATCGCCGCAAGCTGTCACCCATCAACGGTTGCCTATATGACGTTGTCCAAATGGGTGCTGACTGTTTATTTCGACGTTCTGATGTAGCCGCGAGCGGCCAGGACAAAAGAGAACCCACAATGCGTGACCCCGTAATCCAAATCAGAAGGACCCCAAACGCACCCAGATACCGTCAAAAGCATCGGCCTTCAGATCCCCGAGAAGACCCAAAGACGGACAACGACGACGATGACGACGACGACGACGGCGGTGGAAGCGGCAGCGCCGACGTCGGCGACAGCGACTACGACGACCCCCACTTCCCCGCCGCCCGCCGTCGACAACTTCGAGACGGCGCGCGCGCCCGTGCTTGGGGCGGGGGGCACAGAAGCAGCAACAACAGCAAACGCAGCGAGGAGAAGGAGGACGGGAAGGAGGAGGGAGGACAGAGGACGGAGGAGGGAGGAGGAGGAGGAGGCAGAGGAGGAACTAGGAGGGAGGAGGGAGGGAAGAGGAGGAGGACGAAAAGGAGGAGGACGAAGAGAGGAGGAGAGGAGGAGGAGGAGGTGGAGGAGGAGGGGGAGGAGGAGGAAGGTGAGGAGGAGGAGGAGGAGGAGGAGAAGGCAGAGGAGAAGGAGAGAGGAGGCACAAGAGCAGCGGGAGCAGCTGGCACGAAGCAACCAACAGGAGCAGAAACAGACAACTAACACGAAGAAGGAACTGGAAAGAGAAGAGGAGAAGCGAAAAGCAAGGAATAATGAATACGAGGATGATCCAGTAGCTATTTTGGCTCAATGCATGTATGAGTGTACGCTAACCGTACATCATATGATCCACCTACACTTCAAAATAACGTGTGCTAGTTGCACGCGCGCGTACGGGCCGATATGTGCCCTCACACACCACCATTGTTTCTGCCGTCAACATGAGGACCGTGCAATCAACAAGTCGCAATATAACGCAACAACCCAACTTGCCCTAGCGAGGGTACCCACCAATCGCACCACGCAAACCAGACCGAACCTTTTCTTAGAAGAATGACGCCCTCCGCCCCATTATTATCACGCTATGGCTGAGACCCATTATTTTGACGCTTGATGATCCTCGGGGGGCAGACTCCCGGCAAGGTCCCGGCAGACTCCCGGCAGACTCCCAGCAAGGTCCCTTGTCGGAACCCAGGAGGGCTCCAAACGGTCCAAGAGAGGCCCGAGAAGCCCTCCAGACGGTCCAAGAGAGCCGGGAGACGCCGAAATATCACTCCCAAACGCCTACGATGGCCTCAAGACGGCCCAACAGGCCTTCAAGACGCCCCAAGAGGTCCCTAAGCGGCGCCCCGAGAGGGCTCCCACAAGCAAAAATCGTCCTATTCCCGGAGGAAAACGTGCATTTTTAACATATCCGCCTCTCCGTCTTTCACACCTTTCAAGGCGGTCCAAGAGGCCCCCAAGATCACCCCAAGACGGCCCGAGAGACCCTCAAGACCGCTCAAAGACGGCCCAAGAGCGGTCCAAGAAGGACCAAGAAACCCTCAAGAACTCTTTTTCGGAGCCCAGGAGGGCTCCAAATCTGTCCAAGAGGGGCCCGAGAAGCCCTCCAGACGGTTCAAGAGAGCCGGGAGACGCCGAAATATCACTCCCAAATGCCTACGATGGCCTCAAGACGGCCCAACAGGCCTTCAAGACGCCCCAAGAGGTCCCTAAGAGGTCCCTAAGCGGCGCCCCAAGAGGGCTCCCACAAGCAAAAATCGTCCCATTCCCATGGGAAAACGTGCATTTTTTACATATCCGCCTCTTCGTCTTTCACACCTTTCAAGGCGGTCCAAGAGGCCCCCAAGATCACCCCAAGACGGCCCGAGAGACCCTCAAGACCGCTCAAAGACGGCCCAAGAGCGCTCCAAGAAGGCCCAAGAAACCCTCAAGACGGTCCAAGAGGCCCCAAGACGGCCCCATGATTGAGGTCCACAGGGGCAACCTGAACGGAAATTTTGAGCCTCCCGCCCAAACACGCCCCCGAAATGCCCCTACAAGCCCCCAAGTAGCCCCACGAAGCCCCCAAGAGAGCCCCAAGAGGCCCCCAACAGGCCGCAAGAAAGCCCCAAGAGGCCCCCAAGAGACCCCCAGGAAGCTCCCAGGAGGCCCCCAAGAGGCCAGGCAGACCCCCCCAAGAGACCACCAAGAGGGCCCACCCAGAGCCATCCACGAGGCCTCCCAAAGTTCCCAAGAAGCTCCCACGAAGCTTCCAAGGGCTCCCAAGACCCCCCAAGACCCCGCGATGGCACAATACGGGCCGGCGGAATGAGCGAAGCGATTCAATAACATGACTGCCCATGCTGGGAATCATTTGGCAACATTCTGTCGCTGTATGGTTGATGATGATGAGCCGCGTCTACATCGCAGAGCCTCGGGGGGCTGCTGGGAGGGGGCATGCCACTCCGTGACAAACACCGTGACAAGCACATTGCCCCGACTTGTGGCCGCCGCGATCGCCGCGGCGACCTCCAAAGCCGACCTGGAGGAATGGTCCGGGGTCGGATATCACGCAACGAACTTTCCCTTGCCTAGAGAAAAGCACATCTCCCCGGCCCAGTCCCTTGAAGAGCGGACGCCTTCGCACCGCTTGCCGCACCGTGCACCCCCAGACCTCTGGCGTCTCGAAAAAATCGAGACGGAAGTTCTTCATAATTTTCAGCCCCACAGGGCCCTGACCGTGCCTCGGGACCGTCAAAAAACGACTCGGGACAGAAACACATGTCCTGGGGAAATGATCGAGAGGTTGAGCCCCGGGGGGGGGGCGATGTATACACCACGTCGGTTGGTCGGCCAGGAGCTCGGTGTATAGACGCCCCATCTGCCATGTGCCCAACCTGTGGGACGCTGGTGCGCATACACACCAAATTCCTGCACCGAATCCATTGGATCCCTGGCCGACCAAGCGACTTGGTTCAGCCCCTCCGGTGCCCGCATCGCTGCCTGGCCCCATGCCCGTCGCGCGTCGCAACATCGCCCCCTGCCGTTCCTGCCACCTCGTGATTGGCAGACCGCGCCCATGTGTGTTCCGTGGCCGATGCCCCCTGCCGTTGCAGAGCTGTGCTCGCGCCCTTGACTCCAGACTGGTTGGACGGATGAGAAAATGTCTGGTAGGTCAGTCCGTGTCAGTGCCGGCTGTCTGGCAGGGCTTCCGCAGTCTTCTGGGGGCGATCCCCCCCTCTACCAGCGGACCCTCTACCAACGGACCCTGGTTTTGCTTGGAGGAGCCCTTGCCGTTCTCTGGACGATTCCAAGGCCACACGCAGTCCCAAGATGGCTGCCGAGCGCCCACGGAAGACGGCCCAACGCCCACCCAGGGGCTCAAACATGTCCTAAAATTGGCCCCGAGAAGCCCTGTTACACCAAAGAAAACCCCCAATCAAAGAATGGTTTCAGCTCAGGAGATCGGCCGGGAGCCCAGAAGCCCGGGAACCCAAAACCCACCGAAATCGGCCCGGAACCAATAACCGAGATCCCGGGAACCCGGAACCAGGAAACCGGGAACCCAGCCTGCTACCAAAATCAGCGGGACACGTTCGCCAAATCTTCCAACTTCCGCTAGGACCCTGCAGTGCAAGCACTGACTGGAGAAAGAAGGCCCCAAGAGACGCCCATAGATACCTCCCGAGAGACCCCGAGAGGCAAGCAACAAGGACATAAACGGGGACAGCCGGTGCCCTTTGCTTCCGAGGCTTTTCGGCGGCGCATCGCCTCTGGAGAGCTTCAGAGAGCCACCAGAAATTGCCACCAAGACGGGCCGAGTGATAGGGCCCCAAGACGGCACCACTACATTTAGAAGAGGCAAACAGCATAAACATAACATCTTGAAGGTCCAGGGGGGTTCCAGATCCCCGAGATGGCCCCAGCAATGCCCGCCCATCCGTCTCCAAAATGGCTCAACCGAACCGATTCAAGGAAGATCAACGGAACAGTCGCGCCTAAGACGGCCCTGAGACAACCCACTTAGCTCCCAAACAAGCCCCCGACAGGCACCCCCTGGAGGCCCCGCTGAAGGCCGGAAGACGGGCCCAAGAGGCCCTCAAGAGGCCAGCTCAAACTATACCTTCAAGAGGGAGGAAGGAGGAAAGGGGAAGAGGCTAGTAGCGAAGGAGGAAAAGGAAGAGGAGAAGAACGAGAGTGCGGTGACGGAAGGGTGCTATAGGACACACACCAGTTCAGACAGGGCACTGAACTGGAGCGCGTGGTAGAATCAATACCCTTCCTGCTGCGCTCCTGGGCTGGCGCGGCGGCGGGGTTTGTCACAGACAGCTGGATCAATTCCCAGGGGCCCCACATCCCCTGCCGATAGCTTCCCGTAGGCACCGCCATCGCCCATCGCCATCTAGATATTCCCGAGGGCGCTCCGCTGGTACAACGACGGAACTGGCCGCAGGCACCAGGATAGTTGTTGTACACCTTTTGGGCGTCCTCGAGCTGGTGGAACGTCAAGAAGCAATAACCTGGTCGGGCCAGGCTGGCACAGGCAAGGGGGCTGAGCAAAAGGAAGTGGGCGGGAGAAACGAGTCCCCCAGCCCACAAAGGTTCACGCCCGCCCCAGCAATCGAGTTTCACGGAATGGTACGGCACATGATGGGGCAGCTAAAAGCTGAGAAACATGGAAGCGCGTTCACACGGGCCCGTTCTTTGAGTACGCCCTGTGCACGTGTAGATGATTTGTGTTACGTCTCTATGTACATATATACATAGAACTACATGTATGCAAACGAAAATATACGTGCATACAGGTGAACCGGTGGACGCATCAGAGCATACATCTATGTATGCATGTATGTATGTATGTCTGTCGTTATACCCCTCTCTGTCTCTCTCTCTCTCTCGTTTGTTTACGTTTATCTCTCGAGTTATCTCTCTCTCTCTGTTTCTCTTTCTCTCTCTCTCTCTCTCCCTTTCTCTCTCCCTCTCTCTCTCTTTCCGTATGTTTCTCTCTCTCTCTCTCTCTGAAACTCTCTCCCTCTCTCTCTCTATATATATATTTGGGGCAGTCAGCGACAGCGTGGGCACAACACAACGTGTTTCTAGCAATGCAC
The DNA here is from genome assembly GCA_963575745.1 of Prorocentrum cordatum. NCBI lineage: Eukaryota > Dinophyceae > Prorocentrales > Prorocentraceae > Prorocentrum > Prorocentrum cordatum. Next base: position 205,441 of record CAUYUJ010003236.1, read on the forward strand.
GTGGCTCAATATGCATGTATATGTGTATAGATGGTTCAAGGTACGTGGTGCAATCCATGTGGTGCACGCTGTGGTGACAGCTATGTGGGGCGGATCGTGCGGTGCAACCTATGTGGTGCGACCTTTGTTGTGCAGTATATTGGGTGCAGTCTGCGTGGCACAATATATGGTACCCGATCTACATTGTGCGAGTTATAATGTGCAACCGACGTGGTGTAAGATGTGTGGCGCGATATATGATGTGGTGCGCACTGTATGCGGTGCAATATATTCGGCGCCATATATGAAGAGCACTGTATGAAGGGCGGTCTATGCGGTGCAATCTATACTGTGCAAAATGTGTGGTGCGACCTATGTTGTGCGATCTATGGTGTGTACTATATGTGGTGCAACATATGGTGTGCAACATATGGTGTGCAATCTACGAGGAGCCTTCTATGCGGTGCTATGTATGTGGTCATTGACTCATCAAAGACCTGTAGTTGCCAACTTCACTGCCCATGCAATCGTCCCACCCACCAACTCGCAAATTGGTTTACAAAACCATGAAACAGCGATTGCGATGAGTGCTTGGTGTTGGCTGGTGCACCTTTGCGGCCACGCCAGCCCGAACATGCTCGCGGGCAAAACGGCCAGCTAGTTTGGCGCGACCGACGCGGCCGCGGTGGCGCTGACCGCTGGGCACTTCCCAGCTGGCAGTTCAGTACGAGTCGGTGACTTGGGCGGGCGCGGCATCATGGCGACGTCGACAGCGGAAGATACGATGATGAGGCTAGCGATGATGGTGACGCGACGACGACGACTGAGGGCCAATGGCGGCACCGATGCTGCTCACGCCGATGACGTCGACGATGTCCTCGCGTAGGTGATGAAGGTATTGGATGGAGTTCGGCATGCGCGCGCGGCCGACGCGCGCGAGTGGCCCGCATGTTCTTTGACAGGGATCGCCGCCCCCCCCCAGCTCGCTCGCAAGGGTGCTCGAATAATTCCGCCATGCGGCGCGAGAGGCCCGCGCGGCCGATGATTATCTTTATATAAAATACGGGTGTGTTTCTCAAGAATTCGAAAGTGCGCGCGCGCAAGCTTGTCTTCTGAAAACTGACGTTGCGCAACTCAATGTTTCATAGGTTTCCGGGACACTCGATGTTGAACTCATTACGAAAACTGTGTGTTTGAATGGTTTCGGCCGCACGTGACGACGCGCACATGTGCACTTCGTCACATACTCTGCAAGGGATTCATGCGACAGCATCGGCGCAAGGACGTTCGAAAGATTTTGACACGCGCGCGCGAGAGACACGTATTGTAGCATGTGATGACGACGTTGGGAAAAAAAGGCCTGAGGTCCTTGATGAACGAGAGCGGGCGCATGCCATTCTTCTGCAGAGGATGAGGAGGGCCGACAGGGGATTGGTGCGCAAAGGGGCGTTCCCAGAAATTCAGCGCTTGCAACCTACGTTGAGAAACTCCCCTGCGGCCGAGCACCGGCGGCCTCGAGGGGGTGGTTCGCAACTCGGCGTGGCGCCGAGGCCGAACTCCGGGAAAACTCCCTCGAGGCCACCCGTGCGCGGCCGCGGGGGAGTTCCCCACAACATGCTACAAGCACGCAGGTTCAAGAAACTCCAAGGCTCTCCAGAGAGGGGGATCCCTCCTCCCCCGCAGTGGATATCCAGAAGCTCACTCGCGTCCGAGAAAGGGTGACCGCGAGGGAGTTTCTCGAAATAGCATCCGCCCGCAGGGCGGAAGTTTCCCCGCAGGCGCCCGCCTCCACCTCCTCCGCTGCGAATGTTCCAGAAACTCCCTCGCGGCCGAGCAAGGGCGGTCGGGGGGGAATTGCTCGAAATGGCATCCGCCCGCAGGGCGAGATTTTCCCCGCAGGCGCGCGCCTCCACCTCACCCGGTGTGAATGTCCAGAAACTCCCTCGCGGCCGGGCGAGGGCCGCCCGGAGGGAGCTTCTCGCAATGGCATCCGCCCGCAGGACGGGATTTTCCCCGCAAGCGCGTGCCTCCACCTCCCCCGCTTTGAATGTCCAGAAACTCACTCGCGGCCGAACCCTCCTCGGCATACGCTCCACGGCCACTCCACCCTTTGCCCAACCTGGGCGACGGGCATTGGCAACTGCTTCACTGAACAAGAGAGACTGCGGAGCTTACCGCTGCCACTCCCCCGCCTTCAATTCCCAGCTCTGCTCCCACCTGCTCCTCCTGAGCCTCCTCCGTCCCAGCACTTCGTCCTCCCTGGCCTGCGCCATCCGTGCCCTCCGCAGCGCCTAGTCGTGCGCGATCCCTCTGTTTCCCTGGCAGAAACAACCGGGTCCAAAGAAAGTGGGGCGGCGGTGCCTGCCCCCCCGGAGACATTCAATCGAACAAGAACCTCCTCGTTCTCCTCCCCCGCCTGTTCCGCCCCTCCTCCTCCTGAGGATCTTCCACCTGTCACTCCCCCTCTTCAGTTCCCACCTCTGCTTCCACCTGCTCCTGCTGGGCCACCTCCGTCCTCCCAGCACTTCGTCCTCCTCGACCTCCTCCGCCTCTCCTCTGGGTCTTCCTCCGAACCCTCCTCGGCTGCAATTCGTGAACGACTCATATACTCCCTGATACAAGCGAGCGATCAGGCCCCGAGAAAGTCGAGCGGAAGTGCCTGCCCCCTCGGGGGCGTTCAATGAGTTGAAGAAGAATAATGAAGTCCAGGTAGAAATGCTCAGGGATAACCACATTTTGACAACTTCGGAGCGCTTGGCTGACGTACTCTCGCCCTCGCTCGACACGCGTGCCACGCCAACCTTTGGACACGCCCTCGCTGTCGAAGAGCATCTTCACGTCGTCTATGGCCCCGAAGTGCGAGAAGGCGTCCCTCCAGAGAGGGGAGGCTCGGTCACGGGCTGGGGCATGCCTCTCAAAGTGTAGCGCACGTGCGCGCGGGAACAAAATGCCAGGCGAACCTACGTCGTGGAGAATGCCTTTACATCCACCGCCTGGAGAACCTACGTCGTGGAAACCCCAGGGGGGCGGTGGAACTGCCTGCCGAGATAGCCGAAGATCGATCACCCAGGCGGTGGTTACGGATAAGTCCAGGCCTCGGAGCAGATGGTCGAAGTCGGCGGCGTCTGGAACGCTGCGACCAGCGTTGTGTCGGGGCGCGAGGGCTTCGACACCAAGGCATCAATAAAAGACCAAGAACGCGCATTCAAAACCCAAGAGGGCGAAGGCGGACGGGAATAGAAGGGGCCAACATTTCTGCCATGGCGCCCGTGTGCAAAACGGAAAGGAAGCTCCTGCCGCAGAGCCTGTAACTAGTTCAACATAAATTGCTTCTGCCGTGGCCTGGGGAAGCAGGACTAGCGAATTGGTGCGCTCACCTGGCTCATAGTCTGGGTGAGAGCAGAATTCGCTTTTCTGCGGGCCTTTCCGAGTTTTTGGGGGACGCCACTCATCCGCGCGTCCGATGGCAGCCGTTCGCGCCAACCCGCAGGCCACATTTCCACCTATGAGCCTGACGAGCGCACCAAATCATTCATGCACCTGCTGAGCGCACCCTTTGAACCTTTCTCCTCGACTCCCCCCCGAGCAGCCCGAGCTGGGCAGCTGCCTAGAACACGGCGGCGCCGGCGCCCGATATGTGCGCCCCGTGGCCCAACACAGCGAACCGACATGGGCCTCCTAACGCCCTGCGAAAACCAGGGGCGCGCCCCACTCGCCCCCCTCGACGTCCAGAGGCCGGTTTCGGGGCCTGCTCGGGGACGTACAGCAACGACCCCGGATGAAAAAAACTGCCCCTCGGACTCTGCGGGCCACGGAAACGACACGGCCGGTTTCTACTGTTTCCGTAATTCCATTGTTGTACCGCTTCCAGCGCCGTCTTCTGGACATTTCGTGTACCGTTGTTATAACGTGTTCGTTTCCCCTGATAGGGGCCTGGTCCAGATCACCAGTTTCTCATTGGATCCGAGCCATTGTCGGACCAATTTCGAACCTCCCTCAGATGCAAGGACTGCCCAGGCCGTCGCCGTGAACCGTTCTTATACGGATGTTTTGCAATGAAAGGACTGCCCTGCCGCTTCCAGAGCCCACTAGGCCCTGGGAATGGGTCGGCAGCTCTGGGGATTTGCAAATTCGCACGTGCGACAGGGCATGCTTACGGACAGCGCAAACAGCCAGTGACATGCATCTCGGCCTCCTCACCGGCGGTGGCGCTTTTGAGCGCTTGTCACCAGCTGCACGGGGCGATCTGGAGAAAGCGATGGAAGGTCCAATGCTGGAGTACTCGATGAAGCATGGGTGCAAAACCGGAGGCTGGCACGGTCCCCGTCCCTCCGCAGGGAGGATTTGGGTGCGCTGAAGAGAGGGGCCATGAGAAGGGGAAGGGTGCGCATCATCGTGGCCCGAGGCGGCCCGAGGCAGGTGCGTTGGGACGCGGAGGGGGCCAGTGAACGTGTAGAAACAAGAAAAGGGCGCCCTGAGATATGGGAGACATCATGGCCCCTTCCACGATATCCACACGCACACCCCTGGCTTGGCATGAAACCAACGGGTCCTGAAGGAAACGGGTCCTGTACCCTTGGGGGCCTGCCCCAAGGACCAATTCCCTCATCCTGAGCCGTTTTCCGACAGTCCCGGGGCTCGTGGAACCCAAAGAGCCCGACAACTGCAGGACCCGTTTCCCTGAGGACCCGCGCTTGCTTCATGGCGACAAGTCCGAGTGGACGCCCCCGAATGGCACGCCAGCCGAACACCGGACGCAGCACGCGCGCGCGAACACAAGACGAGGTGGCAGGCCGTGGCGGAAGAGGGCCGCCAGGCGTGGCATAGAGAGAGGGGGCGGGGAGCGGGGAGCGCGGAGCGGGGCGGAGGCGGGGGGCGAGGAACCAAGGACAGCCAAGCCACGCGCATGAGCTGGAGGCATCCCAACTGGGGTCCGAGTGGATGGGGTCGGGTGATCGCGCCGCATCGCCGACGCATTGGCGATGCAACGGCGACGTCAGCGATGCATCGGCGACGTTGGCGTGGGGTAAATCGGGCGCCACACCGAACCGCATCGCCGATGTGTCGGCGAGGCGACGCGACCTTCCGACCCCATCCATCTAGGAGGCCTAGATGATCATGCTCCCCAGCTTGAGAGGCCACCCTCATGTTACGAGCACACCCGCGTGGCGCGTTCTCCCTGAAACTGAATGGAATCATGCGCACGAGCGTCTTTCTTTCGCTCCAGAGGAGGTGGAGGGGAAGCACGGGAGGAAGGGAGGAGAGAGGATGCGCGGAGAAGCTGCGGCAGCTTCGTGTCGCGAAAACCTGGGCGCTGGTAGCTGACACCGCGTGGATCGCTCAACCTTTTGAACGATCGTTGCACGATCGGCGGCTTTTCGATCGCCAGGTCGTTCCGTATCGGCTGGCTCTCGGCCACTGGCGGCGCTCCACCTCGAACGCCCGCTCTGGGGTCGCCGCCGCGTCGACACGACGCGAACACGCCGTACGTCACCTAACTTCGCACCCCGCGCCCCGCGGTGCGCGGCGCACGACGCACGATGATCTTCGCGCCCTCGCGTCCTCGCACCGCCCCCACCTGGAGGAGGGGAGCCGCTCTGGCCCAGACTGCGACGGACGAGGCGCGATGATCTTCGCGCCCCCCGCGGAGACCTGCAACACTCCGCGAAGCTTGACGCAAGCTTTGCCCACCTCCCCTTGCCCTAAATGTCTTTGTTCGGTTGCGCGCGCGGATGTGCTGCGGCATCAACATTGTGATTTGGGGTCTGGGATTGCCGACGCGGCGCGGGAAAACGTGCGCTGAGTTTCGCGGAGGAATGTAGGATAAGCCGAGGCTGGGTGACAAACGCGAGGCAAAGGAGCCACTCGAAGCAGCAGTCACTTATCACAGGAGGTGTGGTGTTGCATCTGCGGGGGGGGGTTCTCGTTGCGCCGCCGTCGAATCCACGTTGAGCGTCGAATCCGCATTGAATCCACGTCGAGCGTCGAACTGGCGTAGAGTCCATGTCGAAACCGCACGGGATCCACGTCGGGTTTGAGATAATACCAGCTTCCAGGACAGAAGCAGCCCCCCAAACCAGCAGCGAAACGACGGGACGTACAGCCATCGTGCTGCCGTAAGGATCGCCGACCAAGAAACGAAGGGGCGTCCATGGCCACGGCGAGCCTCGGCCACTTAGGGTCCCCAGCCTACGGTCAGCACCTTGTGGATCGCGTGTCGCGGCGGCGGCCCCAATAACACGCTACCCCCTGCGAACGGAAAGCGCGTCGCTCCGCTCCGCGGTGCGGGTGGCTGGAAGAGGGACGGGGCATTGTCAATGCCCCGTCCCCCTTCCAGCCACCCGGAGCGCATTTCCCGGAGCGTCAATGCCGCATTGACGCCCTGGGAAATGCGCTCGGCCCCCGACGACGTCTCCGCTACCGACGGGGACCGGCCGCCCACGAAGAGAGTAGGAGGAGGAGGAGGCGAAGAGACGAGAAGAGAAGACAAACGAACAAGAGACAATATAAGAGGAGCGAGCCCATGTCATGAGAGAATAAGAACATATTCGGCACGGGAAGATCAACGACGAGAAGAAAATGTACGATATTAGAAGATAGTATAAAACAATATCCGCCAACGTGCCTCTGGGAAAGGAGTGGGCGTGTCCTCAGGTTCTTTGCCCAATCCCATGAACCTCAGTCCTCAGCTTCGAGGAGTTATTCAGGAGCGCGGACCCAAATTTCCGACATCTCTTGGGCCTGGTTGAGTGTCCCCTGGGCTCCCCCGCATCTTGTCGCGTGACTTCGGCCACAAGAGGGCCCCAACAGGGCCCTAAGACGGCCCCAAGACGGGCCAAGCAAGCCTCAAGAGGCCCCCGAAGACATTCCAGGAGGGCCCCGAATCGCCGAGAGATGACCCCAAGACGCGCAAGGTTGCCCTAAGACGGCCCAAGAGGCCCTCAAGACACCCCAAGAGGCCTCGAAGACGCCTCCCAAGAGGGCCCCAAGAAGCCAACATCATTGATTGTCCTCATGGTTTGCAAGTTTTGGGCGTTCTCGCAATTTCGGCTTCCCGACACTCCAAGACGGCACACGAGGCCTCCGAGAGGCCGCCATGACGCCCCCAAGACGGCCTAAGAGCGCCTCAAGACGGCCCAAGAGGCGCCCAAGACGGACCAAGAAGGCCGGAAACCGACCCCAAAAGGGACCCGGGAGAGGGAACACGGACCAAAAATCCGAGCCTTCGGCCCCAAGAGACCCCCAGGAGGCCCCAGAAGGCCCCCAAGAGGCCCACAAGAGGCCTCCAAGAAGCCCAACGAGGCCCCAAGAGGCCTCAAACGGCCCCCAATACGCATCCAAACTGCCTCCAAGAGGCCCCCGAGAGGCCTCCCACGAGATCCAGACGAACATCGAACAGGCTCCATTCCAACAACCCAGGCACGGTGGCAGGATGGGCCGAAGGCCATCGGGAACAAGAAGGGAAGGGAAGAGAAAAGGCGATACGATGTGAGAAGAGAAGAGAAGAGAATGATGAGGACAATGAGGAGGAGAGGAGCGGTGAACAAGATGATGAGGATGAGGCGAGCAAGGGCGGAAGAATGGGACCACGCTCGGGCGCCTGACGACGTCTTCCGTTACCGTCTTGGCCAGGCCGCCCACGAAGACCTCTGGATGCATCTGTTTGTCTGGCGACCGTGGCAGGGAGGGCCAGTCCGGCCCACGAGAGGGCGGCGGATGGCAGAGGGCACCGCAGCGCAGCACACAACGAAGAGCGAGGGGCATCGGGCGGCCTGGAATTCCGGTCGACCCACGCAGAGAGTGACCCTGGGCAAGAGTGACCTGTGGTGCGCGGCTTGCCGACCGCCGCATGCGACGCGACAGTCGCGGCCAGCTCCACGCCACCTCCCCGTTGGGGGATGGCGGGCCCGCCGCCTTTTCCAAGACAGCCAGCCAGCTGGCCTGCGGCATACTCTTCGGTGACAGGTCGCGGGGGCCTCCCATATCATTTTGCTGGCTCTCGCGAATCGACGCTGGTCGACACTACATCGACGCTAATCGGCGCCCACTCTTCGATCACTATACGCTAGCACACGCTAATGCAATGCACTCCACAGGCTGAATTACGAGGACACTCAAGGCTCCCATGAGTTGCTACCGAATCACTCGGCACGTCCGCCGCGTCGGGTGCGCCGACCCAACGCGGGCAGAACAAGCTCCTACATCCGCCTCCTTTGCCGGTGCCCCCATGGGTCCTTCCGTCTGCTTCCCCAAGGATGGGCACAGCCACGGCTCTTTCCTCTCAAGGCGGCCCAGGAGGTCCCCAAGACGTTCCAGAAGGCTCCTAGAGGACCCCCAAGAGAGATCCAATGGGAAAACACACAATGATTTCCCAGAAGGGTTTGCACGATGTTAGTGTTCTCGCTGTTCCTGGCTTCCAACCCTCCACGACGGGCCCAGAGGCCCCCAAGATTGCCCAATAGGCCTCCAAAGGCGCTCCAAGACGGCCAAAGAGGGCACCAAGACGGCACACAGGCCCCCATGACGGCTCCAGCGTCCCCCAAGACGACCCCAAGAGGGGGCCCAGAGAAAGGACCCGAACGGACATGCTTGACCTTTACGTGCCCCCGCTGCCTACCAATTCGGTCGGAAATGGTATTGGCTCCCCGTGTGGTCTGAGCCATCGGGGCTCCTCTCAGTAGCCCTCCGTGTGGTCTGAGCCATCGGGGTTCGTCCGAGCAAAGGCCTGCTCATGCAGGCAGCTGAGGCCTCGAGTGTGGAAGTGGCAGCGGCTCCCCGTGTGGTCTGAGCCACCCGCGCCCTTCCCATTGAGTAGCCCTCCGTTTGCTCTGAGTCATCGGAGTTCTTCTGAAAAGATGCTGCTGATGCAGGCAGCCGACATTGTATGATTTTTTCTCTGAGTCTGCTGCAGCCCTCCGCTCGAATGCTGCGTGCAAGAAAGACAAGAGAGAGAGAGAGAGGATGGGAGACACACGCATGTACATATACTGAGAAATACCGGGCCCCCAGCCCAAGGTCCCAGCCGACCTCCCGCACATCCGCGTTACGCCTGTACTACCCCTCCCCCAGGGGGTCCTGAGCTTCACATGGCTCCAAGACGGCCTGGAGTACTTCTCCCACGGATGATGAGATTGCTTGGACCTGCAGTTGTCGTCAAAGCTACATGGGAGGCCCACGCGTTGCGGGACTCAGAGGACACCGATAGGAGGGCGAGAGCATTATGGACGCAAGTAGGACCTTAGCTCGAAAAAGAAAATTTCACACTTCGTAAACCCCCACGGAATCTGGATCCGCGTAGCCCCGCATTGTTCTGCACCCCCCAGCAGTCCACGCGAAAGTGGCGACAGATTCACACTTCACAGCCCCCCTCCCCCCCGCACCCAGAGATTGCGAGGTAGGAGGCAGGTAAGAGGCAGGCAGGAGGCAGGAGACAGGAGGAGAGAGGAGAAGAGGAGTGGGAAGGCTTGAGGCCGCGATGCTCGATTCAAAGCGAGAACCCACTTGAGAGTTGAGAATAATACGTCACTGCACTGGACCTCCCAGCAGCCCACGAACGTGGCGACATTTGCGCAGTTCGCTGCCCCCACAGATTTCGAGGCCACATCTGATCTGAATGGGACGTCATTCGACTGGACCTCAGGAGCTGACGAACGTGGCGACAGTTTCGCAGTTCGCAGCCCCCCAGGGACGGAGAGGCTTCATCTGATCTGAATAGGACGTCACTCCGCTGGACCTCCCAGAAGCCCACGAAAGAGGCGATATATTCGTAGATCGCAACCCCCAAGGACGGCGAGGCCTGTTCTGTTCTGACTAGGACGTCACTCCGCCGGACATTCCAGGAGCCCTCGAAACGGGCGACAGCTTCGCAGTTCGCAGCCCGCCCACGGACGGCGAGGTCCTATTCAGATCTGAATCGGACGTCCACGTAAGCGGCGACAGATTCGCTGGTCGCAACCACCGGGGACGGCGAGGCCTCATCTGATCTGACTGGGACGTTTACTCCGCTGGACCTCCCGAGCCCACGGAAGTGGCGACAGCTTCGGACATCACAGCTTCGGACATCACAGCCCCCCAAGGATGGCGAGGTCCCATTCGGGTCCGCATAGCCCACCTACTCCGCTGGAGCCCCCTGCAGCCCACGAAGGTGGCGACAGCCTCACACTTCGTGGCCCTCTCCAGGGACGGCGACGCAGGCGGCAGGTAGGAGGTAGGTACGAGGTAGGCAGGAGGTAAGAGGCAGGAGGCAGGAGGAAAGAGGAGACAGGAGGATTGGAGGAGACGCGCTCCCGATGCTCTGTTCAAAAGAGGACCCAACGGGGGTTGGGAACAGTAGCAAATGAGCGAAATCTGCTAGATTCAAGCGCGATGAAAGAAAACATGAACCTGAACCGAGGCACGCTGAAATACATTCAACCAACAAACAAGCAGGAGAGAGGGCAGGCAGAGGAGCGACGCGGAACGGCGGACGATGGAACGACGACAGCACCTAGAGGGTGCACTCGCACGATTCGGCGGAGGTCTCATCTGCATCGAGCGCCTTGCCGCCACTCAGCCTCCCTCTTCTCCGAAGGACACGGTCACAACAAATAGCATGGCACGACACAAAAGAGGCCTGAGGGGGGAAACGGGCCTGGGAACCCCAGGGCCTCCCCCCGAGACCAGGCGTCCGCCCTGAATTGCTCTCTGACGGTGCTGGGGCCCGTGGAAGCACGAAGCACGCCCGCACATGGGCGCCGTCTTGGGTGCTGCGGGTGCGGCGCCAGGGCGCCAGAGCGTCGGAAAATTATGCCCGGGGCCCGATCAGTAACCCGACTCGACTTGGTTCGGCGGTGGACAAGCCTCCCCTTAATGAAAAAGGCACCCTTGCTTGAAAACGGCCCAGGACCGAAACCGACGGACCTGGACGCGAAAAAATGACGGCCGCGACGCCCTCTCACGAACCGAAAACGGTCCATTCGCCAATCGACGTGTCAGGGTAGGAGGTCTATCGACCTCAGATCGGTAATTACCAACTTCCAATCTCTCTCGCCCTTGAGGCCCGTGGAAGGCCTCGCGGAACCCGACCCGTTGCCCTCCGGACCCGCTTGCTTCCCAACAGCTCGCGCGCGAGGAGGGGGCCACTTGGCGGCGCGCACAAGGGGGTGGAGGGAGGGGGGAAGGCTTCTTAGAAGGAGGCTGCTTCTTAGAAGGCGCCAGCCTCACATCTATAGATAAAGTCCGCGCCTTCTAAGAAGCAGGGGTGCTTCTAAGAAGCCCTCTCCCCTCCCCCCACCCCCCTCTGCACGTGGCTGAGCCACGCCGGCGGCGCGGCGGGAAAGGGCGCCTTCTTGGAGGGGGCGCCCCTGCCGCCCTTGGCGGCGCAGCCGCACCCTCGCGCGCGCGCGGCTGGCGCGGAGGCAGGGCCGGGGCAGGGGCCAGCCAGGAACAGGGCGGGCAACCAGATCGGGGCGGCGTGTCGGAGGAGGTGGCCCTGGAACCTGAGGTCTGGGCGCCGCAAGTTTCTCCACCAAGCGGGCATCTTCGCCGTGTTGCGGGCCCCAGGAGCATCACCGATCGATCCGGCTCGAAAGATGCCGCAGAAAGAGGGTGCCTAGGGCGCCATTCTTGATTTGTTCCGCGGCGTTGCATGTTTTTCGCGACGCCGGATTTCAGGGGAGGCTTCCGGAGTCTTCACACGCCAGCAACGGGCTCCATCCTCGAACCTCGAACGTCGCTCCTCGATCTCTCTCCATGGCGAGCAGAGGCGAGGGCGGAGTCCTTCAAGCGACCTGCACAATCAGGAACTTTTACTGAGCGTGTCGCCCCGGCGGCCCGGACGACACGCTATGCCCATCCAGGCGGATAGCGTGTCGCTCTGCTCCGCTCGGCGGGAGGCCCGGAAGAGCCCGGGGCGTGGACGCTGGGGGGCCAGGAAGTGGACGGCATGTGGCGCCGAGGCGTGTCGGGCCAGGACCAGCGGAGCGGCACGCTACATCCCAAGGCTCCCGCGGGAGGCTCGGAGAAGCTTCGGGACGTGGACGCTGGGGGCCGGGAAGTGGATGGCGTGTCGCGCCGAGGCGTGCCGGGCCAGGACCAGCGGAGCGGCACGCTACATCCCAAAGCTCCTTGACCGCACCTCTATATATACCCAGACCCCCGACGTCAGGGGGGGCCAGGGGGCGTGCTGAGAAGTAACGATAGAGGGGCCCTGACATCTGGGGAGCTATCGGGACCCTGGCCATGATATCCACACCCTCCTAGTCATCACCCCGCTCTTGGCCGCCCCCGATTCTCGGGCCCCGGGGCAGTCGAAGAAGCAGCCGGGACGGACGAGCTGCCCCTGCGGGAGTGGTCGTCGAGACATCCGGGGCCCGGCGGAGCGAAAGAGACGTCCGGTGTCTGGGCTGTGCTCGCACTGGCGGATCGGGGGGATGACCCTCGACCTGCACCTTCCGCACCTTCCGCGCGGTAGGTGCCGCGCTGCCGCGGCCGCCGCCGCAGTCGCAGCGGCGGCCACCGTCGAGGCCGCAGCGGGCGCCTCGCGGTGGCACCTTCCGCGCGGAGGGCGGCGGGAAGGTGCAGGTCGAAGGGGCCCAGGGCCCCTCGCGCTGCGAAAAGAGCGCGGCGGGACGCTCTGGCCAGTTTCTGCTCCCGAGGGTGGCCCTCACCGAGCCCCAGGACCCGAGTGAAGGCACCTGGAGCCCACGCCACGACGAGATTGCGACGCCAGAGACGGAAAGATCTAACCAGCCTCGAGATCACCCCTGTCCCCAAGATCGACGAGCCCGAAGGCCATGACAGTCTCAGGCAGGCGGACTCAGAGACTGAGGAGCAGGAGCGGCGTAGGGAAAGAGCGCGCCCGTGAAGGGCTGCCGAAGAAAAAAGCGCTGCCGGTTCTCGCACTCGCTTCTCGCAAGCCTGCACATGATGACGTAACTGTTGCATGAGAAATGAAGATGCAAATCAGTATGGCCAGCGTTTGTGAGGCCTGCTGCCGCTGTTCAAATTGTGTCCATTGCAGCACTCGGCGGGCGCACCGACTGCCTGCGGCATGCTCGGTTTTCTGTCTCAGCCTTTATCCGCGCTCTCGTTGCAAATGCACCCAGCTTCTCATTCTCGCTCACACGCCGCCTCTGCTTTGTGCGTGGCCCGTTTGACTTTTCTGCCTATGGTTCCAATGTCTCCTCCCCGTCGTCGGCCACGATCTTATTCCAGGCAGAGCGGACCACTCTTCGAAGCATGCGCCTCCGTTCTGTCTGAAGACAATTTTCTCTCCCCACCGTCATCGTCCATGCGCCACTGCCATGCAGGACGGTGGAGGTCACGACAGCGTCGAATCATTTCAGACGGGGCGTAGAATCGAATAATCCCAGAGACTGCGAGGATCCCTATGATCGACATCGAAACAAGGCGGTGCCTATCACAGGGATAATGATGTGCTCGAGGCTGGTAAGATCACCAAGGAATCACCCGAGGCCGACCCCGTCGGGACAGCGCCGACGCTTTCGCGAGGAGGCAGGCGGGAACGCTGGGGGCGTGTCCTCCTCCGGAGAGTAAAGCATGAGTCGGACCAGCGGGAGGATCACCCCAAGGATTATCCCATGCCAGCTCAGTCGGGACAGCGCTGACGACGGGGTGGCTTCATGTAACTGGCCACCCTTCAATTTTGCCACCGTGCCGCGAGGCACGAGCTAGAGTGCCATCGAGTGCCGTGTAGTCCTCAGTCACTCAGTCCAGAATATCCGGAGGCCCCGATTCTAAACTATCACATGTTCTAAGGTTCCCGGCGTGCCTCCCGCAGTTCCCTGGCGCTTCCCGCATTACTTTTCCAGAGCCACGGGAGCCCTAAAACGGGCCAAGAGGGCCACGAGAGGCCTCTGACCTACAACCCAGGCAGGGTGGCGGGAAGGGCCGAAATTCAATAGAACCGCCGCCCCCTCTGACGACGACGACGGCGACGGCGACGGCGACGGCAACGGCGACGGCGACGGCGACGGCGACGGCGATGGCGATGGCAACGGCGACGGCGACGGTGACGGCGACGGCAACGGCGACGGTGACGGCGACGGCGACGGCGACGGCGGCGGCGGCGACGACGATGACGACGACGACGACGACGCCCCCTCTGACTTGCCACAGGGGTGCACCGCGTGCCAAGACTTCTGAGTAATTCTGGTTGTTCTCAAAGATTGAGGTGGCCATCGGCCCGACTCGCTGGACACCCCCGATAGATGGACACAAGATGGCCTCCAGGACGGCCAAGATAGCCCCAAGAGGACCGAAGGTGGCTTCAATATGTCTCCAAGACGGGCCGAGCTGCACCCAAGACGGCCCAAGATGGCCCAAAGATGGCCCAAGACGGGACAAGAGGCCCCCAAGAGGGCGCCAAGACGGCCCAAGAGGCCTCCAAGAGGATCTCCAGAAGGCCCGAGGAGACCAAAATCATTGATTTCCCATTGGTTTGTGAAGGATTGTGCCCGACGGCCCAAGACTGGGCCCCAAAACGCCCAAGAGACCTACAAGATGCCCCCCTGACGGCCCAGGAGGCTCCCGAGACGGCCCCAAGAGGACTCCCAGACGGCCCAAAGAGTGCCCCTAGACGGCCCAAAAGGCCTCCGAGATGGCCTCCAAGACGGCCCTGAAGCACCCCAAGAATACCCCAAGTCGACCCAGAGAGGCCCCCAGGCGACAGACGGGCCAGGAACGCCCAAGACGAATGAAAATTGCACAACGCCCGTCCCAAGAGGCCCAAGGAGGCCTCCAGGAGGCGTCCAGGAGGCCCAAGGGTGACCCAAAAGCTCCAAAGAGGCCTCCTCCTTCTTCTCCTCCTCCTCCACCTCCTCCCCCTACTCATCCTCCTCCCTGCTCCTGCTCCTCCTCCTCCTCCCTGCTCCTCCCCCTCCTCCTCCTCCTCCTCCTCCTCCTCCTCTTCCTCCTCATTCTCCATAAATGTCCTCCCTCTCGTCCTCTTCCTCTCCCTCCCCTAGGTGTTGCTGGAAACATGTCCATACCAGCTGGGGATCACGCAGTCCAAAAGCGTGGCCGACCTCTGGCCGCAACGTTCGGCCACATAGGCACTTCCAAAAGGCAGGGGTCGGCGGTGGTTCGCCGCAGGTGTCTTCGATCCGCCGCCCCCTGTGGCTTGGCACAGTGGTGCACGGCATACTGAACTTTTGAATGGCCGTGGTTTCTTCTAAAGGTTCCCACTGGGGTCTTCGGCCTGATGCGCCACCAGGAAGAATACAAAGGCCGGGAAAAACCGGAAGCGTCACCTCCAAGACGGCCAAGTTAGCCCAAGATGGCCCAAGATGCCCTCCAAGATGCCTCCAGGACAGCTACGATGGTCCCGAGATTGCCTCCAAGACGGTCCCAAGACGCATCCAAGACGGCCAAGACGGCCCAAGAGGCCCCGTAAGACGGCCCCCGCGACTGACCCACAGAGTTCCAAGGTGGCCCCAAAGCAGCCGAAGACGGACACACGCCTGCCTGGAGAGAGCTCGAAAACGGCTTCCGAAGCCCTGAGGGGCTCCCATGGAGCCCCAGGGCGCCGCCCAGGGGGACCGACTGCCCCTCACCCCCTGCTGGCCCGCGGTGGCAGGGGGTGTCCAGCCGTGGGATACCGCCATGGTCCCGCAGGTGTCCCGTCAGTGTCCCGCGGGTGTCCCGTAGTGAGATCGACAGTGAGATCGATAGATTGATCGATACTGAGATCGAGAGTGAGATCGATAGATAGATCGATAGTGGGTTCGATAGTGAAACCGGTAGATAGATGGAATATCGATAGTGGGATCGATTGTGGGATCAATAGTGAAATCGGTAGTAAGACCGATGTATGAATATGGAGATATATATATATATATAGAGAGAGAGGGAGAGAAAGAGAATGCGACCGATAGTGCCAGGGGTAATGACATCGATTGTGATATTCATAGTGGGATCGATTGTGAGATCGAGAGTGAGATCGACCGAGTGAAGTCGATAGTGAGATCGAGAATGAGACCGCTCGTGAGATAGATAGTGAGATCGATAGTGATTTTGATAGAAAGGTCGATAATCGGAAATATTGCACAAACGATACATAGATAGATGGTGAGGTCGATGGTGAGATCGATCGTGAGATCGGTAGTAATATTGATAAATGCAGCTGCATAAACAAAGAGAAAGATAATGAGATCGATAGTGCCCGGGTAAGTGACATCACTAGTGAGATCCATGGTGAGATCGACTGTGAGATCGCAAGTCAGATCAACCGAGTGAAATCGATGGTGAGATCGATAGTGAAACCGATCGTGAGATAGATAGTGATATCGATAGTGAAATGGATCGTGAGATCTATAGTGAGATAGACAGTGAGATGGATAGACAGATCGATAGTGAGATCGATGGTGAGGTCGAAAGCGAGATCGGTTGAGTGAGACGGTGGTTCTTCCTCCCACCAAACCTTGGGGTATGTAAATGCTCATACCGTCTTCACATCGTCCTCCGCCTCCTCCCTCTCCTCCTACTAATCCCACTCCTCCACCTTCCACCGGTCGCCTCCCCTTTCTCATCCTCTTGGACGAGCCCCCCCACCCCAGCTCAGGGGAGCTGGGCGAGCACGCGTCCGCCTACGAGCTCGGGGTGGTGCAGGTGCTCGGTTCCGCCAGCGCGAAGGAGAGAAGGGCCATGAGGCAAGCGGGCACTGGCGCCCCCCGGGGCTCCCCCTGGGCTGCCCGCAGGTACATCCCAAGTACCTTTCCTGGGCTGCCCGCAGGTGCCTTCCCAGTACCTTTCCTGGGCCGCCCGCAGGAAATCACCTCCCAAGTACCCTTCCTGGGCTGCCCGCAGGTAACTGCCAAGTGCCCTTCCTGGGCAGCCCGCAGCCACTTCCCAAGTGCCTTTCCCGGGCTGCCCGCAGATACCTCCCAAGTGCATTCCCTGGGGACCAATTCTTCATCCAAAACCGATTCTTGACCCCGGCACGGCCCAACCGACCCCTTCCGTGACGAGACCCTCGCCCGCGGGGCTCCCCTCAGACCGCCTGCCCACGTCTTGAAGCGAGGCGATGGGGGTCCCTCGTGGAAGAGGTTTCGGGTTGCCGGGGGTCGGCGACCTACTGACCTGGGTACATCCAAACCCGGGTCAGCAGGGCCGTGCGGGATCCTGCACCCAAGCCCGAGTCCATGCGCCCCTGGCTCTGCACGATCCTGCAACAGCTGGCGCTCTGGCTGACCCCCGTCTGCATGGACTCCCGTCTCTTGAGCCCCGAGGGGGCTGGCCAGGCCGCCCTTTATTGACGGCCCCTGGGCCCGGGGAGGGCCCGTTTGCATCGTGGCGGCCCAGTGCCCGTTCGGGAGGCCCGCCTCTCGGGCCTCCCAAACGGGAGCGGCATCGCCGCCTCGATCCCCGAGCCTCGATCCTCGAGGGCTACTGGTTCTTATATGGTGCGTGGTTCTCTGGGGGTCTGAACGGAAGTGAGTCTGAGTGTGAGCGAATCCGAGTGTCGAACGGCTGAGTGCGAGTGAGTCTGCGTATGACCATCCTGGACGTGAATGCGTCTGGGTGCGAATGACTCTGAGTATGTGTAAACGAAACAGAGTAGGAATAAATTAGACACCTGGGAGGTCCCCCAAAGAAGGGTGCGGACGGGCCAGTGTCATAGCCCCTGCTGGTTCCCCATCAGGAGGCCAACATACCATGCCTGCTACATCACGAGGGTCTAGAGCTCTAAAAACACTCTGAAGATCGACTCGGCTACTGGGCCAAGACAGTACGTCGCATGAGAGGTCCCCACAACCTGAATGCAAACGGGCCAGTGTCATCATGCCCCTGGCTGCTCCCCATTGGGTAGCTCAAAGGTCATGCCTGCTACATCGCGGTGACCGTGGTGCCCTGATAATATGTCCGTCTACTCGGCCCACAAAAAATGTCGCCTGAGAGGTCCTCACGATACAAGTGTCAGCGGGCCAGTGTCATACCCCTGGCTGCTCCCCATGCGTGGCTCAAATGGCATGCCTGCTACGACGGTGATGATGGCGACCTGGCAAAAGACTCGTCGACCGGGCCAAAGCAGGCGTTTCGTCCGAGAGTTCCACATAATATGAATGCAAACGGGCCAGTGTCAAACCCATGCCACGCCTGCTACATCGCGGTGATCGCTGGGCTCTGACGAGAAAGTCGTCCATCTACTAGGCCAAACAATTGTTCGCCTAAGAGCTCACCACAACCAGAGTGCGAATGGGCCCGTGTCATATTAACTGACGGCTCACCAGTGGGTAGCCCTTGAGTTCGAGTGATTATGAGCAAGTCTGAGTGTGAGTGAACCTGGGAATGAGTGAGGCTGAATTTGCATTGATTTCCCGTGCGAGTGAGTCCGAGTGTGGTTGAAGTTGAGTGAGTACGAGTGGATCTGGATGTGAGTCTTGTATGGGTGGGTCTGACTATGAGCAAGCGTAAGCGTGAGCCCGAGTGTGAGCGAGCCCGTTCGATTCCGAGTGCAGATGGCCAAATGAGAGCGGGCCCGCGCGAGCGCGAGTATGCATCACCAGGTGAGCCGGTGAATGGGACAGAAACGGCGGGAGTGAGGGCAAGGCAGGGGGCGTGACACCAATGGCAAGAACCAGGACCCTGACATCTGGCGCCAGAGTACAAAAACAGCATCACGAAAAATCAAGACCCCCCACCTTTCTTCAGCATGTTTCAGGCCGGATCTGTCTGTGATGGTCCCAGGACCCGAAACCAGGCGAAAACGCCCAGTGTAAAAAAAAACAACGCCCAGATCACAGGAGAACCCCACACTCAGAACACAGGGGGGAAAGAGAAGCACGCTGGGCGCGGAGACCTTTGGGCTTGCCCTTACCGCCGTCGCAGCCGCCCTTCATGCCCTCGGGGGCCAGGGAGGAGGAGGAGGAAGAGGAGGAGGAGGAGGAGGAGGAAGAGGACGACGACGATGACCACGACGACGACGACGACGAGGGAGGATGAGGATGAGGACGACGAGGAGGGCCGAGGAGAGGAGGACTCGACTTGACTGCCACCAGAAGTACCGAAGTGGTCTGGACGATGAAGAGTATTGCTTGAATGCTCTCCTCACGAGGCAGCAAGGCTCGGCAACCCCAAGCCCCGACTTACAATAACGCTTGACGGGCCACGTTGCACAGCAACTCGCGAAACGCACATATTACGTAGAACGCACACCGTGTTCACTCGCATGAGTTGCCCGCACACCATTCCACACGTTGGCCTGCTGATGGGCAACACATAATTAACCAAAACAAAACCACAGACGCAATGACGGATGGAGAAAATGTTGAAACCAAAACCTTGCGCGAGCCTCCGCCCAACCCGCACAACCCGTTCAACCTGAGAAATGCGGGGACATCTCGCGCAGGAGCCACTGCTGGCATCAGAGCATCGATGATGTCTCGAGCGGCAGTCGTATCCAAGAAAAGGAATCCGAGCTTGAGAACATACCGCCAAGTAGCAAAAAACAAAAAGCATCACCGTGGATTCCATGTTTTCTTAAACGCACTTTTATCTAGCTTGTACCCCCCTACCTGGGCCGTCCCCTTTGCTCCCTCTCTCTCTCGCGCGCTTAAGTTTCGGCTCCAAGGGTTTGAGAGAATTTCAGCAAGCTTCTTCACCCTTGCGAGCCCAGCACCGCGAGTGGCGGGCGGGCGCCGCCTGCGGGAGCCATTCGGCTCCAGTGGTACTTCCTGGCGGGCCTGCTGGGGTGGCAGGCGAACGACCTCGGGGAGGAGGGCCAGGCGGTCTTCAACGCAGTGACCGCCGTGGACCTGGGGGAGTTCGACGCCTACTTCGACGACTCCGCCGTCGAGGACGGCAGCATCCGAGGCACCAAGGCGGGCGTGATGGCCCCCTGGGCGCGATGGAATCGCGTGTACTACAAGACGGATGGTGGGTCAGGTGCGCGCATGCTTCTCATCAGCAAGGTGGGGGACGCTTCCTCGACGATATGGACTGCATGCGATCCAACCTTACATGTGCAAATGATCAACCTCCGAGACAAGTCCAAGGTCTTCACGAAGCCGAGCAATCAGTACACTTGGACGGAGCATCCTGGGCTTACGAGCTCGGGTCGCGACAAAGTGATTGCAGCCAGTGAGAAGTTGATCGCGCGAACGGAGATGGACGAGGTGGGGGCCAAGGTCAAGGGCGCCCCGAAGTCAAAGGTTCCACCGAAGCGGAAGAGGAGCTCGAAGAAGGAGAACTTCCTCTGGTGGGTGCTCGGCGGGATGGTGAACATGGGGAGCTACTTCTGGGTCAATCGCCTGGGAGGGTCGGCCCTGGCCGCCTTGTTCATAGGGTGGCGTGTGTGGAAGTCCTTCGGGCTGGGCGCTCTTCACGAAGGCGCGCGAGACGATTGAGAGCATACATGAAGTGACGGAGCAGGCTCAATCCTGGTACGAGACGGTCGTCGACATGTGGGAGACGGGCGAGATGGAGTCTATCCTTATGGGGGTCCGGACCGTCGTGGCGGGTGTCTACCTTTCGTGGGAGGGGTGTCGGTCCTTGTCAGACGGCTCGGAGGCGGGTAGCAATTCGGACTCCGACGGGGAGGTGATCGCAGGAACGCAAGTCCCAGATTCCGATGACGAACCTGACGCGAGACATCCCTTTGCCGAGCTGTCGCGGGGTCAGCAGCATCTACAACATGCATCGCTACGCTGGCTGACGTCATCACCAGTACGAAGAAGGAAGATCAGCCTAGCACGCCGAGGGAGAAGCTCGCCTTTGCAGAAACGGAGCCCGAGGCCTCGGGGGCAGCGGCGCCTTCGGCTTCGGAGGTGGATCAGTTCCTCGCGAAGCTGGCGGGGCATGAGGAGGTGGCGCAGGCTGACTCAGCGAAGGCGACGACGGGGGGTTCGATTACGCCGTCGCCCCAGGCCTCCTGGGAGAGGGTGTCGAGCCCTAGTGACTCCTCAGTCAAAGAGACGCTCGACCAGCTGATCGAGGAAGCGAAGAACCCCAAGGCGGCCCTCTTGGCGGCGCCCAAGAGCTACAAGGACGTCGGCGGCGCGCGGATCGGGGGCGTGAAGGCCAGGGTCGCGCCGAGCATCTTGGCGGGGCTCTACAAGCACGGGCGCTCGGCTCAGACGGAGATCGCACGGTGGCTGAAGGATAAGGAGCTGACCAAGTGCTCGATCGCGAGCGAGGTTACAATGCTCGCGGCCGTGTTGGACAGGATGATGACGAGCGGGGAGTACGACGCGCTGATGAACTCCCAGGCGTCGGAGCTGACGCGCTTGAGGCTGTGCTCGATCTTCAAGGCGCACCAGGACGTGGAGACGGAGAGCGATTGGAAGAGGCCGAAGACCTCGAACGGGAGCAAGTGGAAGAGTGAAGTCAACTGGAGCTACGGTGAGGAGTTCTTGAAGATCAGTGACGGTTCGCACGCCATCGTCGAGGCTGCAGATGACGAAGTTGCCGCGTTTGAGGAAGAGGGCCACGATCGCCAAGCACTTGAATGCAGTCGGAGGCAAGGGCCACACGGACGAACAGGTTGCGGCTGAGGATGTCACGGCAGCCCTTAGCAACGCCACCGCGATAAGCGCCAGCCCGTGTAGCTTTGCATTCTTGGGGTTTCGGAGGTGCAGGTTGGCCACGAAGGGGCGGAGTGTGCTCGCCATCTACCTGTGCGTGGTGCTCATTCTGATCGGTTGGCCCTGTACTATGTATATCAGGTCCGGTCGTTTCTGGCAGAGCGGTTTTGATCATCGGGGCGATGTCGGGGTGTTCTTCGGGTCCGCAGTTCAGGTTAGACGAGAGGGAGCGGGGTCCTCTTCGATGCCTGCCGTGCCCGACCTACGGGGCCGTCTGCGACAGTCGCAACGGTTTCTGCTGGGAAGTGCCGTTCCAGGAGGCGGATGTGAAGGAGCTGAGGGTGACGTGGCGGAGGCTGGAGCGCGCCATTGCGAGCATCAGATGCTTGGCGAAGGGGCACGTGAAGGTTCTCGACGAGCTAAGCCTGAAGCCCGACTTCGTCTTGTGGAGGAGGGCGACGCCGATCCAGATCTTGATCGTGAAGGATCTGTGGCGGAAGCTCGCTCTGAGGGCGAGCTGGGGGAGCATCACCGATGGCAGGACGGTTCTCAGCCGTCTGGGCGGTGGTCTGAGCGGCCGCGAGAGGACGGGGGTGAAGGAGCGACGGAAGGTGGCGCTCAAGAAAGGGGACCTCTGCGACATGGTGGCGGACGAAGTGTCGGTCCCGGCCGCGGGGGCGAGGGGGCTCGAGGTGACGGACCTGTCGCCCACGGCCCTCCCTTACTTGCTGGACGTGGAGGGGCTGATGCTGAGGACGTCCGACGAGGTCGACTGGGTCAAGTACGAGACCACATCGAGCTTCACCGACGCCGGTTTGAAGCAGGAGTCGAACAGGCTGAAATTGGGGCTGAGGATGTGGCAGTCGGGGATGTCGGTGTATACCAAGGCGGTGAAGGAGAAGGTAGGCATTTTCACGGTGGTCAAGTCAATGGTGGATGGTTCCTCTACCGAGGTGGCAAAATCGAGGCTGGTGTGGGACTGCCGACGTCTCAACTTGCGCTTCAGGAGGCCCCCCTTGGACCTTTCGCGGGAGGTGCTGAGGGACCAGCAGTGTCTGAGCTTCTCGGGGGATATCCCCGACTCGTTCTACAGCCTGAGGTGGCCCAAGGCGCTGGCGGAGTACTGCGCGCTGGACTCGCTGACCCCGCAGGAGCTGTGGGACTACGCGCAACGGGAAGGGGTGAACATCCAGAAGCCCGACGACGACGACGACGTGGGGATTGGTGCAATCGCCCCCGTGACGGGGCATTCGTGGGCCGTGTTCTTGGCACACTCGTGTCTGACCGATTCGCTCCAGGGGATCAGCCCTTTCAGGTCGGCTCAACTGGCCTATGGGATGCAGGTGCCGTCTTTTGTGAACTACGACCTGCTGCTGCTCTTCTACATCGACGACTACATCGGTCTCAAGCTCCACGAGGACGGGGAGGAGCAGGTAGAGGTCGACAAGGAGGTGGCGAAGAAGGTCCTGACGGGGAAAGGGCTGGAGGTTCACAAGGAGACGTGGGGACCTGGGCTGGAGAAGGGGCTGGGTCTTTCCATCGCGGGGAGACCGTATCGGGTGGTCGTGCACGAAGACAGGATGAAGGAGATCGTCCTGGCCACCGAGGCTCTGGTGCGTGCTGGAGCCGCACGACCATCGACGGTGGCCTCCTTGCTCGGGCTCTGGGCGTGGGCCCGGATGGTTGCGCGTCCTGGCTTTGCGATACTGGACGGAGTCTACAGGTGGTTGGACGAGGTGGATGACCTGGGGGGCGAGGTGCGCGACATCCCGAAGGGCGTCCTGGCGGAGCTCGTGTGTCTGGGCTCGCTCTCGGTGCATTTCGAGTCGGACTTGGAGACGAAGTGGTTCTGCAAGGCCTACATGACGGACGCCTCGGGGTTCGGCTATGGGGCGGTGCAGGCCCTCACCGCGAGCGAAGAGTGCAGGGGCGAGGCCGCCAAGGGAGAGCTCCAGACGTGGAGGGTGCGCGTCGAGGAGACGCACCGGGACATCGAGGAGGAGGTCGAGCACGAGGGCGGGGAGGACGACGAGCAGATAGCTCCCGATCTCGGACGGCCTCCTGGCGCGTGTCCAGCAACTTCGCGAAGGGGGGCGAGTGCGACATCTACGACACCAGGGATCTCGAGAGGCTGTTCTCCAGATTGAGGCGAAGGTGGCTGTGGTTTGTTCATATGACGCCGTCGAGGTCGGAGCTCACGCGGTCTCTGTGTCGAGAGGTGGCGAAGCTGTGTGGGTCTCTGGGGCTGTCTTTCATGGTGGTCCTGCTGGAGTTTTTCGACGGGGACTCCTGGGGCGAGCTGGTGGACAAGCCAGAGACGTCCAACTTCGAGGCAAAGATGGGAGAGGCGAAGATCCGCATCCTTACCGACGAGGAGGTGTTCTGCAGCCTGGCCAGCGACGTGGGCGAGTTGAGGGATCTGCCCGAGGCCGAGTGGACGTTTTGCGACTACGACCCGCAGTTTCTGATCGAATGCGGGCAGGCTTGTCGGAGGATAGGGGGCTCGCGACGGCAGGTACGGAGGCGAGGAGATCGAATGGGAGACTTCACGCGGTGAAAGCTCGGGGACAGGCGCTGGCCGCGAGCCGCTCGTGGACCGACGAAGCGAGGTGGCGTGCCCTCTACTCGGGGAAGTGGGAGAAGGAGGAGCACAACAACATCCTCGAGTTGCGCACCATCGCGGGGCTACTCCGACACGCTTCACGATCGACGAAGACGTGGCGAAAGCGGATCTTGGTTTTCAGCGATTCTCTGGTCTCCATGGGGGTCCTGGCGAAGGGGAGGTCGTCGGCAGCAGGGTTTCTTCATCTTGCGAGACAGGCAGCCGCGGTGTCGCTCGTTTGTGGCAGCAAGCTGGTCCTGCGGTGGGTGGCATCGGATGACAAAGTAGCCGATGGGCCGAGTCGCGGGCTACCGATGGGGGCAGCAGAGGCGACCAAGGAGGAGCACAAGTGGAGGTACACGCCGAGGAAGGCGCGGGCTTTCTTCACGGGGGCTGGTCAAGCGAGGTCATGCTGTGAAGGGGACGCTGGCGGCCCCGACCTGATCTACGGGGCTCGTGACGTCTGTGGGTCCGAAGTGCTGCTTCAAGATCGGGGCAAATCCAGGTTCGCCTTGGGCGGCCTGGTTCGTGTCGCCATGGCCGTCGACCATCACCCTGGCCACCTGCACGGTGGACTTGCTCCCGCGCAGGCAACAGCGAGTGGTGGTGGCGGCGAGCCAGTTTTGCTGGATGCAGCATCGCTTGCTTGGTCCACGGCCACGAGCAGCAGTTCTGCACGGGCTTCGCTATCTTCCAAGTGGATGTTGATCTGGTTCCTTTGTGCTCATTTCGCCGAGGGGGGTCGCCAAACGTCAAGGCCGCCTCCTCTCGCCAAGAAGGGGGCGACCGCCTGGGAGAATGCCAAGGGCCAGGCCCTGCAGCACCACAGCCGGCTCACCATTCACGCTGTGGACGACGTGACCAACGTGGGCTACGAGAAGGCAGTGCGAGAGTTTTTGGCGGATATAAAACGCAATGGCCGACCTTTCTCTACGGTTCACGAAAGAGACCGTGAGCTAGCATCGTATCTATCGGACATGTGCTACGTCAGGGAATTGGGTTTTTTTCAAGAGGCTCGTACTTGATGAATGGGTTCATGCACATCTTCGAGGATCATCGTAACTTCTTGCCTCTGTCAGCCCGAGCCTTGAAGGCTTGGGACAGGCAGCAGACTATCCAAGAAGGTGAACCCATACCGTTCCAAACCATGGGTTTGATCATACAGCAGTTGTGCCGCATGGGTGCGATATTTGGAGCGTGTGCGGCAGTGGTTCAACTCGATGGATGGTTACGGGGACAAGATTGGTCCATTCTCAGACGTGGGGATATTTGTTTTGATAATTGCGGCAACGTGGCCCTCACTTTAGGCAGCCGTGCTCGCGGAGAGAAGGTCAAGACAGGTTCGGGACAGGGAGTACATATTGAAATCACCCTCACCAAGGCGATGTTGAAGGAGATGATGAAAGGAGTGAGTTCGGATGAGCAGGTTTTTCCCCTTACTACAGATAAGTGGCGCAGGCAGTGGAGCAGAGCGCTGGAGATTTTGAGCCTTTCCCACCTGGGACCACCGCATGGGATACGCCACGAGGGAGCAGCGCACTATGTAGCTAACAATGGAGATCTGGAGTATGCCAGTCGACGCGGAAGGTGGAACACAGCATCAGCTTTGCAACGATATACTAAAACCCATGTGCTAATTCGACGGCGGGCGGAACTCCAGCAGCAGCAACTTTTAGATGGTGAATCTTTCTGGGCCTCTCCTGGGAAGGCTATGGCTGCTGCTGTACGGTCTTCGCCCGCCGCCATGTCCCCCTTCGCGGTGCGCCTCGCAGAGACCCTCGGGCAGCTGAAGGGGGACTGCGTGGACCTGGGAGTGATCTCCAGCCAGGGGATGAGGGCCGAGGTGGGCCGCCCGTCTTCAGGAGTGAAAGCAGCGACCCGTCGTAAGGGGTCGAGGTAGTTTGCGTTTAATTCGTGCTGGTCTTTGCTGTGCCCTGCTACTATCTCTGGGGATAGTATAGTAAACACCTGAGCCGAGCTTAAAAGGGGGTTTCGACTTAAGTTATATTGTGTAGGTTATGTTTATTCCCCACCCTCCCTCCCTGCCACTCGCGGTGCTAGGGCCTGTGCAGGCCAGCAAGGGGCTTTGGGCCTCTATGGGGAGAAGCCTCAGTGTTTGTGGTTTTCGATGTTCGCCCCTCGTGCGAGGGGCCCTGCAGGTCATGCACCGAGGGCTCTCGGCACACAGGGGCATCAGAGATGCCCTCACTGTTGCTTCTGAAGTACTCTGGGGTCTGACGACCCACACAGTCGTTCTGCTGGAAAATTGTACTCGTGTGCATCTTTGTTATGCTTGTGATCGTTGTGGTCTCCTGTTTTTCTGTAGGCTCCCGCCTGTCAGTCGGACCCCCCCAAGCTCCTGGCTCAGGTGGTTCCCCGTACATCTGGAGATAAATACATGTTTTCTTAAACGCACTTTTATCTAGCTTGTACCCCCCTACCTGGGCCGTCCCCTTTGCTCCCTCTCTCTCTCTCGCGCTTAAGTTTCGGCCCCACCCACCCCCCCTGGTGGGGGGACAAGCCTCAGTGTTTGTGGTTTTTGATGTTCGCCCCTCGTGCGAGGGGCCCTGCAGGTCATGCACCGAGGGCTCTCGGCATTCAGGGGCATCAGAGATGCCCTCACTGTTGCTTCTGAAGTACTTTGGGGTCTGACGACCCACACAGTCGCTCTGCTGGAAAATTGTACTCGTGTGCATCTTTGTTATGATTGTGATCGTTGTGGTCTCCTGTTTTCCTGTAGGCTCCCGCCTGTCCGTCGGACCCCCCCAAGCTCCTGGCTCAGGTGGTTCCCCGTACAGCTGGAGATAAACAGGAATTCCACACATGCCGATCACGGCCATACATCCTCCCAACTTGACCTCCTCAGACCCTTTCGTACTTGATTCCCTCCCTCTCTCCCTCTCTCCCTCCCCCCAATTGCCACTCGCTGAGAGATGGGCCATCTCCCACTGGGATGAGAGATGCCGCGCGAGAGATAGTACAGCCAGGTTCGCCTGAGACATCCTCACAACTCTGGACTCATTGCCCTGGCATGAGGTTGTCGAGCCAATTTCGCCTGAGACATCCTCGCAAATCCCAGCTCACAGAAGCTATGGTCCGGCCAATTCCACCAGACATACTCGCAACTCTGGGCTTACACATGCACTGACCTGCGGCAACCCTGCCAATCTAACCAGAGACATTCTCGCAATTCTGGGCTCTGAGATGCCCTGGCCTGAGGTGGTCCAGACAGTTTCGCGTGAGACGTCCGCACAACTCTGGGCTCGGAGGCGCCCTGGCCTGAGTTGGCCTGGCCGATTTCGCCTGAAACATCCTTGTAAGTATTGGCTCACAAAGCTGTCCATATCCCTGCAAGCGACATCGCAGACAACCGTTTTGCACAACCCCTCCTAAGATGCCGCACAACTTCCCCCACCCCCCGCCCGCACAATCCGCCTTGCACACAGGTTACAGTGCGGATATGTTTCTCACACAGTGATTGCCCTGAGGGGTTCTTACTTCCCTTCTCAAGAATTGGGCCTGTCTGGCGCTACGGCGGATATGTTGCCGACGTCGAAGCCCCGTCGCCGCACGACGCCTGGGCCTGTCTGGCGGCTATGTTGACGCCGTCGCCGCCCCGTCGCCGCCTCGTCGCCGCCTCGTCGCCGCTGCCCGGCAGCGACCCGGGCTCACACCAGGCTGGACACCAGAGCCCCTTACCTGACACCCGCCAGCGCCGACGCGGGTTTCACTCATCCACCTGGCATCCGCAGCCTCTCCTCCAGGAGTCAGCAAGGGGCCAGCGTCGGACCTGACCAGCGCTGCAGCCCCCGACCATTCTGACCCCGACGACATGCCTTTTTCACGCGAACCCGAGGAGGTCCGCATCGCTCCCCCAGGACCCGACTCTGAGGAAGATGATGGATTATCGCGTTGGGAGGAGAAGGGTGGGAAGACACGGGGCACGGCTGTGTAATTCGACAGCTCGACATACGCGGTAATTCGGATGATCCTCTAGTCATTCCTCTCAACCCCTTCCCCCCCAACCCGATAACAACTAATCGGCTTTCTGACTTGGCTGCGGCCCCAGCGAGGGCCCCAAGAGACCGCCGCGAGCCAAGAGCCGGCGGCCGCATGCGTTCCTTTGCCCGCGGCGAGCGGGGGCCCAGGCCCGGGGCTACAGCTCCGCGTGGCCCGCCGCTGCCCCGCCCAGCGGCCGCAGCACGAGCAGCGGCTCGTAGGACCTGCGCCAGGAGGCCTCCGCCGTGAGCCGGCCCTCCTCCCAGCCCAGGCGCTCCAGCACCCGCCAGCCGTCCAGCAGCAGCGGCAGCCGGACCGGCCCATGCGGGGCGGCGCGCGCCAGGGCGGTGGCGCCGGGGAGGGGGGGGCGGGCGCAGGGCCCACGTGCAGACTGGCACCTGCTGGCAAACCAGGCGTGAGCTGGTTTCGCCGGCGCTGGTTTCGCCGGCGCTGGTTTTCGCCGACGCCGACGCCGCCGTCGGCGTCGGCGTCGGGTCGGGCGGGCGGGCGCTAACGGGCGGGTCGGATCGGGCGGGCGGACGCTAGCGGGCGGGTCGGGTCGGGTCCAGCGGGCGGACCCTAGCGGGCGGGTCGGGTCGGGCGGACAACACATGAAAGTGAGGGGCACGCTCGACCGAGCACGAGCGAACCCAAACGGACGCTAGCGGGCGGGTCGGATCGGGCAATTTCCATAAGGGCAGCTGGTTTCGCCGACGGCAACTGGTTTCGCCGACGGCAACTGGTTTCGCCGGCGGCGAAACCAGCACGGCGAAACCAGCCGAGCAAAAACAGCCGGGCGAAATCAGCCGTCGGCGAAACCAGCGGTTGCCGAGGAGCTTCCCAGTCCTGGTTTAGCATTGTGCCCTCATGCCCAGATGGCCTCTTCAAAACCCCCCCCCGACTTTCGAGAAGCGGGGGGGATCTTCTGAGAATCCTCCCCATGCCTTCCCGGCAAGGCCGCCCCCCTCGCGCCACCACCACCCGTTCGCGCCGCCGTCATAGCGTCGGTGCAGGTTCCACACCACCACGTCCGGGCCCACGGGCACGGACAGCAGGAGGACCCCGCGGCCCTGGGGGAGCTCGTCGGCAGCCAGCACGAGGCGAACGAGGACCATGGCGGCGAGGTCGGCGTCTGGCCGCACGGGGTCGCCGTAGCGCCCGAGGCCGTCGTGGTCAAAAGAGCTCAGCGAGACGGCCAGGTCGAACTTGCCCAGACCCGGGAGGTCCGAGGGGTGGGCCTGCGCCAACTGCGGGTGGCTGTAGGTGAGGTTGTTGCTCGGCTGCGCGCAGGACCCTGAGATCCTGGCGATTCCATTCTCGAGCCAGGCGTCTTCGCCCAATGTCGGGCCCTGGGGCCCTCACATATCGATCCGACTCGAACAATGAGTCGGGGAGATGGGTGGGGTCCAGGGTTCTGGCCTTGATTTCAGCTAGATTTGAATTTTTCGAGGCCCCGCATCTCAGGGGGGTGCCCCTGGGCAAGAGTGGCCTCTGGGGCGCGGCTGGCCGAGTGCCGCACGCGATGCGGCAGCAGCGGCCCGCGTGGCTGGGCTCGCCCGCCCCCCCCCCCCCGCAGCGCTTCCCGAGAGCTGAGCACCAACCTTTGGCTCCCAACTTCGCGCTTCGCGTTTCGCGCTGCGCGAAGCGCGAATAACTCCGCGTTCTCGCGCCGCGCCTTTGACCAAAGGGCCACTCCGGCGAAGGGTTGCCATTGCCCAGACATCCCACGTTTTGATATTTCCAATGCTGGGCCCCCAAAGAGTCCCGACCCTTTCCCCAGGGCCGGCCCTTCACGTCGTGAGAGAGTGTCTGACAGTCCCAGGCCCTGGCGAGGACCCCCGGAGGCCACAAGCTGGCAAAACCTCCGTTTTGACCTTGTCAAATCCGATGGATGTCTGGGTACGTGCCCCCCCCCAACCGCGGCCCCCGAGAGTCGCATTTGTTTTTGATCCGCGGGTCGAGAGCGAGCCTCTTCCGGTCGAAGCTAAGCGGGCCGCGCACAACTGTAATTGACAGAGGGGGGAAGGCAGAGGGAGGGGCCTCACGTCAAGGCCAAGAGAGGGCAAAGCCCCGGAATCAGCCGGTGCCGAAGGCGAAGTGCATGCAAAGGAACGCCTTGTACAGGAACCCGGAGGCGAAGTACCGGAAAAGCAAAATGCTGTGGTGGTGGCCCCGAGAGTCGCACACCAAAGGGCCACTTCAGCGAAGGGCCGCCCTGACGCGCAGCCGACGTGTACTCTACCGTCGTGACGTGCGCGGCGCCGTGGGCCAGCAGGATCGCCTCTGGGGAAAACAAAACATACCAATACCGCCACTCCACGGACCTCTCCCGAGGTGCGCTCTGACGAGAACGTCGAGGCGAATCCGGCCGTGGCGATCGAAGGGCCTCCCAGGAGGTCCAAAATGCGGAAACGAGTCGAGGGGTGTGGAGCTATCGTTCTACCACAAGGAGCGCGGAAGAGGGAGCGAAGGGGCATTCCTGGGCCACGGCGAGCCTCGGCCCCCGTCAGGCCCCCCGACCAGGATCTGAGGCACGGCCCGAAGACCAGAGCCCCTCCTGAGCCCAAGGTGGCGTCTGGTAGCTGGAATGAGCGGTGTTGGCAAGGCGTCGCGCTGCACGCAGACAGCCCCTCCAAGTGGTCCCGGCTGGCCTCGACAAGCTCCCCCCAGCAGTCCCAGCTGGGCTCAACAGGCCCCCGGGGTAGTCCGGGGCGGCCTCCAAGACCCCAATCCTGGTGCGCGGAGCGCCCCAGGGGCGCCGCCAGAGGCGGCGCCCGGGTGTTGAGACCGCCCCTGACTACACGAGGAGCCTGTTGAGGCCAGCCGGGACTACCTGGGAGGGCCCTGTTGAGGCCAGCTGAGACCCCTGAGATCCGAAGTCTAGGAAAAATTGGAACATCAAGTAAAATCACCATCACCACCGGAGCCCTGGACCCAAGCTTTCTGCATCATTGTGAGGGTCCCACGGCCCGACATTGGGCGAAGACGCCCGGCTCGAGAAAATAGAGTCGCCAGGATCTCAGGGTCTACATGGGGGGGCTCCCTGCGCGCAACCCGAAGCCTTGCCAAGCGGCGTGCGCTACCTCTTCCACCAAGGCCTCGACGGAGGCGTCGGTGGAGCCGAACACCACGGCGCGCCAGCCCTCGACGGGGCGCGCGGCGAGGGCCTCGAAGAGCAGGGCCCAGCGGTGCGCGCGCGGCCCCGGGCCGCGGGCTCGAAGCGCACCAAACTGCTCGACCAGGCGCTGGATCCCGGGGCGGTCCACCTGGCGGATTCCGGAAAACCCTGAACCCCATAATGCTGTCATCTCTTGGGGGCGCATGTTTAACTTCCGCCGCCTTCCGCCGCCCTTCCGCCGGCTTTCGCCGGCGGAGGCGACCTCATTTTCGACCTTCCGCCGCCCTTCCGCCGCCTTCCGCCGAGGCAACTCCTTCGATCTCGAAGGCAAGGCCCTTTGAGGAACGCCTCACCTGAGAAGGCACGCTAAACATCCGAGGGGTGTGCCGAAATGGGTCGGGCGGACGCATGTGGACCCTGCAACTGGGGCCGTCGGTGGAGGGTCCATATGGGGCCACGAAACGTGTGAGGGGTGTGCCGAAATTGGTCCGGAGGGCGCATGTGGACCCTGCAACTGGGGCCTTCGGTGTAACTCCCTCTGGGGCCACGAAGCGTGTGAGATGTGTCGAAATGGGTCGGGCACATGCATATGGACCCTGCCCCAGGAGCCTTCGGTGGAGCTCCCTGTGGGGCCATGAAACGCTGCACTGGGTGCGCGGAACTGATTGACGCGCGGAGGGCACAGACAGGGATGGGAGGAGGAACGAGGGGGCGGAGGAGTGGAGGAGGAGACACGGGGCACTGTCTCACCACAGAATGGTTGGGAACAACTCGAAGCCGCATTGAGGAGTCAATGAACCGGATCCGGACACATAAAGACCACGATGGGGCCGTTTAACGTGACTCAGCTGGACTCGGCGGGATTGAGCTGGATTGGGCAGGTGTTCGGCCACGGAGATGCCAGCGCCGATGCTGAATTTAACCCCCAGGAGTCTTAAAGAACAAAACGAAATCTGGCAAAATGATATGTATGAACCCTGCTAGGCAAACGCATTGTTCTGCAGGAATGCCGTGCCGCTGCCTGCAACAAGGGCGAAGGAAGACGAGGGAACGAGGAAGAAGAGGAGCGAGGGAACGAGGGAGAAGAGGAACGAGGGAGCGAGGGAACGAGGGAGCAGAGGAGCGAGGGAACGCGGGAGAAGAGGAGTAGTTAACCTCCCAGGAGTTGCGCTCAAATCCACCGAGTAATGCGTCCCCGCGCCGCCGTTCGTGTCGTCCACGTACATCGCGGCGACGGGGACGCGGCCTCCCAGCGTGAAGGCCTCCTGGAGCTCCTGCGGGCAGGGCCGAAGGCTGCGCACCCCGGAAACAACGCCACAACCCTTGGGGAAGCTTTCGGCTCTGGAGCGTCAGCGTCGTCGTCGTCGTCGTCGTTATCGCCGTCGCCGTCGCCGTCGCCGTCGCCGTCGCCGTCGCCGTCGCCGTCGCGGCCGCCGCCGCCGCCGCCGTCGCCGTCGCCGTCGCCGTCGCCGTCGCCGTCGCCGCCGCTGCCGCTGTCGTCGTCGTCGCCGCCGTCGTCGTCGTCATCGCCGTCGTCGTCGTCGTCGTCGTCGTCGTCGTCGCCGTCGCCCCATTCAGGGTCGGCGGCACCGGTTGCAAGGCAGTCTCGCAATCCGTGCCCAGGCACCGGCCAATGGGCTCCTCGCGTGCCTTCAGGAAAGGGAGGCGGCGTGAAGAGCCGCCAGCCCCCGGATGCCGATCGCATTGAAAAATCAAGACGAACATGTTCCGCTTTCAGCATCTGGACTATGTTGCTCCCACCGTACTTAAGGACCACCCCAGAAATCATTTCGAGCACCCAAGGAAGGGGCGAAACAATGTCGAACGAGTGTCGCCTCCCACGGCCCGACACATGAAAACCCTCAAGTTTCGGAACTTTCTTGGTGCTCGGCAGTCTTTCTAGTGAGCAAGACTAGAGTAGGTTGGAACATCATAACCTCTGGACTCTGGAGGCCCTCGCGGGCCCCAGGACCGTAACGAAAAACGGCGCAGGCTGAAGAGCCGGGCCAGCCCCAGGGAGAAGGCCAGGGGACTCCTCGTGGGGCCGCATTGAAGGATCAAGACGTCGGATGTCTGAGTCTTCACTGGTGACCCACGTAAACCACCTCCCTCCCGCGAGGCCCAGGAGCACAGCACTGGGGGTGCCAGTGCACCCTCTCCTCCGACGCCGCAACTGTAGTACGTGGCACGGGCCGCCGCAGCTCTCGGCACCCCTTCTCCTGCAGGGCAGGGGGGAACAACCCACGGGCAAAGGCCGAAAGCACCCGAAGGCCGGCCGCCGCGATTTGGATATGGGGCTCGACTTCGCTATGTTTGTTTGTGTTCGCGTCGCCTGGATCTGGTGGCGGACGGAGGCAGTTCGGGTGCGCACAAGTTGAGGGGGGTCGGGCAGAGAGGAGGGGCAGCATGGCACGAGGCACGTTCGCGCACAAGGGGGTTGGGCCGGGGAAGGTGCTGAAAGAGGAGCAGAGCGCCATCAGATCAAGGAGATGCATCATGACCCTGGCCATCACAACCACCCACCCACCCACCCTTGACTGACATCCGCCCGTTTTTGTTCAATCCGCGGCTCCAGAACTCCCGACCCTTTCCCCCTGGGTGGTTTTTCGCCGCGGATCAGTTTTGGCGGTCGCTGGGCCCGAAAACGGTCCGCGGAGGCCGAAGTCAATGGAAAACCGCTGGGATTGAACAAATCAGATCGTCGGAGATCTGGCTTTGTCGTCATGCCTCAGGTCTCCTGCGGCCGATCGGGACGATCTGGGCACCCCCGATGACGCCCTCGACGAGACGCAGCCGCTGAAGAGCATCCCGAGGCGAGGCTGGAAAACCTCACTGGGAACCGGCGAAGACGCCCGAACACCTCGAACTTCGGGGGGAGCGAGATCTGGGGGAGGGGATCTGGGCGACAGAGGGCGCTGGAGGACCCGAGAAGAGACTGAGACCGTGCAGGCAGCGGGGGGGGGCTCGGGATACCCTCGGGGCCTGCCGAGGCTGGCCGGCCGGTGCTGGGCTCGGGAGCGGGCGCGGGAGGAGGACGCCAATTATACATGACTGCACCTGCGCCGGCCCCGGCCAGGGCCGACCAAGGACCCAGAGTCGGTGCGAATGCGTCCTCCTGCCTCGCTCCAGGAGGGCGTTTACACCGATCCTGTGCACAGGATAAGCCTGGCCAGGATCTCGGGTGTATGCCTAGTTGGTACCCTCCTACATAGACCCCCGAGGGTCTCCGCGGAGGCCCTCCAGAGGCCTTCATGGAAGTCCCCAGTCGGAGAGCACTGGAAGCCTCTGGAAGCCGAAAAGCCTCGGCCATCCAGCGAGTACGGTCGGGAACTGCTGGCTTGCGTGCCACCACGGGGAAGTACACGCCTGGGGACTGGGAAGAGGGTAGCCTATCGCGCCGACGCGGGGTGGGCCAGAGCTGGCAGAGCCACACGCTCTATGCCAAGTTCCCGACCGTACAGTGGAGGCCCGACCACCAGAAACCTTCCACAAGAAGCCCAACCCTGGAACCCCAGGACGCCCATTGATTTCTGGCGTGGGAACGTCACGCGCTCCATTGCAAAACCATTGAAACCCAAGAAACCTAGGGCACCCTGAAGGCAAACAGGGTGTTTCTTGGCATGGGCCTCCACTGTAATGTTCCGCCAGCTCCTGCGGCATCTCGTGCGGCGGCATGCCCGCCCTGCAGCGGCATGAAGGGAAAGGGTCTCGAGGGAAGCGGCTCCTGGACCCTGGTGCTTTCCCTGTAGGGACAAACTCTTCATCCCGAGACGTTATGTTAGCGGCCGCGGGGCCTGTGGAGGGCCCCAAGAGACCGAGCACGGCAACAACAACAAAAACTGCAAGAACCGGTTCCATCGGCCCCCTTTCCTTCAAGGAAGAGAAATGTTAGCACTGCTCGGGTTCGAAAGCGAGCCGAAGGCTTTCGCCCCGCCCGAGCCTCGGCTTCAATACTGAGAGAAAACTCACGCACGCCTTGGGGCGACAGAACTAAAATATGACGCGCCTCTCCAACGCGCGCGATCGTTTCCAATGTTGAGGTCGGGGGCGAGGGGGAGGCATTAGATTCCCTAAGTTTGTCCTGGCGCCCAAATGAGCGACGGTCGGATGCGGCCCTTACGCGAGTCCACACAGCAACCTTACGCCGCGGCCTAGGCGTGATGCCAGCGCGGCACGCTGCACTGGAAGCGAGGGCGCTGACGCGCGGGCAGCTCA
This sequence comes from Prorocentrum cordatum, assembly GCA_963575745.1. Taxonomy (NCBI): domain Eukaryota; class Dinophyceae; order Prorocentrales; family Prorocentraceae; genus Prorocentrum; species Prorocentrum cordatum. Next base: position 240,875 of record CAUYUJ010003236.1, read on the forward strand.
CGCGCGAATGTCGGTGCCGACGACTCCGTGTTGCTGCGTCGCTCTTGTGGTGCGAACATCCGAGCAATGCCACCTGGGGGCGGGTCACCACTAGACGGAGACGCCAACTCCTCCAGGAAACGGACCCCCTTGGAACCCCAAGAGGCCCTCAAGCACGACTAAAGACGCCCGAAAGCGACCAAAGCCTCCTCGATACTCGGTCCTCCAATTCCTCCTGTTCATCCTCCAGCTCCTCCTCCAGCTCCTCCTCCTCCTCCTCCTCCTCCTCGTCCTCCTCCTCCTCCTCCTCCTCCTCCAGCTCCTCCTCCAGCTCCTCCTCCTCCTCCTCCTTCTCCTCCTCCTCCTCCAGCTCCTCCTCCTCCTCTTCTCACTCCTCCTCCTCCTCCTCCTCCTCTTCCTCCTCCTCCTCCCCCTCCTCCTCCTCCTCCTCCTCCGCCGGATCCTCGATCCTCGCCTTGACCCTCGAATTCCAAGAGCCCGCGGCTCAGAAGGCCTTCCGAGAAGCTTTCTGAGCCCTCTCCGCAGCGACGGAGGGCATCCCAGAAGGCCAGAAAGCTCTGGAGAAGCTCCGCCACCTTCTGAGAAGGAAAGGCCTCCACCTCTCGCTTCCCCTCTCGGCCTCGCCGCGTGACTTTTTCAATTCACGGCCCCAAAAGTCCCGACCCCTTCCCCAGAAGTAGTTTCGTCCTGGATAAATTTCTGATTATCCGGGGGCCTGTGAACCGCCCTCCGAGCGCCGAAATCGAGAAAGAAGCACTGGCTAAAAGAACACACCGTCGGTGGCGACTCCACCTTGGCAGTTCCCAACAGCCAAATGTCATCCAAAAACGACAGCGGCCGCTGTTGGGCAGGCGACCGTCTGTCTCAGAAGGAAAACCACGTCCGCGGCGACACCGACAACGAGTCTTGCTCAGAACAAGAACTGCCGTTGGCCTTCGAAACCCTTCCCATGCTGCTGGCGACCCCCCTTGGCACAACACATGACACATCCCCTTAGATCTGACGCCGCACGGAAAACGCAGCATCGCGAGAAACATCAAGACCGGAGCCCTAGACCCCCCCCCATATTCCTGCTGCACTCTTCGAGCCGAACCGATCCCTGCCTGAAACCAAGCAAAAGAAATCCCCCGTGCAACGCCCGGATCTCAGGCCAACCAAACCAACCAACCAATCAACCCTTCCCAACATCGACCCCCAAAGGTCTCCACCAATTTCCAGAGACCGGTCTTTCATCCCGAGTGTTGTCTGAAGGTCTCGGGGCCCGGCGAGGGCCCCAAGAGGTCGAACATCGCAACAACATTGTCCGCCAATATGTTTTGACGACGCGAGGGGGCCCTGAGATCTGACGTCTCGAAGAAATTGGAACATCATGAAAAATCACGACCGGAACCCTAGACCACATCGTTCTGTGCCATTTTTCGAGCCGCATCTACCTGTGATGGTCCCAGGGCCCAAGACACAAGGAAAACGCCCGTTGTCCATGAGCATCAGAAGTACCCCGCACCCTTTAGGAGGGGACTGGGGGCCGAAAACATCAGCGATCAGGAGTAGTCCTTGTCTGTGGATGTACCAAGCGAAACCACCCATCTGGTCAGGGATTTCCCTGAAAGGGACCTGAGTTAGCTCACGAATTCATTGTGATTGTGTTTTATCCTAGGGCAACAATCATCGCGCTCCGCGCTCCGCGGAGCGTGATTATCTTCGCGCTTTCGCGCCGCCACCCTGGAGCGGGATGAGGGACTCGCGCCTCGCTCTGACTGAAGCCGCCCAGACAGCAGAGTGCGACTAACTTCGCACCCTCGTGGTGGCCGGGGATGCAGCGGCGCCGCTGCCCAGTCCCGACGACAACAACGACGACGACGACGACGTCGACGTCGACATCAGCGGGGTTCTTGGCACCGCGGCGGCCTCCACCACGCGGGCGCCTCCCCGCCGAGCGCCCCCCGCACGCCCAGCGCAGCGGCCGCGCCCAGCACGGCCCTCCGGGGGGCCCGCTGGCGCCATGGCGCCGGCGGGGCTGGGCGCTCCCTCGACGAGGCGGGCGCCATGCCATTTGCGGGCGGCAGTCTGGAGCAGGGACGGAGCGCCCCGGCATTCCCAGCAGGCCTACCACGACGTGCTCTCGGAACCAAAGAGCGGCCCAAGAACAGAACAGCGCCCTGAGAACATGAAGACGACGGATGAGGAACAAGGCGGTCTCAGCCAGAAGTGCTGTGAGACCATGCCGCGGAGACCACAGGAGGTTCTCAGAACATCCCTTGGGGGGCCCACAGACAAGCCCGGACGCCTCGGCACTGCTCACAGGTCGGGCCGTGGCGCCCAGGCGGAGGGCCCCAGACCCCCTGGGGCTTTGGAGGCTGCCTGCCCGCATTGGTGCCAAGGGCGGCGTCAGCGACGGGCCTCCGTCGGCCAGGACCCCCCCCCCAGGCGCGCCGGCGGCCAGGCGGCGCCCGGCGCCTCGTCGCCGTCGTCGCCGCCGTCACGACGGAAGGCTGTGCCGCTGTTTCCGGACCCTGGGGCGGCTGCCCAGCCCCAGGCGAAGGGCCCCAGACGCACTCGAGCCATGAAACAAAACGCAGCGGGTGGTGTTTTGGCGGCGCGCGGGGGGAGGGGGAGGGGGGGAGGCTTCTCAGAAGGAGGCGAGTTACTGCTTAGCAGGCGCGGACCTCACATCTATAGACAAAGCCCGCGCCTTCTAAGAAGCAGAAGTGTTTCCGAGAAGCCTTCCCCCCCCCTTCCCCCTACCCGCCTTCTGCGCATGGCTGAGACCCCTCGAAATATGTAAAAAAACGCGACGGGGAGGTGTTCCGCTGTTTCGGCCTCTGGGCGCGGTTACCGAGCCTCGGAGCCATCCAGAAGTGACTCGGGTCGAGCCCTCTCGAGGTCAGCGTTATGAGAAAATCATTACGTCGGGGGTCTGGGGCGGGGGTCAGACCCCCTTCCCTGAGATCCGCGCGTCGCGCTTTTTGTTCTCAACGGACGTTTTCGCCTGGCTCACGGATCGATCCGGCTCGAAAGATGGCGCAGAAAGACGGGGTCTGGAGCTCCGGTCGTGATTTTGCATGGTGTCGCATCTTTTTTCGCAACGTCAGATCGGATCTCAGGGTTCGCGTCGTGAGAACATGTCGCGGCGACAAACGGTCTCGGCACAATTTCCCGCTCCCGGCGGCCCTCGCAAGGCCGTCAACAAGCCACTCAACGGAAAGCTGGTTCCTGAGAAGTGGTCCAGACGTCTGGAGGTCCACGTCGTGGGAAGATCATGACGTCGGGGGTCTGAAGGGGCGGCCCCGGCGGCCCCAGGTGCCCCCCCACGAGGTGCAAAGCGCGCCCTGGGCTGGACCGGCTGCAGACAAGCCTCGTTCCTTGGCCGGCTCTTTTCAACCTGGCCCGTTCTGTTGACGGCCCCAGGGCTGGGAAGCAGCCTCGGCCAGAAGCAGGACAGAGGGCGCTCCGAGGCGAGGGCGATACTTCGGCGATTCGCGCGGGATGTGCGCCACGTCCCATCCATGCGACGCATAGTGCAACATATGCGACCGAATGCCCATGTTGCACTGAAAAAGAACATGGTGGTGTGTTCTTTGTTGACCGGTGGGATGGGACCCCCAGGATGAGGTTGCTATCGGCCAGCTAGGTTGCAGAGTGGGAGCATATACGAATAAGGAACAAGGATCGAGAGGAGTAAAGTGGAGCAGAGTGGAGTACAAGAGAGTAGGGTCGATGCTAGAGTGGAGTCAGGTAGAATAGAGTAGTTCAGAAGAGGGTAGAGCGGAGAAGAGTAGAGTGGGGTAGGGTAGCGCACAGTACCGTAGAGTGAGTAGAGTAGAGCAGAGCAGAGTAAGGTAGAGCATCATCATCGCATGACCACCATCATCATCACAACCACCACCGCCATCATCATAAGTATCATCATCATCATCATCATCATCATCATCATCATCATCATCCTCATCATCATCATCATCGTCATCATCATCATCATCATCAGCATAACCATCATCATCAGCACAATCAGCATCATCAGCATCATCATCATCGTCGTCACCATCACCATCACCATCACCATCACCATCATCATCCTCATCCTCATCATCAGCATCAGCATCAGCATCAGCATCAGCATCAGCATCAGCATCATCATCATCATCATCATCATCATCATCATCATCATCATCATCATCATCATCACCGACAACATCAACAGCAGCATCCCATCCACTCTGGCCCACTCTAAGCCAGTCCGCTCCAGCCCACTCCAGCCGGTCCGCATCATCCCAGACGAGAGGGGGCAGAGGGGGAGAAGAGCCCGAGCGCCGCCCCTCTGTCCGAGATCCTCGGGCCGGGGATCGGCACGGCGCTGCTCGGCGCAGGCGCAGTTGGCCGGCGCCCCCGAGATCTCACGTCATACACTGGAAAGAGCGCATTTCTTTATCGTCGGCGATGACGGGCGTCATAGGGGGGGGGGCGGAGGGGGTATGACGTACCGCCCCCCCCCACCCTGCCGTGCGGCTCCGGCACCACAGCCGCGCCCGCGCGCACGACGACGATGAGCGACGAGCGACGAGCGACGAGCGACGAGCGACGATGACGACGACGACGCGAGCAGCATGTATATAGGTCCTTGTAGGTTGCGATCTGCCCCACAGCGCTACACCAAAGCGCCTGCGAACACCGCAACAGCCGTGTGCAACGCCGTGCCTGTGTACACAACAGTGCTTGCGTGCACCACAGCGCCGGTGTACACCACAGCGAATTTGCACACCGCAGCAGCCATGTGCAACACAGCGCCTGTCTACATCACAATGCTTACGTGCACCGCAGCGCCTGTGCACACCACAGCGCCTGTCTACACCATAGCATCCGCGTACAACGCAGCGTTCCAGAGCGCCTGCGTGCACAGGACAAGTAGAAGGAGCATGTCGGGGAGGATCTGCTGCGGACAGCTAAACGCCACGCCAGGGAAGTGCTGAGAATAGAATGCGACGTCTTTCCCTCCTCCCTCCTCCACCTCCGCCTCCTCCTCCTCCTCCTCGTCCTCCTCCTCCTCGTCCTCTTCCTCCTCCCTCACCCTTTCCCCCTGTCGTGCAGGTCGGGACTACAGCGCACGTGCGCGTCTCAGCGTGCACCGCAGAACGGTCTACTCACTGGTGCACTGCTGATTGCACCCAGGCATTTTGGTGTACACTGGTGCTGTGTTGCACACGGCTGATGTGGTGTACGCAAGCGCTGTGGTGTACACAAGCGCTGCGGTGCCAGCAGGCACTGTGGCACACACTGGCGCTGTGATGCACGCGGCTGCGGTGCACATAGGCGGGGTGGTGTACACAGGCGCTGTGGTGCACGCAGGCGCTATGGTGTACACAGGCGTTGTGGTACAGATCGCCACCGACATGCTGCTGCTACCCGTCCTCGGTGATTCCTAGGCAGTCCCAGACGCCACCGGCGCGAAACGTGACGTTATCGGCCCCCTCCACCCCCCCCAGATGATTGCCGTTATTGGCCCGGATTTATATACATATATATGGAACACAAAAAAGAGGCTCCAGCCGCGCCCGCGCGCACGACGACGATGAAGGACGAGCGACGAGCGACGAGCGACGACGACGAAGACGACGACGATGACGACTGCGGACCAGAGACCTACGCGGATTCCTATGCGGACACCTATGCGGATCACGATGCGCACGGCGGCAGGTGCCCAGAACGCACTGGGGGGGGGGGGGGAGCGTTACGTCATGGGGGGGGGGGGCGCCGGGGGCCATGACGCCCGTCATGCCCCAAGAAATCCGTCGCCCCCTGTTGATTCATCACAAGGGTGCCTGGCGTGCTGGACTTCTTACGGTTTTAATTTTGGTTCTTTTTCCAAAAGAACTCCCCCTGGCGCTTCGGCCCGTCCCGCCGGGGTCCTGGGAGAAGGGAGCTCCAGGCGCGCAAACGACCTCAACGTCCACAAAAAATTCTCCAAGACGGCCCAAGATGGCCTCCAAGATGGCCACGTTGGCCCAAGATGGCCTCCAAGATGGTCCAAGATGGCCTCCAAGTCCGCCCAAGATGGTCCAAGACGGCCTCCAAGACGACCCAAGAGAGTCCAAGACGGCCCAAGACGGCCCAAATGGCCCCCCAGAGGCCTCCAAGACGGCCCAAGAGGCCTCCAAGAGGCCTCCAAGAGGTCCTCCAGGAAGGCCCGAAGAGGCCAAAATCAGTAATGTTCCGTAGGTGTTTGGCATTCGCGTCTTCTCGGCTTTCCGACGATCCAAGACGGCCCAAGAGGCCCCCAAGATCGCCCCCACAGCGCCAAAGAGGCCTCCAAGACGGCCTCAGGACTACCCAAGAGGCTCCAAAGACGGCCCCAAGAGGGCACAACGACGATCCAAGAGGACTCCAAGACGCTCAAGATGGCCTCCAAGAGGGCCCAAAGTCGGCCCACAAAGGCCCCACAAACGGCTTCCGACGGCGTCAGACGGGCCAGGAGCCCACCAAGATGGCTGAAGTTGGCTCGAAGCTGGCCCAAGACGGCCCAAGACGGCCCAAGAGGCCTCCAAGAGGGCCTCCAGGAAGGCCAGAAAAGGCCAAAAACACGAATTTGCAGTTGGTTTTCGAAGGAGTCTGACATTTGCTTCGTTTCGGCCTTCCCACGGCCCGATACGGCCCAAGAGCCCCCAAAGATCGCCCAAGAGGCCCCCAAAATGGCCTCAGGACTGCCCAAGAGGCCCCCAAGACGGCCCCAAGAGGGCACAAAGACGGCCCAGGAGGCTTTTAAGACGCCCAAGATGGCCTCCAAGACTGCCCTGGAGCATTCCAAGAGGGCCCCACGGCACAGAGAGGCCCCCCAAACGGCTTCCGACGGCGTCGGACCGGCCAGGGGCCCACCAAGACGGTCGAAGATGGCACTAAGATGGCCCAAGACGGCCCAAGAGGCCTCCAAGAGGGCCTCCAGGAAGGCCCGAAAAGGCCAAAGTCGTTGATTTCCCATGAGTTTCTCAAGGATTGTGGCATTTGCTTTTTATCGGCCTTCCGACGGCCCGAGACAGCCCAAGTGCCCCCAAAGATCGCCCAAGAGGCCCCCAAGACGGCCCAAGAGGCCTCCAAGACGCTAAAGATGGCCTCCAAGACGGCACAAGAGCCCTCCAAGACGTCCTCCAAGAAGGCCCGAAAGGGTCAAAATGGCCTCCAGGCGGCCAAGATGACCTTCAAAACGCCCTCGTGTTCCCCGAAGGCGTTCCAAACCGATTCGGGGAACACATGGTCCGATAGCTTGGCAGGTCCGGCCTCAACGTTCGGCCACATAGGCGCTTCCAAAAAAGGCTGGGGGCGGCGGTGATTCGCCGTAGGCGTCCTCGATGATAAAGAAACGGGCTCAAAGCGAACACATTACGGTCGGGAGCTTTCGCTCCACCCCGCGGGGCAGAAGGTCGGGAAAAGCTCGGGACGCTGACGCCTCAGGACCAGCAAGTGCATAGCGTGTCGCGCCGGAGGGTGTTGGGCCAGAACCTGCGCAGCGACACGCTAAGCCAAAGCTCCTTACCATCATCGGCGGCGTGCACGGGGGGGGAAGTGAAAGGGGGCAAGCATTCTCAGAAGACGGCGGGGATTCTCACAAGCCCTCCGGCCTTCTGGGAGACAGTCGATGTCTCTTCGGAGAAGGCTTAGACAACTTCTCGGAAAACCGGAGGCCTTCTGAGCCTTCTCAGAAGGCCCGCCCCCTCTACATTTCCCACCAGGCTCGCCGCCGACGACAATCGGAAGGCGATAACAAGATCAGTGTCACGCAAGCTGGACAGCCTATTGGGGCGTGTTACTGGTTTAGAAGCGCTAGGCTTTTGATCGAAAGGCGATTGAGTACTTAGCACGCACCATTGGAGAGAGGGTGTTCGTATACAAGCGATGCCATTCATGCCTCCAGAGTAAGACCAAGGCCGGGCAAGCGGGGTGGCCGGTCAACGGTGGGGTCTGGATTCTGGCTCCTGCGATCCTGACGAAGCGCAAGCTGATTCGCAGACCAACCTCGCCTACAACGCCGTGCCGCATAACGACAATACGGTCCGCACGGTGCGCCTGCCTCTGGAACGTCGTTGGAAACTACAACTTCGGCACAGACCAGGCGAACCCAGCCGTGGCGGCCAGGGCCCCTCTGGAGCCCCCCCCACCCCGAAAAACTGCACTGGCGAGGGCGAACGCAGCCGTGGCGGCGAAGGCCCCCTCTGCAGGCCCCCCACCCCGAAACAACAGCACCGACGATGCGAGCGCAGCCCACCCTGATCTAGAGGCCTCCTAGATTTTGGCCGGAGCATAGTCAACCCGTATCGAAAGGATGCGCGGTAAGGATGCAAGGGCCTCGGAGGCCCATGTGAACTTTTTCGTGCGAGGCTGGCCAGCGAAAGTCGCTAAGCATGGGCCGAAGGGGCAAGGATGCAAGGGTACCCGTGGGAAGGTTGCCCATCCTTGCTGTGTGGGTGGACTGCAGGTGGAGGATCGCGCCGCATCCTCCGACCCCATCCACTCCGACCCCACGTGGGAGGCCCAGATGGCCGCCCTCTCCAGCAGACTCCGACGGCCGGGGTGCTCGATCGGGGATCTCCTGACCCGGGTCAATCCAGACGCGGGTCAGCAAGAAACTAAAAAACTGCAATGCAGGAAAAACAACTGCAACGCAGGTCTTCGCAAACCCGGGTCAGCCAATCTGCACGGCCGCCTCGCGGCAACAAGCGGCTCGCTAACCCGGGTCAGCCAGAGGAGGTCTTCGCAGGATCCTGCAGGATCCTGTGCCCTGGCTGACCCTAGGGCTCCCAACTTCGCGCTTCGCGCTCCGCGAAGCGCGAATAACTTCGCGCTCTCGCGCCGCCCCTCCAAAACGGGAAAAGGAGGACGAGGAGGAGGAGGGGGAGAAGGAACGAGGACCACAAAGCGCGAAGCGCGAATAACTCTGCGCCCTCGTGGGTGCCCTGGCTGACCCCCGTTTGCAGTGCCCCCCGTCTCCTGAGCCCCGACTCGAGCGGCCGGGCCGCTCCCCAGGCCCGCTGCGCTTCGCCCTGGGGCCGGTCTTGCTGGGCGATCCCCGCGCCCAGGAGCGGCCTCCAGACGCCGGAGGGCTGGCTTGCCTCCAGGCGCCTCCAGAGGCGGCCTCTGGGCGCCTCCACTCGCCATCGCTCGGACGGCGATTTCTCGCGACGCCAGTTGATCCAAGATGCTCCTCGACGGCCCTCGCCGAGACAAAAAACGCACACGTCCGAGCGATGCCAATTCCAAAAGCGCAGCCTCCACACGCCCCTCGCACTGGTATCCGCAACCGTGCCCTCGAGGCACGAGTTGGAGTGTCCTCAGGTCATTGGCCCAATCCCTCAAGCCTCAGTCCTCAATCCTGAGGAATCTTCAAGGGGGCAGGCCCAAAATTACCAAACCTCTGAGTGGGCGTCGCTCATTCCCGCATGACTTTTTCGGGCCCACGATGGCCCCAAGACGGGCCAGGAGGGCCCCGAGTCGCCGAAAGATTGATCCAACAAAACGCCAAAGATGGCCTCAGGACGGTCCTAGATGCCCCCAAGACGCCCGAAGAGTCCTCCAAGAGGCCTCCCAGGACTCCAAGACGGCCCAAGAGGCCCCCAGGATCGGCCAGAGACGGCCCAGGAGGCATCCAAAAGGGGGAGCCGACGGGAGACTGGACCGACATTTTGAGCCCTCGGCCACGAGAGGCACTCAGCATGCTCCAGGAGGCCCCAAAAAGCCCCCAAGAGGCCCCCAAGAGACTCCCAAGAGGCCCCCACGAAACCCCCAAAGAGGCCCCCAAACTTCCCCCCAGATGTCCCCGAGAGTGCTCCGAGGAGACTCTAAAAAGCATTCCTGAGGACTCTCACCCACAACCCAGGCACGGTGGCGGGATGGGCAGAAGGCCGCTGGCTAAACTGAAAAACTGCGCAGCGACTCTGCCCCAGGCCGCTGGAATCAGCCCCCCTCACGCGGCACGCCTTCGAGAACGCGTCCGGGCCACAGCCGTAGGGGCCGCCGCAGCCGTAGGGGCCCCAGCCTGGCGGGCGGGACTGGTGGTGGGCAAGACAGAACATAGGCACCTAGACCTCTGTCGAAATGTTTTTTATCAACCCAAGCGTGTTTCCGTCGAGTTCGGCCTGTGGGCCCCGTTTTCGGGGTCGGGAGCGCTAGGGCCGCGGATTGAAAATGACTCCGACCGAAGGTCCCCGCCTGAAGATCTCCTCAATCAATGTGATGGGGGCTCTTCTGAGCTGGGTCAATCCAGATCCGGGTCAGTCAGGCCTCGCAGGATCCTGCAGGATCCTGCACCCAAACCCGGGTCAGCAGCCCTGGCCCTGCAGGATCCTGCAAGATCCGGCGCTCTGATTGACCCCGTTTGCATTGACCCCCGTCTCGCGAGCCCCGATATGAATCAGACTCACCCTCACCGGCTACTAACGATAGCGATGATGTCACCAAGATGTGCCATGTGGGACCTTCGAAATATGGGGGGCCCGTGAGAACTGTGCGACCTGTGGAGCTTGTTGGACATGCGGGCCTCATTGGGAGGGGGCTCCCGCCCGAGACTTCCTCATAATGTTCACTCACAAACGAGGGCCCCTCTCGAGACTTCTCCACAGTTTGCCACCAAAGGGGTGCTCAAGAGCTATGCCTGTTACAATACGCCCATGACCCGCCAGATTACCAACACAAAACGACTGCCCCATAAGGGAGAGGGCTCCCGTTCAAAACTTCCTCGCGATTCACTTACAAGCGAGGCTCCCGCTCGAGACGTCCCCACGATTTGCCCCCTTGGGGTGCTGAAGTGCTGTGCCTGCTGCGCTACCCCGATGACCCGCTCGGATTGCCACCATGAGGTGGGGACCCCATAAGGGAGAGGGCTACCGATCGAGACATCCTCGCGATTTGCGCCCTTGGGGTGCTCAAGTGCTATGCCTGCTGCACCACGCCGACGACCCGCTCGGATTACTAACATGATATGCAGGCCCATCAGGAAGGGGGCTCCCGCCTCAGACTCTCGCAATTCACTCAGACGAGGCCCAGGCTCGAGAAATCCTCACAACTTGCGCCCTTGGGGTGCTCAAGTGCTATGCCTGCTGCAGTACGTCGATGACCCGCTCGGATTGCCAACGTGAGGCGGAGGCCCCATAAGGGAGAGAACTCCCGCTTGAGACTTCCTCGCGATTCACTCACAGAGGGGGCCCACGCTCGAGACGTCCCCACGGTTTGCCCCCTTGGAGTGCTCAAGTGCTATGCCTGCTACGAAACGCCGATGACCCGCTCCGATTACCAACATGAGGGGTTACAAACACGAGGCAGGAACCCCATAGGGAGAGGGTTCCCGCTCGAGACTTCCGCGCGACTCACCCAAAGACGAGGTTCCCGCTCGAGGCGTCCCCACGATTTGCCCCCTTGGGGTGCTCAAGTACTATGCGCTGCACTACGCCAGAGACCCGCTCGGATGAACGACGTGAGGCGTGAACCACATTAGGGAGGGAGCTACCGCTCGAGACGTCCTCGCTATGCACTCACAGACGAGGACCCCGCTGGAGACATCATCACGATTTGCGCCCACGGGGTGCTCAAATGCGATGCCTGCTACAGTAGGCCAACGGCCCGCTCGGATTACTGGCATGATCTGCATCATCTTTTTTTCCAGTATCTGCTTGAGGAACGGAGCCTGGCACAGGGCAGCTTTGGCAGGCGGCAACGGCCCGCGGCAAAAGAGACATTCTGGAGGCAACGGGCTGGCTTTGGGAGCCAGAAAGACTATGGAGCAGGGCTGAAACGGAACTGTGCGATGCAAACTCGTTCAACAACGTACATGCATCATCTTTGTTTTCCAGTATCTGCTTGAGGAACGGAGCCTGGCACAGGGCAGCTTTGGCAGGCGGCAACGGCCCATCTACAACAAAGCACAGTACCCATCAGCAAGCATTGCACTGGCTTAGCCGTGAAGCAACATCCATTTTCGGGAGACCACCCTAGCGACAATCGTTTGCGAGAACATTCGAGCAAGCTGCCTGCAGAGAGCGTCGGGATAGGCGGCCTTCTGGTGAGTGCGAAAGTGAGTGGCACCGCTCTCCTTCCCAGACAGCTCAAGATGGGGCTGTTCCGAAAAATCACACACGCCGCGGCCATGACACTTCATAGACAGGAGAGAAGGAGAGGGGCGACAATGCAGGAATTGAAACTTAGTGCGAGCTCGAAAGGGACGACCTGCAGCACACTGATCAACAACTGCTTCGAAGAAAAAAGGAGAGTGCTGGCGGCGCGTTCTGTCAGGAAAATGCCAAAGCCAACTGTTGCAAGGATTCTCTTCGCCGATTGGGATGCCAAACTTTGCTGCTAGCTGCCAGATCTGACCCGCGCGAGAGGCAAGCAGGTTGCCAAGCTCAAGCTTGGCTTGATCGGCGGCAGCTAAGCCCGGCATGCCAAAGATGTGTGAGCTGTCACGAAGGCGTCGAGGCATGCGAGAAGCAGGGCCACCTCGTCGCGCTTGCGAAAGCGACTCACAAGGCGTGCCCATGAAAATGGCCTTGACTTTGCCGCTGGCAATCCAGCCGCGAAGCACGGCCCAAGGCGCAGGCTGGGCAAGATCAAACTCCTGCCCGTGAAGGACATCCCACTCTATAACTGCATGCCCTGCCTGTCGCAAGTGCCGCGCAAGGTTGCCAGAGCCACTGAAGAGTTCAATGAGAATGCGGGAGTCATGTCCCTTGCTACTGATCACAGCTGAGGCGAGTACTGCTTGCAGGCGGCGTCGAGTCCAGCGGCCAAACGTTCGATCTCCTGCCGCTGGTGGGCTGGCATCTTCATCCACTCGATCGCCACTCGCCCGTGTTTGTCGTAGCGCCGCACGCTGTTGAAGGCGCGCCAGTTTCCGCGCTGCTGCACTTCCATTAGCGCGCGGCTGCCCGTCAGGCGGTCGTGGCTGGCGCCGCCGTGCCTGAGGCTGTAGAGCGCGCCTGCTAAACAGCTGGCTCCCACAGCCTCGAGCGCCTGGCCAAACCGCCGCAGGAGGAGGCTGTAATCGAAGTCCCACAGCGGGTGCCAGGAGCCCAGGCGGGAGTCGCGGAGGCGCGCCAAGGCCCAAGCCAGGGCCTGCTGCCGCGGGAAGTCGAGCACAACCGTGTAGTCCATCTCGCCAGTCTTGCCTGGTTGTTGCAACTCTGCAGCACGCACAACTACTGCCATGTGCGAGCCCGCGCTGGTGGCCGAGCCGAAAGGGCCCGTGAGCTGAGCGGCCCGCAGCGCCAGCGCCTCCGAGGGTCTCAGGTAGCCCTCGAACATCAACATGACGCACAAGGCGGTCGCAAACTCGCCCTGGCGCGCAAGCCAAGCTGCCGCCGCGCGAACCACGAGCTCTGGAAGAGGCGGGCGCGAGCCTGGCGGATGCAGGCGCTTCCAGCCCGCCAGCGAATGCGCGAGCTGCGGGAAGCACCTCTGCAAGGGCGCCACGTGGAGCTGAGGGAGCCCCCAGAGCACCGCGGCGCCAAGCCTTGCAGCCGTCGCCCGCGCCACTCCCTGGTCGAAGGCCCACAGCAGGAAATCGGTCAGCGCTGCGCCCCAAGCCGCCACGGGCCAGTCGGGCAGCGCGTCCACCATGAGCCAGCCTGCCAGCAGCCGCAACACTTTCAGGTAGAGCACCTGAGTGGACGGCCGCACCTTGTTGGCTGCCAGAAAGCCCTGGCGGGGCAGCAAGCGGGCCCGCTCCTGGGCGGAAGGCGGCGGCAGCTGCGCTCTGCTCCTTGCGGATCCGCCACCACCAGCGGCTCGCTTCCGGGTCGGCAAAGCGCTCCCCACCTCTGGCAGGCTCGGCTGGCCGAACGGCGGAGCAGCCTGGAGCGTTCGGACCTCCTGCATGGCCACTGCCGCTGTGACGCCTGAACTGGTCTCCGTGCTTGGGCCAAGACGGCTCCGGACCAGACTGGAATCGTCTCGAAGGGCCATCTGCTGGGTTGAGCTCTGAGGGGATCCATCTGAACGTGACCTTGAGATTGCAGGCGACCGATATGGCAAAGGAGCAGCGGCAGCCTGACAAGAGACCAAAGTCGGACGCACGGCCCTTTTCCTGAGCGCAGATCATCGACATGTTGTCGCCCAAGCCCAGCAAGCGATGCCCGTGACATCTCGAGTTGCGAGAGGCGCGCCGCAGCCAGAGAAGCCCTGCTGAGCTCTCTAGCCTGTGGATGGTACTTTGGCGCCTCCACTTGCATGCAACAGCCGTGACCCAGGTCGCCTCACGCAGCAGCTCGGCGCTCACCTCGGCGAAACCCGCCGCGCGCCCGAGCAGAAGTGCGGCTGGGTCCGAGAGCTCGATGCTGTCGGCAGCCAGGGCAGAGTCCCGCGGAGCCACCAGTGAGGCGATGGGGCCCGCGAAAGCGCAGCTTCTCCGGCTGCCTGCCAGCGGCCTGCACCGCGCTCAAAGGCCAGCGCGCAGTGCAGACTCCCGCGCCCCACGGCGACGCGTCAAAGGCACCCACCTCAGAGTGCCAGGGCCTCTTCATGTCGGCGAACACCGTGGGCAGCAGCGCAAGCACCCGCCTGAGCTCGCGCCGGCAGCTGGGCCACAGCGGCTGCGCCCTGTCGTAGGTCGAGCAGATGAAGACGTAAACAACACTGAGGAGGCTGAGAGCCTCACGCCGCAGCAGCAGCAGCGCAACCACGTGCCCCACGAGCCTCTCCAGCTGGCGCCCCGTGATACGCCTTCCCGGCCCCAGCAGGTGCGAGATGCAGCCATGCACCCTCCAAAACTTCTTGGGTGCGGGGCGCCACCTGGCGGCCTTCGAGTCTAGCGTGAAGCCGAGGAGGACGACGTCCAAGTCAAGCGAAGCCCTGACGCCCTCACTGGTGAACGAGTCAAGCATGTCGTTGACCACCTGCACCGCTGTCTCGCGACTGGTGCTGATGGCACCAAAGTTGTCTATGTGCAAAACCTTGGCTGCGGCTGAGCTGTCCGCGAGGCACGCCCCGGGCTGCTTGTCCACCAGCCACTGGTTGCTCGGAGAGACCGAAGCCAGCACGTTCAGGTGGGCAGACTGCACAAAGTGGACGGCCCAGTTCCATCCCATGGGAACGACCCGCACGCGGAAGGCTATCCTGGTCCGCGCCGCAAGCTCTGGCCCCAACGCCTCACGCAGGCGGGCAGGCAGCATGCGGGTCGCCAGGCTCGGCATGCAGAAGTAGTTCCTGGCCCATGCCGGAAGCACGTACTGGTAGAAGCAGACCTCCACGTCGCCCGCAGCCAAGTGCACCTCCTCGCCGGGCGTGCACTCCAAGCTGCTGAGGGCGTCGCCGGAGGCCAAGTGCGTGTACTCGGGCGTCCTGAAGTGACAGTTCGCCCTCCTGGTGTCGAAGATGAGCCTCAGCTTGTCATCTTTGCGCGGCACGAAGAAGACGCCCGTCTCCTCCTTCCGTTCCAGCTCGTAGTCCAAAACTTCGACGATCCCTGCATCGTAAGCTCGAGCAGGAACCGCCCGTAGTCAATGCCCCGCTGGGCCAGCTTACCGTCCACGTAACACGTGACGTCCGCCTCCTCCAGAGCAGCAGTAGCCTCCTGCTCCGAGCGCAATAACCCGTGCCCGGACTCCAGCGCAGACTGCAGGTGCGGGGGCAGCAGCCGAACAAGATCGACACGCCCAGCACCGCCTGAAGGAAGAGAGACCTTCCCGCGCTGGTAGCCGGCTCTCGCCCCGATCGCTGGCTCGTCAGCATGGCCAGGTCGAAGCCCCAGAAGCGCCTGAAACGCCTCCTGGTTGGTGCAATCCTCAGTCCTCGGCGGGACCGCGGCGTAGACCTCTCCCAGATGCTGCAGCGCGGAGCGCTGCGCCAAGCTGAGCCGCCCGCCGCCGCCAGCCGACCGCCCTCCTCCACCCAGCTCGTTGAGCGCCGCGACGCCTTCCAGCATCCAGCGCTCCTGGCGCCTGCAGCGCGCGGCATTGCGCCGCTGCCCCAGCGAGAACTCGCCGTCGAGGGCCGAAAACCCCTTCAAGCACTGGGGCGCCTCCGTGTTGAGCGGGATGGGCAGCACGTCTCTTTGCGTGAGACCGTCATCGCCAAAACCCAGCGAGGTGGCATCGCCGTTCAGCACGCCTCGCCCCCCCTGCAAACTCGCGCCGAGGCCGGGGGCATCCCCGGCGCGAGGGGGCGCCTCAGGCGCCGCGGCCGCGCCCGCGGCCGCGTGCCTTGGCCTCGGCACCCGCCGCTGGTTCGCCAGAGGCCGCACCGCTGTCGGCGCCGCGCTCCAGCAGCCTTTCTTCTCGCCCCGTCCTGCGCCCCTTGAGGATGGCACTTTCCTCTCGGAGCTACCCAGCTCTCCAAGGCGGGGCAGACAAGCGCCGAGCCGCGGCTCCTGTCCTGCCCGAGGAAGATGGATCGCTCATCGAGCCAGTGTGCAGCGTCCTGGCCAGCCTCGGCCTCGCGCAAGCTCGAGGCGCACAGCTCCTCCCAGAGCTGATAGCGGCGGCAGAGGATCTCCACCGCCACCAACTCGCCAGCGTTGAGCTGATCGTAGGTAGTGAGCTCCTGCAGCTCCTGCAGCACCTGGTCGTCCACGCCCGAGTCGGAAGCAGTGAGCCCCTGGATCGACCTCCACCAGAAGTGCCTCTGCAATGGCGTGTAGCCTGCCTCCGAGATCTTCTCGAGCAGCCAGGCCGCGGTCCTCGGCCCTTTGATGCGCCAGTCCGCGAAGGGCGTGGTGGACATCTTGGCCACGGCATCATGGAAGGACCTGGAGCGACCACCCGCTGGCGAGTAGAGCACTGGCAGCGTGCGAAGGGCCCCCACCGCTGCTGGACAGCGCGGCCGCCCCTGCCTCCAAGGTGTTGGCCACTGCGACCGCGAGCGAGATGCCCGACGCCAGCAGCACGACCCCGCGATCGCCAAGCGCGACCTGCGGCTGGCCCCCAGCTCCCAGGAGCTCAGGCGGGATAGGGGTCCCAGCCGTGAAGCCCCCACGCGTCTCCGCCGCAAGCCAGACCGCATCCGCTGGTGGCGCAGCGGGCCGCGGCGGTGCTGGGGCGAGGAGAGCGCCTGCCGCGGGTGGCCCAGGCGGCGCGGCCGGCGCTGCCGCCAGAGCGCCCGCCGCAGCCGCGCCTCCAGCCGCTGGCCCAGCAGGCCTCGCGGCGGCCGCCAGCGCCGCAGGGGCCGGCGCCTCCGCAAGCGCCTCCGCATCGCCGTCGGCGAGCGCCCCTGGGTGCGCCGCTGGTGCAGGCAAGCCCTCCTCCTCGCGAATGTCCGCCGCCATCTGCGCCGCCTCGTCGCATAGCTGCTGCAACTCGGCGCTGAGGCGAGCGTTGTTCACCCGCAAGATCTGCCCCTGTGGCCTCGGGACGGGCAGGCCGCCCCGCGGGCCCAGCGGCAGCAAGCGGAGCGCTTGGGACATGTCCTCGTAATAGATGTCCCAATGCGCGGTGAGCACCACGAAGCGGAAGTCCTGAATGTGCGCCAACATGATCCTCTCATGCCAGAAGTCATCGCGCGGATCGTAGTAGGCGAGGGCCCTCGACCCCACTTGCAGGCTCTGCAGGCAACGCAGCGTGCGTTCTGCTGGGCTGCGGGCCGCCATCCAATCCAGATCTCAGCGAGCGCGAGGTCCTCTTCCACACGAAGCCAGCTGTCACTGTCGCGAGCACACCCGCGATCAGCCCTGCGAAGAAGGTGCCCAGCGAGAACGATGGCTCGGGGCACTGCAGCAACGGACAGCTCGGGCACACAGGACAGGTGAGCTGCTCTGGACCGCAGCGCTCCAGCTGTCGTCCCAGGAGAGACACGATGTCGCTGCTGACCTGGCAATCAGCTATGCAATGGCAGTCGGGACAGCGTGCGACTGAAAGAAGAGGGGCCCAAGGAGCGATGGCCTGCAATCCCCGCAGGGCCAAGTCCATTGAGCCAGAAAGACTATGGAGCAGGGCTGAAACGGAACTGTGCGATGCAAACTCGTTCAACAACGTACAGAGTAGGATGAGGAGTAACAGGAGGACGAGGAAGACGAAGAGGAAAACGAGGAGGACCGCACGACTGCAACAGGATCCTCCGCGATCCCGACGCGGGCCAGCGCCTCCCGAATGTCCCGAACACGCACAAGACGGGGGACATCCACGGCGCCTTGCCGGCACACGTCGGCATGGAGGTTCGGCTCACGCCCGTGCAGGAAGAACTGAAGAAGAACTTCGAGCTCGCCCAGGAGCAGAGGGCCACCATCGTGTTCCTCGAACCCCACCTCAACGACGAGCAAAGAGGAGTACGGGGAGCGCGCGCCGGGCCAGCTCGTGCGCCCCCGCCTCCTGCCGCAGAGAATCTGGACGCAGGCGCACGGCCTCCGGGAACCCCCGATCTACCAGGAGGTCTCCGAGCTGCTGTGACAAGGGCGCCGAAGGCGAAGGCGGCGGCGGCGAGGCCGAGGCGCGGGCGAGCAGCTTGCTCATGCTCGGGCCCAGCAAGCAGGAGCTCACGTGGCAGAGCTCGGGGCCGCACGCCGTGCGCCGCTGGGGGTTCACCCTGACGCACGCGTCCTGCCTGACCTCCACGCTGCCGCAGGGTCAGACGCCGCGCAGGGGCGTCACCATCCACTGCGCCAGGGGTGCGGACGCGGGCCGCGCGGGCACGTCGGACGCGCAGCGGTGGCGGCACCGATTCGTCATGCTATCCCGCGCCACGCGCATGCGGAATGTGCTGATCCCCTCCAGCCGCCCGCGCGGAGAGTTCCTGGAGCGCGGGCCGCCGGCCACCCTGCGGAAGCCGCGCAGGGAGCTTGACAACAGAGAGGACACTTCCAGGGCTGAATCGAAGCAGCTCGCGGCGGAGCTCGGTTGCGCGCTGCCTCCCGCCTGAGAGCGGCCGTGATCAGCTCGAGACCTGCGGGGCTGTCTCAACGGCTTCGCGATCCGGCCATCGGACAACGCGCGCGTGCTGGCAGAGGCGGCGACGGCGCGAGAAAAATCGACTTCCGCGCCCTTGCCAGACAGGCGGGGGAGGAATTGGGTGGGGGAGTTGGGCCCAGAGGACGCGTAGGCAGAACAGGGGGCAAGAGGAGGGCTTCCACCAGGGCGAAAAAGGAGAAGGGCGATGAGAAAACAGGAGGGGAACATCGGCATTCCCAAAGATGACGATGAGGAATACTTTCAGACTCGTTTGGAGATTCTCATGCGGGGCCCTTCCGTCGGAGTAATTACGTGTAAAGAACTCGCCGACTAGAAACTGGACGCCTCCCACTGGGACCGTGATCACGAGAACACACGTGACCCGCGCGCACGCACCAAGCGCATGTTGCCCCCCCTCCGCCCATCTGTTTCTACATGTGAAGAATCCGACGCCCAGAAACAAAAATGGCCCCGCCCCCTGGGGGGGCGCTGTACCGAGAAGCATGCAAAAACAAGTGCCGAACGCCTGCACGCCGAGATGCATGTTGAAGACCGCCCCCTCCACACACACACACACACACATATATATATATATATATATATATGTATATATCTTTACGCGTCCAATTCCGACGCCTGCTACACGTTTTTGAAGGGGTACTGGGACACACAAATACATGCACACAATTAACAGGATTCCCCATATTTCCCATATCTTCTGGGTTTCTGTCTTCTGGGGAACCGACGATTAATTGTGTCTGTGTGTGTGTTTCCCTCCTGAGTTTTTTGTCACGCGCAAAGAATCTGGCGACCAGAAGTTGGGTCAGCCCCTCTGGGGGGACCCGGTGCACCCGGAAGCGCGTGAGAACACGCGCCGAACGCTCGCAGGCCGGGGCGCATGCTGGGGACCCGCCTGCGCACACGTTTACATTTACATACGTGTCAAATCCCGACGCCTGCTGTTCGATACGCATTTTTACGAACCAAAGATCCAGCCGCCAGAAGCTGCCCACCCCTGGGAGCCCGTTGTGGCCAGAAGCACGTGAAGACACGTGCCGAACGCAGGCACGCCGAGGCGCATGTTGGAGACCCCCCCCTCCGCACAGATGCTCTTACGCGTCAAATTCCGACGCCTGCTGCTCGACACGGAATCTTGCGCGAAGAGAATCGGGCGACCAGAAGTTCCGTCCGCCCCCTGGGGGGGCCGCTGGGAAACACGTGACAACACGTGCCGACCGCAAGCACGCCGAGACGCATGCTGGAGGACCCCCCCTCCGAACATGTGTATTTGCGTATCGAATCCCGACGCCTTACGCTCGATGCGCATTCGCACGTGCAGAGAATCTGGCGACCAGAAGTTGGGCCCCCACTGGGGGGGACCCACTGTACTGAGAAACGCGTCGAGACACGTGCCGAATGCATGCACGCCGAGACGCATGTTGGAGACCACCCCCTCCGCACAGATGCTCTTACGTGTCAAATTCCGACGCCTGCCGCTCGACACGCAATTTCGGCGTGTAGAGAATCAAGCGACCAGAAGATGAAGTTGGGTCCCCCCCTGGGGGGCCCGCTGAGAAACATGTGCAAGCACATGCCGCACGCAAGCACGCCAAGACGCATGTTGGAGACCACCCCTCGCACAGATGAATCCACGTGTCAAATCCCGACGCCTGATGCTCGATGCTTTTTTAACATGTAATGAATACGGCGACCAGAAGTGGGGCCCCCCCTGGGGGGCCCACTGTGGCGAGACACGCATGAGAACACTTGCCAAGCGCGCGCGCCGCGCACGCTCGTCTTAAAACACACGCCTGTTACACGGATGGAAAGCGCTTCCATTTCAAAATGGGGCTCTCGCTTGAGACATCCATAAAATTAGAACTTAAACATATGCAGCAACTCTACGGAAGGAGGCCGGTTCTTTTTCAGAGCAAGGCTCGCGCTCGCGACTGCCTCGAAGCTGGTGGCCAGAAGTGAAGCTGTTACACAGATGGGAGGTGGTCCTGTTCCTGACAGGGATCTCTCTGGACATCTCCCTTAACTGTATGATCATACCGTTTCACAAATTAATTAGGAGGAGGAGGAGGAGGAGCAGGATCAGGAGGAGGAAGAGGAGCAGGAGCAGGAGGAGGAGGAGGAAGAAGAGGCGGAGGCGGCGGCGGAGGCGAAGGCGGAGGAGGAGGAGGCGGAGGAGGGGGAAGATTGAAGAGAAAGCATACTCGTCTTAATCAGAGGTAGCAGGGTGTGCGATGTCTGGCAGGCCCTGCAGTCCGCCGTTGGGCCAATGATCATTGTTCCAGAGCCGGACGTGAAGGTTCTCGTGAGCTCCCATCTCGGGTGCGAGGTCGAAGCGAGGAGCGGCAGCACAAAACATGCGAAAGGCCGGGCCCCTGAGGCGATTGCCGCAGATTCGCCCATCGGCGCGCGCGTGTTCGGGAGCACGGTGTTGCCGAAGCGTTCGAGGCATGAACGCGTTTCTGTATCATCGGCGATGACGGGCGTCGTGGTGGGGGGGGCCGGGGGCCATGACGCCCGTCATGCCCCAAGCAGTAAAGAAACGGGCTCCATGCTCCAGGTTACCCTCACTTTGTCCAGGCTCTTCTTCAGCGTGCATGTGCGCGTGCTCAAACCTAGGGAGATTCGGGCCCTCAGTGGCCCTACCTGCGAGTGAGCCGCCGCAGCGGTAACGCTGTTCAACTTGATTCTTCCGCTGTCTGCCTTGGCCGTCCGCACCGAGAACGACATTCAGTCAGTTGATTGCGACATGATTCAACGCAGGCTGAAGTACTGCGCCCGTTTGGCACGGTCCGACGCGGGCCCCCCGAAGGCCATGCTGTCTCTCCGAGACGAGCAGGGGCGTCCCCGGCTGCTGTGGGCGAGGTTGGCCGCTGCGGACATGATGCTTCTCTACAGCAGTGTGCCTCCTCCTCCTCCTCCTCCTCCTCCTCCTCCTCCTCCTCCTCCTCCTCGTGCTCTCCGTGACGTGCCCCCGCCACCTCCCCTGGATAGTGGGGCGTGGCAGGAGTTCACGGTGCACCGCCCTGACGAGTGGAGGAAATTAGTCAGGCAGCTGCGTTTCGCCGGATCGGATTGCGGCAAGCATCGGCCTGCAGGTGCGGGGCCAGTGAATGTAGGCAATTTCATTCGCCATGAGTGCCATGGGCGTGCCATTGGCACGTGCCAAGCGGACCTCAACCACATGAGGCCAAAGCACGGCGCACGCAACCCGATGCGGCTGTTCGCACGTGCCGGCGCGACGTGCCCTTCATGCCACACGAAACTTTCCACTAGACTTCGGTTGATCGCACATGTGTCGAGAGCCGGCGAAAGACCGACCCAGTGCAGAGACTGGTGTCTTGCCAATCGCCACCCCATGACGCAGGAAGAAACTGACGCGTTGGATGCATTGGATTCCCGAGAATGGCGGCTCGCGCACTAGGTCCGGGCCGAAACACCCAAGAAGCACAGCGCCAGCCGTCAGACCTGGTGGCCGGAGATTGGGACGGGTGTTTTGTAATCGTATCTTAGTATGTTCCCTTGGCTGGCGTCGCTTGCAGCATACCGCTGATCAAACTCTGGAGGAGGAGGAAGAGGAGGGTCTTTTTGCAGTCGTATCTTAATGTGTTCTCTTGGCTAGCGTCGCTTGCAGCATTTCGCCGGCAAACAGGATTTAAGACAGCGTATTTTCTGAGCGGCGCTTCGCACGACTGGCAGACCCATCGGGTGCTGGCCTTTCACGGGCACGCTTAGGGAAAT
Source organism: Prorocentrum cordatum (assembly GCA_963575745.1). NCBI lineage: Eukaryota > Dinophyceae > Prorocentrales > Prorocentraceae > Prorocentrum > Prorocentrum cordatum. The sequence continues at coordinate 263,476 of CAUYUJ010003236.1, forward strand.
CCTGAGGAATCCCTAGGGAATACCTAGAAATCCTGAAGGAATGCGGAGGAATCCTTGAGAAATCAGTCGGAATTCTTGAGGAATTATTAGCAGTCCCCAGAGAAGCCTTCGGAATCCCTCGGGGATACTTGGGAATCCCTCGGGAATCCCTGGGAATCCCTGGGAATCCCAGGCAATACTTCGGAATCCTCCGGGAACCCTCAGGAAGCCCCACGGCAATCCTTAGGAATACCTAAGGAATCATCAGGAATCGCTAGGGAATCCTTAGGAACATCCTTAGGAAAACCGCAGGAATCGCTAGGGAATCCTTAGGAATACATCAGGAATCCTTCGGAACGCTCAAGACATCCTTTCGGAATCCCGCGGGCCCGCACGACTGGCAGGCCCGTCGGGTGCTGGCCTTTCGCGGGCACGCCTCCTGCACTGCAGTGAGCTGGAAGGCACGGTAGGATCTTTGTGCGGAGGGGCAGTGGGTCGGGAGGATGCATTGCAGCATCGTTCGCGCATCTTGGGTTTACTCTGGTCTCTGGTCCTCCTTGCCCTCTCCCTCCTGCTCCTCTTCCTGCTCCGCCTCCTCCTCATCGTCATCATTATCACCATCACCATCACCATCACCGCCCTCATCATCATCATCATCATCATCATCATCAGCAGCAGCAGCATCATCGTCGTCATCATCATCACCATCATCATCACCATCATCAACATCATCATCATCATCATCATCACAAGCACATTCACCATCATACCATCATCATCACAAACACAAAAACAATCATAATCGTCATCATCATCACCACCACCATCACCACCACCACCATCATCATCATCATCACCACCACCATCACCACCATCACCACCATCACAATCACCACCACCACCATCACCACCACCACCATCACCATCACCATCACCATCACTACCACCATCAGAATCATCATCATGATCATCACCATCAGCATCATCATCAGCATCAGCATCAGCATCATTCCCCAATCAGTGCTTGCACTGAAGGGGTCCTAAATGAAATTGACAAGTTTGGCGAAAATTTCCCGCCGGTGTTGGTAGCCGGCTGGGTTCCCCAGTTCCCGGTTCTGGGTTCCCCGGTTCCTGGTCATTGGTTCCGGGCCGATTTCGGTGGGTTCCGGGTTCCCGGATTCCAGGTCGATCTCCTTATCGATCTCTTTATCGATCCCACTTATCAAACCATCCACTGATTGGGATTTTTCTCTGGTGCAACCATCATCATTATCACCATCATCACCATCATCATCATCATCATCAGCATCATCATCATCATAATCATCATCACTATCATCCACTGTTCTTCATCTTCCCTCATGTCCTCCCCATCCTCCCCTTCCTCACTCCGCCCTTTCCGTCCGTCCCCCCCCCCTCTGGTCCCCCCTGTCACCCCCCCTCCCCTCATCAATTTCTGCACCCTCAAACGCCCCTCAGCCTCCTCTTCTTCCCCTCCCTCCTCGTGCCTCCTTCTCCCTCCTACTCTCTCCTGCTATGATTCCCTCCCCCAGCTCCCCGCCCTCCCCACCCATCCATCCATCCATCCATCCATCCATCCTCCATCGCACGTCAGCCTCCCACCCTTCCCCTTCCTATTCCTGCCTCCTTTATTTACCCTCCTTCCAGATCCTCCCCTCTCCCTTCCCGAGTCCGTCCGCCTGCCCCCATCACTCATCATCCCCCCTCTCCGCATGAAGAGCAGACAGACAGCGTGCGCAGGACAGCCGATGGAGCAGGAAGGGCACAAGGAGAGAGCAGAAATGGGGGATGCGAGGCAGGGGCGAAGGGAGGGGCGAGGAGGACGACGCAAAGGAAGAGGCAGAGGCAGAGGCGGTCGTGGGACGCGCCGCGCCAGTTCGGAACGGCAACTACCCCCTGCGATCGGAGTGGGACGAAGACGGACGAAAATGGACCGAAGAGGGACGAAGATGGACGAAGATGGACGAACAAACGGCCCGAGGGACGAGGGACGAAGATGGCCCGAGGGATGAAGATAGACGAAGATGGACGAAGAGGGACGAAAAAACGGCCCGAGGGACAAAGATGGACGAAGAGGGACGAGAGAGTGGAGCCGTTGACCCCACCCTGACCTCCGCGGAGACCTTGACCGCGACGGCGAAAATCGCGGCATCGGGCCCCTGAGCGGCCCCCACGTCATCATCCTCCCCCCGCTTCTCCCCCAGCGTACCCTCCCCCCTCCCTGCCATGCCATCACCCGCTGTCCCCATTCCCAATACCATCCCCAGACCGGTTCACGCCCCCGTGCCCCAGCCCCTTCGCCCCCGCCCCCGAAGACCAGCTGGGTGCCCGCGACACGGCACACGCCTATCGTCCACCTCCTCCCCTCCCTCCTCCCCGCCCAGCTCCTACCCGATGCATCCTCCCCCCCATCCAACTCCCTGATCCTCCTCCTCCTCCTCCTCCTCCTCCTCCTCCTCCCATCCAGATCCCCCCTATTCCCCCATCATCATTATCTTCCCTAAATACGGTCGTCGCCACATTTAACCTGGAGGCAACGTGGATTTGAGCCAAAAGGCTGCGGCCAACGACTAACATGCACCACTGGAATTCCTTACAACATCCATACAGATCGTTTACGCCCCGTCGGAACGCCAGAACTGTCCACCCCACCCTTTGATGATAAGCCGAAGCGGGGGCTGGTGATGGCGAAACGAATGGGCAGCGCAACTACGCAAGGACTCCATCCGAGCAAGTCAAGTCGCACAGTGGTGCAAGCAGAAAGCGACTACGAATCGGGCGTGGACTTGCAAGGGCTTCCTGTCACGCGATACACGATTCTTCTTAAGTGTCGCAAAGCACCAAGTCATGGAACATGTTTATAAACTCTGACGTGCGGGTATCAAGCCGCATAGACAAACACAGCGGTCTCAGCTGATCCGGAAGCCAAGCCACCGGCACAACAGCTTGCGAAAACAACCCGCTTAGAAGTCAGATTGAGCTAGCACTCTGTAACTGGTGCAAGCTGATGTGCTAGCTGATGCCTTCCACTAACAAGGAGTTGATTACTGCCTCTCACGTGCATGGACATGCCGTCCCTGATCACATCAGTCAAATCATATGCAGTGCTATCTCCTCGTCGTACTTTCTCTTGTGGCCAAAGCTGGCAGACTTCGATGTGTCTGAGTTTCCTTATCTGCGCCTGCTCGCAATGGAAATAGCTGCACTTGCATCACTCTTCAACGAGATACCACAATAAAGCATAAAAGTCGGTGAGAACTGCTTGCGGGCCTTATGCTACTGAGGCGCCCTCACCATTCCGCAACAACCCGATTCTCCAGAAGACACTGCCACTGCACTCTGGGTCGAACTCTACGACTTCACCAAGTCAATACCCACATAAATGTTCCTCCACTCGTCGATGCACGCGTCCCCTTGCGTCTTGCATAGTCGGTGTCAGTCCATGCAGCCACCTCCATGGAACGTTCTGAATACGAATGCTAGCACCCACTCCTGTTACGATTCGCGGGGCACTTGCCTAACTTAGAAACGCTCTTCATGCTCCTCGAGTTGGCGCCGACATGGATTGGGCAAGTTCGAACTGAAAACTATGCATCTGATGGGTCTGGCGCTGGGCAATTTGCCCTGGCCGCTAGAGCCGAGTACTTCTTGATATCGTGCTCCAGTAATGGCTCCCCAGATGCTTCTTCACATGGTAGCCTTTCGCCTGGCACTTCGCATCTCAAGCTGTACTGTTCCAGGCCGAGCTCCTTGACAAACAGCTCAACATGTCTTTCATCTGCCTCATGCCATGACCCATCTTGGTTCTGTTACACAATTCGATTGATAATCCTGATTGGCTTCGAGTGTTTCGGATCTGGCCCGCGCCCCCTGGATCAGGACTTGGACTTCGAATGTACGGTTGGCTTCTCAGCTGAACCCGCCAAAATCAACATCGTTCCCAAACGGATTTCACATCATCTCCATGAACCGTTAGCCAGATTCGCCTCGCCCGATGTTCAAAAGCAAATAGCGGCGAGCGCCCAAAACGGCCCCAAAGGGCCCCAAGACAGCCCCAGAGGCTTCCAAGATGGCCGAAGGGGCTCCCAAGACGGCTCCAAGAGCGGGCCCAGACGAGGGACCCGAAAGGACATGTCGAGCTCTAGAGGCCCCCGAGAGCGCCCAAAACGGCCCCAGAGGGCCCCAAGACAGCCCCAGAGGCTTCCAAGATGGCCGTAGAGGCTCCCAAGACGGCTCTCAGAGCGGGCCCAAATGAGGAACCCAAACGGACATGTCGAGCTCTAGGCGCAGAAAGGTCCCCTAGAGGCCCTAAGAGGCCCCAGACGGCCCTAGAGGCTTCCAGGATCGCCCTAACACAGCCCAAGAGGCCTCCAAGAGCGCCCAAAACGGCCCCAAAGGGCCCCAAGACAGCAAGATGGCCGAAGAGGCTCTCAAGACGGCTCCAAGAGCGGGCCCAGGCGAGGGACCCGAACGGACATGTCGAGCTCCAGGCGCAGAGAGGTCACTTCGAGGCCTCGAGAAATCCCCAAGAAGCCCCAAGAGGCCCCCGAGAGGCCCCAAAGAGACCCACAAGAGGCCCCCGTGACGCCCCAGGAGGTCCCAGAGATACCGCCAAGAGGCCCCCGAGAGGCCTCTTATCGTCTCACCAGCCCTTCCTTCTTTCTTCCCTCTCCTCCTTCTCCCCCACCTGCGTCAACGAGCCGCAATCCTCGAACGAAAAGCGTTACAATAAGTCATCAAGACGGGAATCGAGAGGCCTCCTCATCTTTATCCTCCCCTCTTCCTCCTCATCATCATCCTCCTCTTCCTCATCTTCTTCCTTCTCTTGCCCTCTTCCCCCTCCTCACCCTCCCCACTCTGCTTCAACAAACCTCAGTCCTCGAACGAAGAGCGCTACAATAAATCATCCCAAGACGGCTCCAAGAGCGGGCCCAGACGGAGGACCCGAACGGACATTTCGAGCTCTAGGCGCAGAAAGGTGGTCCCTCGGAGGCCCCACAGAGCCCCCGAGAAGCCCCCAAGAGGCCCCCGAGAGGCCCCAAGAGACCCCCAAAAGAAACCCAAGAAGCCCCCGTGACGCCCCAGAAGGTCTCAGAAATACCCCGAAGCGGACCAAAAAGAGGCTCCAAGAAGCCCCAAAACGGCCTCCAAGAGGCCACGAACGCGCAGGCAAACGCCTGCAATGGCACAGTACGGGCAGGCGGAGTGAGCGCAGCGATTCAATCATCTCCATCAACCATTAGCCAGATTCGCCTCTCCCGATGTTCAAAAGCAAATGGCGGCGAAACTCCGCTATCAACTCCGACGTCACGGGCAATGTCAATATAACAGTCATCCAAGTTGCTGGCGGCGCCCGTGGCGCCGCGCATTGACTTCCGCAGTCTTCCGCGCGCGCCCGGCTCGCGATTTCAGTTGGGCATCTGGGTGCAGATGATATGTTTTTGGCCCTGGCGCAGAGAAACGCGCGCTGAACATCTATGAGCTCAAACTTGAGTCCTCTCTCACGCCCCCCAGGGCACTCCGCGTTCCCTCCATGGCGGCAACAGAACACATTACCCTGTGACGCGCACAACCCTTGTGCATCAAGTGGTACGAGGAGTTGGCCCGAACTTGCCAGTACAATGACAGTGCAGGCGCCGCCACATGCTGCGCCAGCTACATGGGATGCGCCCACGCGGCACGATTCACAGGACAACGGCCGAAGGGCGAGGAACGAGGGCCCAGGCTCGAGGAGGACGTGGAGGCGGGAAAGCAGGGCAGGCGAAGGACGCGCGGGGGGCCGAACCGTCAGCGCGGCAGCAGCTGAGGGAAGGTGGCGGGGGGCAGAGGACGACGACGAGAGAAACGGGAGGAAGCCGAAGAGTGCGCTGAAGATGCAGCGCCGGCTGCGCCGTGTCGCCGCGGCGCTCGGGGAAAAAAAAACTTAAACCTGCTTATAGCCAGTGTGAGAAGCGAGCGAGGCCTAGCTCGGCCGCCAGCTTCTCTGCTTCCTTCCTGACGACCCCAGAACTCGAAACAACCCCCAGGTAACAGAAAACGGCGTCACTCCGCTGGACCCAAGGAATGGCGAGGTCTCCTGGTGGTCCGCGTGAAACTTCACTCTTGACCCCCCAGCAGCCCTCGAAAGTGGCGACAGTTTCGCAGATCGCAGCCACCCAGGGATGTCGAGGTCTAATCTGAATCTGGGTGGTGCTTCACTCCGCTGGACCCCGCAGCAGCCCTCGAAAATGGCGACAGTTTCGCAGATCGCAGCCCCCCAAGGATGGCAAGAACTAATCTGAATCTGCGTGGTGCCTCACTCCACTGGACCCCCCGGCAGCTCTCGACAGTGGCGACAGTTTCACAGATCGCAGCACCCCAGGAAGGGCGAGGATTGCGGCAAACGACGGACATGCACCACTGGAATTCCTGAACAACGTTCTCTACAAGATCCATGACAAAACCTGCACACCCAGTCGAACAGCAACCTATACTACCACCCTTCGGGTGATAAGGAGGTTCGAGGGGGGAGGAACCAACGTCTCACTCGATCGGTTTCACGATCGATCTCACTATTGATCTCACTATCGGTCTCGCTCGATCGATCTCACTCGATCGATCTCACAATCGATCTCACTCGATCTATTTCATTCGATCGATGTCACAATCGATCTGACTATCGATCTCACAATCGATCTCACAATCGATCTCACTATCGATATCACAATCGATCTCACAGTCAGTCTCACTATCGATCTCACTATCGATGTCACAATCGATATCACAATCAACGTCATCATCATCATCATCATCATCAACAACATAATCGTCATCAACATCATCAACATCATCATTATCATCCTCATCATCGGGACACCATCATCATCACCTCGTCACCATCATCATCAACAGTATCATCAGCATCACAATGACAATCATCGTCGGTACACCATTATCGTCACCATCATCATCAGCATCATCATCATCGGGACACCATCATCATCATCGGAACACCATCATCATCATCATCATCATCATCATCATCATCATCATCATCATCATCATCTTATCATCATCATGAACAGCATCATCAACATCATCAGCCTCATCATCATCATCATCACCATCGGGACAAAATCATCATCATCATCATCATCATCATCAATGTCATCCTCATCAACATCATCATCATCGGGACACCATCACCATCGTCACCATCATCATCATCATCATCATCAGCATCATCACCATCAGGGCACCATCATCATCATCATCAACATCAGCATCATCATCACCATCATCGGACCACCATCATCAAATCATCATCTGTCCCTCATCATCATCCTCATCATCAACATCATCATGATAATCATGAGGATAATCACCATCACAATCGGGACACCATCATCGTCATCATCATCAACATCATCATCGGGACACCATCATCATCACCATCATCATCAACAGCAGCATCATCAACCTCATCATCATCATCATCATCACCATCATCATCATCATGATCATCATCATCGTCATCAGCGGGAAACCATCATCATTCTCATCTTCAACCTCATCTCATCATCATCTCATCATCATCATCATCAACATGTTCGGGATCATCAACATCATCATCATCATCATCATCATCATCATCATCATAATCATAATCATCATCATCATCATCATCATCATCATCGTCGGGAAACCATCATCATCAACATCAGAAACATCATCATCAACAACATCATCGGGACACCATCATTATCATCATCATCATCATCATCATCATCGTCATCATCATGATCAACATCGTCAACACCATCATCACCGGGACACCATCATCATCACCACCATCACAATCATCATCAACATCATCATCAGCGACATCATCTTCATCAACATCATCATCATCAACAACAACAACAACATCATCATCATCATTATCATCCTCATCCTCATCCTCATCCTCATCCTCATCCTCATCCTCATCCTCATCCTCATCCTCCTCATCATCATCATCATCATCATCATCATCATCATCATCATCATCATCATCATCATCATCATCATCATCATCATCATCGGGACACCGACGGGACAGCGGCGGGACACCGGCGGGACACCGCGCGGAACTGGCCCCAGGAAAGGAAACATTTGGTCCGGCCGCGCCTCAGCCGGAGGAGACTTTCTTCTCGCCCGCCCGCGCAGCTTCGCCTCGCCCGCAGGCACGGCACGCACGAACACGAAACCGAAACCGATTTCCCGGTAGGGGGGCTCTCCGTTCCACTTCGATCTCACCCCCTCACCTCCGATAATCTAACACCTCCTCCTCCTCCTCCTCCTCCTCCTCCTCCTCCTCCTGCTCCTCCCTCCCCCTCCTCCCTCCCCATCGTTACTCCTCCTCCTCCCTCCCCCTCCCCCATCCCCCCCTCCTTCCCCTCCCACCTCCTCCCGCTCCCCCCGCAGCCCCCGCGGGCGCCCGGCAGCTCGGCGCCCCCGCCCGCGCGCCGCCCCTGGCCAGGGAGGGGGGGACGCCGGCTGAGCGTGAGCGTCAAGAGGGCACCGACTGCACATTTCCTCCCTCCTCCCTGCTCCCTGCTCGCTCCTCGTCCCACGCTCCTCGCCCCTCGCTCCACGCTCCTCGCTCCTCACTCCACGCTCCCTGTTCTTCGCTCCACGCTCCTCGTTTCTGCTCCTCCTCCTCCTCCTCCTCCTTCTCCTCCTCCTATTCCTCCTCCTCCTCCTATTCCACCTCCTCCTCCTCCTCCTTCTCCTCCTCCTCCTCCTCTTCTCCTCCCCCTCCCCTCCTCATTATTCTCGCCATCATCATCATCATCATCATCATCATCATCAGCAGCAGCAGCAGCAGCAGCATCATCATCATCATCAGCAGCAGCATCATCATCAGCATCATCCTCCTCCTCATCATCCTCATCATCATCATCATTATCATCATCACCACCACCACCACCACCACCATCATCATCATCATCATCACCACCACCACCACCACCACCATCATCATCATCATAATCATCATCATCATCCTCATCATCATCAATATCATCATCATCAGCAGCATCATCATCAGCATCATCAGCAGCATCATCATCAGCATCATCAGCATCATCATCAGCATCAGCATCAGCATCATCATCACCACCATCGCCATCACCATCACCATCACCATCATCATCAGCAGCATCAGCATCATCATCATCAGCAGCATCATCGTCATCATCATAGCATCATCATCATCGTCATCATCATCATCATCATCATCATCAGCATCATCATCATCATCGTATCATCATCGGCAGCATCATCACCACCACCATCATCAGCAGCATCATCATCATCATCCTGATCGTCACCATCATCATCATCACCACCACCATCATCATCATACTCAAAAGCACACTCCTTTTCATATTCATACTCATATTCATACTCATACTCATAATCATCGTCAGATTCATACTCAGGGTTAGCGCGGTCGAACTCTGCAGGGCGATCGGGGGCGCGGCCGATAAACGCCTGGCCGTGCTCTTCCGCATCAACGGCAGCATTGCCCGCTCCACGGATGCATTGCTAGACCTGCAAGCAGGCGTCTCTGCGAGTCCGCCAGTCGACGTGCAGCTGCCCCTCGCCGCCGCAGAACCAGGAGGAGTCGACGTGGGCTTGCTGCCCAACTGCAAGGAGGGCGCCGACGAACCCGACGAGCCCACATTCATGGAGATGGTCTGCAACGCGCTTGGAAAGGAGGCCGCGGACTACCAGGTCGAGGTCGGTGGATGTCGATCCCGCACTCAATGCCGCTGTCTCCTGTGCCCTTGGCGACCTTCAGCCGCCGCGAGCACCTCATCGAGCACCAGAAACATCACAGGCCGCCGAAGTCCGTCGCGTCTCGGGAGGACGATGCCCTCTTCAAGGTCGCTATGTCACTGTACAGGTTCGACCGCGTCTGCTCGGTGTTGAACCACTCGGCTCAGAAAGACGGCCGCTACATGGCCCGCGCTGCCGGTCTGCTTCGAGAATGGAATCGCGACGCCCCAGCGGATGCGTTGGAGGCTGCGTGCCACTCCAACGAAGCCCACCTCGTCTTCGTTTTCACAGAGGTGGGCCCGCGGTACTGGTTGCGCGCCAAGTGCACTGACTGCATCCGCATTAACTCGAAGATTTCGTGCACCAAAGGCGTCGAGGATTCCCTGATCAGCCTGACCTTGGTCTCGCAAATGGCGACGACTGGCGTGCTGGGCCATCTCCACAGGCAGTGGTCCTGCGACGGGACGTCGTTTTTCCTGGCCTGCCGCCCCCAGCTCTTGCGGAAGATCATGGACCACGTGTTCCGCCGCCCCGACGGCCTCGCGCAGCTGGCGGTGCGACGGCTCATGGGCGAGGAAGTCGCCCGCGGCGAGTTCACGGCACTGGCCCACGAAGTTCTTGTTCTCGGTCATCGGCCAGAGAAAATGGACCAAAGAAGGGCGGGATCTACGTCGGCCACACTCTGGGGATGACAGGAGCCTGCCCTGGATTCAGCGTCCAGCCCGATAAGAGCACGGAGAGTTTCGATGCAGCGGTCAGGGAGCGGCTGACCCCCGCTGCGACCGAGCAGGTGCGGATGCTTTACTCCGACGCCCCGAGTGAGAAAATGTTGGAGCATCTGCCGAGGTGTCTCGGAGTGGCACAGGACAGACTGCACGTTTCCTTGCGGGCCGAGCAGTGCACGGACGGGAAGAGGACGGCTTGCTCATTTGAGCTGCTGAAGCTCACGAGGGAGTTTTCCCGTCCCCTCGGCGTGCCCGACGAGAACTTGACGAGGGAGATCGACCATGGCCTCCCGATGCCCGAGGTGGCCTGGGATGACGCGCAGCACGCGCGCGAGCGTGCCGACGAGGACTGGGCGGATTTCTGCAACGAGCCGTTCGTCTCGCACGCGGAGTTCGTGGCCGAGCTGAGGCGCATAGTCCAGAAGCACGAGAAGATCATGGACAAGAAGAACTCTAAAGAGGGGCCGCTTCGAAAAAGTCTTGGAGAGCGCGAGCACAACGAAGAACTACGACTACTTGCGCAACCATTCGGTGTACGCCCAGCTCTCTCGCGGGCAGTTGGTCGTCCAGGGTACGCCCCAGAACGAAGCCGAGCACAGGAACATGAAGCGCTGGGCGTGGTGCGTGTGGCAGCAGCACGAAGACCGCGTCCACGTGCTCATGGAGGTCAACGCCCTCTACCGCATGCTCGTCCACGCCGAACAGCACGAGTCGCTCAGCACGCGGTTTCCGCCCTTGCGGCTCGCAGAGACCTTGGCTGGCCAGATCGCTGCTGGCGGTCTCAGGGATGGTATCGGGCCAGCTCCTCCTCCTCCTCCTCCTCCTCCTCCTCCTCCTGCTCCTCCTTTTCCTCCTCTTCCTCCTCGTCTTTGTCATTCCCCCACCCTCGTCCCCCCCTCCCAAAAACCTGTCTGATCGTTCCCCCTTCCTCCTTTTGCATCCCTCCCCCTCCTCCCGGGGAAGCAAGCTCAAGCTCCAGGACAGGCGCAACGTTCT